>JAMXBB010000008.1:7818262-7841438 GCA_024138015.1 Lumnitzera littorea | reverse complement strand
AAAAAAAAAAAAAAAAAAAAAAAAAAAAAAAAAAAAAAAAAATCGTGCTACTCTCTAGAGGCTGAAGGGAGAGGGGGGGGGGGGGGTTGGGTGGTGTGGTGTAGCAAACGTTGATAGTTTGATTTTGCCCTCAAATGTTACTCAGTATCTCAATTGTTGAGATGTCAACTGATGTTATTTTTAGTTAAGGCCAACAAGGGCTTAAACTATTTAATGGGCCTCGAAGTGCAGCCTATTTATATATCTAGTTTAAATTTGGAGAGTAGCACGAACAGTTGTGACATTGCATAATCTTATTACACAACCTCCCACTACTCCAATTTTTTAGGCATGTGCTTAATTACAAGATCATCATGTGGTCCACAACTAATGATTATCTGTATTACAAACACCAAGCATTTGCTTATAAATAAGGGAAGGAAAACAATCACTTACTTAAGTATCAAAGTGGCTATACCGGACTAGCTTCGATATTGCTTTAGTCTTTTGTTCATGCTTTTGCAAGATCAAAGCTCTACACCAAAATCACTTGACAACAAGGAGCTTTAATAACTTACCATTAAAACCCTCCTCAAAAAGTAAACATTAGTCTTTTCTTCTTTTGTTGCATTTTATTCTTTCTATTTCTTGGTTTCTTTCATTTCAACTTTTCTACATATTTCTTTTGTTTTAGTATATTTGAGGAAGTAAATGAATGTACAATAAGAGTTGTACACATATTTAAGTTTGACGACATGAATAAGACCAAAAATGTAAAAGTTATTCTTATATCATATGAGTGAAGTAGTTTCATTAAAACTTAGCACAAAAGTTTGGTTAATATACATGTATGGGCCAAAAACTATATGATGATTCCCCAAACGTATTTTTAATTTTTTACTTGAATATAATAACATGCAATGTAATATATATATATATATATATATATATACATACGCACACACACATGTATAAGGGTAGGAATTTGTAGGAAGTATACTAGGCATATATGTGTGTGTGTGTGTTGATTTTCCTTAACTTAGAACAATAGCATATGAATAATATGTGTATACTTTTTTTGTATTTCAAAAATGTTATGTCTATACATAAATATATTTATGTATTATTTTTTCTTAACAATTTAACAATAAAAGGCTAAATGCATGTATATTTATATAAATACATGTATTTAAGTCGAAATTCATGAATATATATTCTCAAAAATTATTTTCTCTATTTATGTTTTTTAAGAATATTAACATAAATATATATTGGAATTACTTATAATTAGTAAAATATGTAAAATAAAAAAATTTAACAAACATCACAAGAAATCTCCTTGGAAGCAAACATATAGTCAACCGTCAAAATTGAACCCAAATTTTTTTTTTATGTAAAATAGATAATTAGAAATTCTTTTAGGATAATTATAGCAAGATTAATTAGAATAATTAGCAAATTAAGGCTTAAATGCATTAATATGTGAAAATAAGGTAAAATGGACATAGAAGCCCATGATAAAGCCTACAATTAAATCTACTCTAAGGAAAAATGTATGCAAAAACTTGGTCTACTTAAAATATGAGTAAAAATAAGTAAGTGATTTAGGCCCATATGAGTGTAGAATTGAAAAAAAAAAGGAAAAATTGAGAATAAGCCCATTAAGGGAATATAATTCAGACTTAGGCCCACAAAGTGAAGAAAACAGAAAAATGAAAAATTTAATAAATTTATTTAGGCCAACCTAAAAATTTAGAAAGTCCATTATTTATTAAAAAAAAAAAACCAATATAGGTATGGATAAAAATTTGATATAAAATTGCTCAATAGAAATTCTTCGAATCCTCAACTAAGCCCTTGAGAATTAAAATAGGTAAAAGTTAGGCCCATGTAATTTTAAGCCCATTAATGAAATTTAGTTAAAGCCCAATTAATAAAATTTTCGAAAAAAGTCCATAAGAAGAAATTGAAAGGTGAATGAGCTTAATATTGTAAAATTCGTAATTGTCTAGGCCAATACTATAAAATGCAAGTCTCAACTCTTAAAACTAGATTTAAAATGAAAAAATCATACGCGATTAAATATTTAGGATAAACCGAGAAAGATAGGTAGGACAACTAAGATATTTAAGCGATATGACCCTATAGATTGATAATTAGGATAAGCCCTCAAAGAATATAATTAAATGTATAGATCTAATTATTTACAAATGTACACATAGATTTCCTATAGAGAGAATCCAATAAGCACATATCATAAGGTATAATTGTATGGCAAGAAATCATTCGAAAAGTCAAAGTTTTATATACATGCATATATATGTGTGCTTAAAAGTCCAACAATCTAAAGGAGATATGCTTCTATATGTAGAAATAATTAAATATATAAAATGTAATAACTATAATATAGTAGTATGAAATAATAACAATAATAGCTAATAATAATAATAATAATGACAATAACAATAATATGGGATCATACATCTACAAGAATTAAAATAATTATATATATATGTACACATACACACCTAATACATTTATAGAGTAACTATACTATGGTTGAGCTAAAGTTTTAATGGTCAAGTTAGTGAATTAAATGTGTAATTTCAATATCTTCTACACAACTCTACTACTTGTCTAACTTATAATGTCTTATAACTATTTATCTTACCATACATAGATATTACAATTAAATTGTAATATAACAATATACTAATATAAAATTATGAAAAGTGAGAAAATTTGAACTTATATAACATTTACTGAGTGGTATATTATTACTTATATGATAAAATAATATTTCCTAATCACCACAATAGATAAGGCTATTTGGTGGATTAGAAGTTGATGTGATTGGAACCCAGGTTTGACGAAGCATCAGCTCCAACCCTAGCTGTGGAGGGTAAAAATCTAAGCTATTTATGGTTTCTAGATGGCTATATATACATGTTTGCTGCATCACATATGATTTGTTTACATTCATATGGTTGTTAATTTAACTTGCTTGCTTTTTCTTTTACTTGAAAGGTGTAATAGGAGGAATATCTCACTAAGCTTGTTTAGCTTACTCCCCAACGGTTATCCTTTGCTAGTCGATTGATAGTAAGGATTAGGATAGGAGTCAAGTGTAGAGTACGACAATTGAATGGTATAATGGAATGTCAGAATTAGAAAAAAAGAAAGATTTGTAAATTAGATTTACAACATTGTGTGTAATTAAAAAATCTCTTAGTTAAATTTCGGTATCTTTAATAAGTTATAGAAATTTTAGGAATGGCATACCTTATCTTATTATTTGGTAGGGGATATCAATTATTTACGATTCTGATGGACCGTGGAATATTGGATAGCCATAATTATTTATATTTTACGATAAGTTAATAAATTAGATTTGAAAGCCCTAGTGATTAATTAATTGGTGTCTTATAATCTCTTACTTACAAGGTGAGTTTCGTATTATGGATGTACGCATGATATGAAAATTTTAAGTAATCCTGCTAAACTCTCTTTAGGGTCGTTACATTCACTTTGTTTAAGGTGTAATATACCAAATTAGACAGTTGATGGTGGATTAGGCTATATTAAGACACTTAGCAATGAATAAACTAAGGATATTTAAGCTTGTTAGAGAGAGAAAATTCCCATTTTATACCTTACAACCTAGGAAACATCACTAATTCTATCCAGAGTATCACTTGGTCTCTTAGGACTTTAGGAAAATTGTAGAAATTGGAAGAAACATCAAGGAAAAATTCTCAAAAAATTTAGAATCAACACTGCACAAACCAAACCAATTAGTGGAACCCATCTCCGAAGGCTACCTAAAGGTCCATCACCACCGCTACCTAATAATGGTGGTAGCCTCTAAAGTGGTTGGCAACCTCAACCAAGGGAGGTTGTTGATGGCTAAATGGACACGATTCCAATAGGTGGAAATTTCTATATGATTTTCCTTTAATTTGTAAAAATATTAATTTATTTTCAAAAAAATTATGAAAAAATTTATTCTAACATGTTCTTACATGTACTTTTAAAGAAAAATATCAAATGGTAAAACTTTTTATCGGGTATAAGACCTTTTTGAGAAATCATACGAAATTAATCAATTTTCAAAGTTGTTTTTAATGACCATATTGACATAGTTTCAAAACCAAAATTTTTCTAGGATGACCTTATATTATATATAAATATTACATGAAGATTTTTTGGACAAAAATGTTTTCTATAATTTTTAGAGATTTTTTAACATTTAAATTCAGTGAAAAACACTATTTTCTTGAAGATTCTATATAATTAGCTTAGTGAAAAGCTTTAATATCAAGTTCTGGAGTTTATTTGGATTATATTATATTATGAAGAATGATCTAGAGTTATGTGGATTGAGTTGAGGTTAAGGTATGTACAAGTTGTTAAGATATGGATTTAAAGCATTAAAGAGGTAAATATGAGAATATGGAGAATTGAGTCATATAGTGTTACTTGATGTGATAAACCTAATGTATAATCATGTTTTAGCATGACTATAATTTGAAATATGATACTGGAATTAGTTGCATTGAGTAAACTTTTAAGATAACCCTATCTAGAGAGTTCTTTAGAAGGTTAGTTTGTTAATAAAATGAGTTAATCTTAGGTTCAAAGACTTGATCAAAGAGTTGCTTGATATAAAATACTTAATTGATATAGCATTAGAAGGTTGACTGCATAGTTCTTAGTTAGTAAAGTTGCTTTTAGGTACTTCTTCAGAAAGTTACTAATTAACAAAACTATTTTCTAATACTTCTTCCAAGGGTTTCAAAATGAAAATTGTGTTAACACTACTGTTTAGATACTTAACAAAAGGCTTAATAAACATGCCTAAACTAAATCAAAACTATATAGTAAACATTAAAAAGAGATCATATACCTTTTATTTAGCAAAAACTGAAATTTTTATGTTGGTTGCTAGGAGTTTCTGATGGGATTGAGCATGAGAAGCAAGATTAACTTGTATACACATCAAGTGTAAGCCCTAAATGTAAGCCCTGTAACCGTAGAATCAAATTTAGTATGTAAAGTTTAGGGTGATCGGAGCTTAAATTATAAACAAACCTAGAAATATTAGTAAATGTGATCTCGTAAATTTAATTTAAGAAGATAAGTAATAAAATAATAGAATATTATAATATCAAATTTTAAGTATATTATTTGTTATTTATTGGAAATGCGTAAAATGAATTCCGATTAATAACAAGTCACTAAAAATAAATTATATGCGTACTAAAAATCATAGAATAACATAAATAATATTAAGAGTATTTACTTATACTCCATATGTATTTATATATAGGTAAAAATACGCGAAATAACCTAAAATGCTTGAAAATGGCTAGAAAATCGATAAATAATTAAAGAAAATTATTAAAAAAATCAAGGAAAAAAAAATTAGAGAAGTGAGAAATTGTCTAAAATTGAGTTGTGGTAGGTCAGGGAAGAAGAGAAAAAAAATATCCAATTAAATTCACACACTTAAAAAGTCAATTTGGAAGAGGATAATGCACGTCAACTCTAATTAATGCACTTAAAACACCTAAGAGCCCTATAAATAGCTAAACTCTACCGGAAGCTAATTTGGTCAGTTTAGGATTTTAGAAAATTAGAGAGAATCACAAAAAATTATAAAAAATCTATGCAATACGAGCAATTGGATCGAACCTACGACTCATTACCAACTGGAACCGAACCACCACCACCACCATACCCTATACCTACTACCTGCACCAGTTGACATACCATAGACCGCCATTGGTAGCTAGAAGTTCAAAAGTCTAATGAGTCCCAAATTTAGTCCGATTTTGTGAAATTTATTAAAATTATTAATTTCATCCAAAGAATTATGAATTTTATTATTGTTATGTTTTATTGTATGTAGACTTAAGAAAAAATATTGATTAGAGTTAATTACATTTATAAATATAAGGTGCTTAAGAAATTATGCAAAACTGAACATGTTTTGAATTAGAAATAAATAGGCTTAGGGTATAGTTTTGGGCTCAATTTTTTTTTTATAAACTATTTAGGTGATACAGAACAATGCCACGAAACCCCTTTTTAGAAATTAATTTTTGAAAATTTTAAGTGATTTTTAGGCCCCTAAAACATGTATTTAATTAGGGATTTTTGTGGTTAATTAATGATTAATTGAATATTACTGATTGAGTACATAATTAGGAATTTTAAGATGTTCATATTTGATATGGTATAATAATGATGTTATTTAAGGAGTTATATGTGATTTTTAGGGGGATTATGTAGCAAATATAGGTAATTTTGATAATATGTGAAATTGGAATTTTAGTAAATATAAAATATTAAGTTAAAATGGATAATATAGTAATAATATTAATACATATTAAATCTAGTACAAAACTTAAATTTAGGTAATTATATGAAAAATGTAAAATTTTCTCATATCGGGAATAAATTCGGTACACTAATAAGGATTCAAGTGTACTAAGTAGAATCAAATACTGATTTAGGACTAAAAGTGATAATTAGGATACTCGAGCCTAATATCATTAATTTCACATTAGTGTTCGAATCGCATTTTTAAGATTTATGTATAATACTCATTATTAGAACTAAATTAAAACCTAAATCGGAATCGAATTCAGAAACTGAACCTAGAATTAACTTAGAATAAATCGATAGTGAATAATATTTATATATGAAGAATTGAGTTAAATCATTACTTAGAATATATATATATATACATATCATCAAGATATAAATACTAAAGAGCGTATTTATATTATAGGATACATGAAGACGAGTCGACCTACAGTTGGTTAAGTGAGTAACTAAGGATTCTAAGTAAGTTGGGTTTAATACTTTGTTATATTTTGAAGTACTATTTTAGAGCACTCGGAGACTTAGATTGTATTTGATTGTGTTTGTAAGTAGTTATGTACGCATGTGCTTGATTATTTGATTTCGTGTTGAATCCTATGTTATGTTTGGTGATTGATGTGTATGGATTGGTGTGAAATTGTTTGATCACCCTAAACCATGCCTAATCATAACCAACCTAAATATACTAATTTGACATGCATTGCAGTCCTTTAAGAAATCATTAAGATTCTCCAACCAAACACAGACACTTTAAAAAAAGATAGTGTTAGAAAGCATAAGGGTCTTTTTCTCATCTTTAATTGAACTAAGTGACAAGAGAGGAGATTAAGGTAAGGATGAGGGCATTGGTTTAAAGGATAGTCTTGGGGGAAGCAGTGTCTCCATTGAACAAGCTTGGGTTTGGATGTAAGCTATTGCATTAATGGAAACTCTTCAACCTGGATTAAAGTAGGTAAAATTACTCTGAATTCATAACGAACCGAACCAAGTTGTGTGATAACACTTGCTTGTTGCATTGCATATAATTAATTGTCTAATAACCTTTTTTGTGCTTGTTATACTTTCATAAGTTTTTAACTTAACTTACTAAGCTGTAGTTACTCATACCCATATAGATTCTCTTGTAGGTTCTGACTTTTGATTACTATGTTGCAATATAATTATCCGGATATTAGTTCTCTTTTGAAGCCATGGAGAGTAAGGATCAAATGTATATATGATCGAGTCTTTTTAATGTCTTGATAGTACTTTAGGTATATGAACTAATGTGTGAGATGTAAGTTAGCTAACTACTGTAGTATGTGTAAATTCCTGGGATTTTAAGATAATATGGAAGTAAATACATACATACATATATATATATATGTATATATGAATGTTGGTTCTACCTTTTTATGTAAACTTCAACTTAAACTTTAATTAAATTGTTTACTTTAAAGTGAGAAGTCGTGGACGCCTTATGTAAATTTAATCTTTGGTAAGGACTATGAGATTTGTTACTATCATAGGTTAGTTTATACAGTAAGACTATTGTGACTATGCAGCTTTAGGGTGTAACATTAGGTAAGTTCGATTGATGCTTAATAACATGTTAGAGTATCATATTAGGATACGTGAAGAATTAAGAGTGCTTATTTGTGGTTGTAACTAGATTATCTGTACATATGTTATATATATGCTTGTGATACTGATAAATGATTGGGAGTTGAACTTCGAGTATTGTTTTCTACTGGAATATATCATGCTTAACATGTTTGAACTTGGTTGCTTACCTTAAAACTAGATTAATCTTCTACTTGTTGAAATACTAACCTAACATACATGATAACCCAATAGGAGTAATAATTAGGATATTAAACCAAATATCGATACTTCGATGATGATAGAAAAAATGATCATTTTCCTATTATAGACACCCAATTTTTACCTCTTTTATTTTATTTTATTCATATTAGATAAGGGATCCTAAATCAGGAAAAACACCAAAAAAAAAAAAAGAAAATTAAAGAAAATCCAAAAAAATAAGAAGTTTAGAAAAATAAAAAAAATAGATAAATAAGAAAAAGCACAAAAAAAATAAGAAATCTAGGATAAATATAAAAAAATAGGAAAATAGGAAGAAATAAAAAAAAATAAGAAATTTAGAAAATAAGAAATTGAAAAAATTTAGAAAATTGAAAAAGTCACAAAAAATAGAAGATTGAAAAAATAGAAGATTTAGGGAATTTAGAAAAAAAAAAAACAATTTAATAGGATAGATTTTTTTAAATTCCAAATAAGTTTAATGGGACCGTAGGGTTTAGGTTTAGATTTAGATTTGAATCTAGTTAAGACTGATCTAGTCCATATATGCGATTTAATTGCACATATGAATAAGGTATAAACTAATGACCTAATGGTAAAACACATGGACTTGGAATTGGATTATGGGTTCAAGGATGAGCTTATGGGTTCAAATCTTAGCAATGGCATAAAAGTCTTTTATTTTTTCAGATAACACATTGCACTTACGGCATTACTACATGTCAGGATCTCATTACACCACGTATCCTGATATATGGTAGCATTGGGTTGGACGACTACGTGGGGATACATAGTAATATTGGGTTGGTTGGATTGGCTAACGTGGCACCATGTCAGCGCCACGTTAGCATTTTCTCTCCCTTTCCTTTCTTTTGCCTACATTTTCCTCTACTTTCTCCAATAAAACAAACTCAACCCCTTCACTTTGGCCTCAATTTTTGCACAAATTCCATACACACAAACGTGATTTCTTACTCCACTCCTATTCTAGACATGACCTACTATGGATTAAAATAAAAAAAGCATCCAAATTTAGTCAAATACGCATTTAAATCAAGCTCTAAAATTAAAAAAAAAAAACTAAAATTTCATTTAATTCGAATTTAAGCTTTCTTCGCTTACTAAGGTGATTTTGTGTATAAAAAGAGTGTTGGAGAGTTCATTAGATGACTTGCAAGGATAAATCCTCACTCCCAAATTTGAAATCTCTCTCTCTTCGAATTTCTCTCTTTGAGCTACCTTTAGTCGAGCTTACCACTACAGTTAAACCCTCACTATGCAAGCTTCCCAACCTAACCACTTTAGTCCCTTACCGAAGCTACTGGTAGCACCACCAACTTGCCACCACCGAGCCTTAACCATCGCACTTCCCCCTTCTCGAACCATCACCGACTGCCCTAGGCCTAAACTAACCCCCATGGTCACACTCCCCATATCCCTAAACCCTTGACCTAACACCTCCCTTGCCCCTAGTAGCCATTGCATGACGGCAAGCTACACTATCACCACCACTCCTCTCTAACCACTGCCCAAACAATCTCCAATCACCATGGCATCAAGCCTATACCCCTTACCCTCTCCCCCTTCCCCCCCAACCCAATTAAATACCCACAAATTCCCTTTTCCTAACTCGAATTGCTTAGAATCACCCTACTGTGCTATTACTGCCATTGAAGCCCTTGGAACCAGATCTAAATCCAAAGCTTGACCTAAGTCCAACCCGTCGACTTGAGCCTAACCTAAAATCTACTCAAGGTCCAACCCGCACTCCAACTATATCTAAAGCTCTTATTTATTTATTTATTTATTTTTCATTTCTTTCTTTTTATTTTATTATTTAACTGTTGTTGTTTTGTTATTTTGTTATTATTTTATTATTCATTTATTTATATATATATAATTTTGAATGTAAAATGTAATAAAAAAGAAGAAGACGAATGAAGAAGCAAAAAAAAAAAAAAAGAAAAAAGAAACTAGTGATGATTATTTTGGTTAATTAGTTAATTAGGCCCTTAACTAACAAACTAGTAAACATGGACCATAGTAAATATGATTTAAAGACATAAAGAAGCCTAGGATATTAACATGTAAAATTTTATCATGTTCTTATTTTCATGTAAAATAACTAATTTAGGTTAATTTAGGTTGTTTACATTATGATTAATTAGGTTAGATATCTAATTAGGACTTAAATGAACAGATAAGTGAAATTGGATATGCAATGGACTCTAAAAGCCCAATTACTCATCATAGTTAGATCTCGCTCCCATAAAATTTATCCTTAAAATTTTAGCTTAACTAAAGTATAGGCTAAAAAGTGTAAATTTGATAAGCCCAATAAGGGTTGAAATGATAAAATAAATAAAAGGCTCATTTAATCCTACACACCACATATTCAACCCATATGAGATTAAGGTCAGTTGTAAACATATATATAACAATATTTATTTAAGGACCTAATGACAATTTAGGAAGGTTCACTATGATTTAGAAGGACCTATTTAAAATTTAGATGGACATGAGCATAATTAGACTCATTTAGAAATCTATATAAAGTGAAAGTTGTCCCAATAATATTAAAACCCATAAAACAATAAACTCAAAATTAATCAAGGCCTAACAATAATTTATACAAGGCCCTATTGGGAGAAAAAGTTGAAAAGACACAAAAATGACAAAAGAAGAATAATTTGGCCTAAATGATAAAAAAATTGTAATAATCCCATTATGCTACAGAAAATGTGGGTCTCATCTTCTAAAATGTACTCCACCATTGAAAAATATGTCCGAAAACAATAGAAATTAACTATAAGAATGCGATAATTGGAGTTAAAATAAAAATGTTACAATAAAATCTAGTTTTAGCTACAATAGGAAATTATTGCGAATTTTAACAATTAGATAAGAAGTTATCCAAATACATATTGGTATTCTACTTTGCTAATATTAGGTGATACTAACTATAATACGAGCTTGCCCTCAAATTATTACAATTATAGAATGGCCTGACTAGGTTAGTATTCTAGTGACTATTATTGTCACAACCTGAAAGAGTGGTTAAGTTGGGGCAATATTGTCGTATATTATAAGAAGATCTAAGATCAAGTATCATTCTTGATCAAGAACCTTTAACACATTACACAAAGCATGAATGCAATCTTGACTACCACTCAAAGACTCGCATTAAGCAAATAATAGAGCATTAATTATAAGTTAAATAATCATAAATAGGTTTAACATAGACTAACGGGGTCAAACATTTGCCAATTAAGTCTTATATATCCAAAATAAAAGGAAACTAGAAGTCTATGCTACTCAAAGTACTAAAAGATATAGATAAGTTTAGGGAGTCCAAATATAATGTAAGAGACCATTAGTGCTCTCTTCATCTCACTGATAATCCCCATATCGGTAGTATTAACCTTAGCTATCCTACGACCTAACACCAACTAGAGATCTTATTGCAACAACAAACTATAAGGGGTTAAGCTACAAATGCTTAGTGAGTAACCTTTATATCTTACCAACAAGCAAGTTAATTAGATATGCATATGTAGTGCAAAAAAACATACAAGATGCAACCATTATATACAGCTTACTAAGGACCATGTCAAGCATAATGTTACGCCTACTGTTGCCCAGGTTGGAAAGTATTTAAGTACATCAAGACTCGGGTCTCTATATCTATTGTCTAAATAAGAGCAATCTCTTCCTTAGTAGATCTAAAGCAGCAAATATAACTCTGCCTTAAGCAAAGGGTGACACTCTCCAAAGCCATGTAAATCCTAAAGGTCGAGAAAAGAACATGCCATACAAGTACATTGTACGATAACACCAATAACATATATAAAAAAATGGATCTAACATTCATGATCTCTTGCTCTACTTTATGGTGTTGACGCCCTTCCATAATAAAGTAGAAATATGCTGTACATGACCTGTTTACATGAACTTCGAATAATTTATTACTCCAGTTTATAGGTGACTAGTTAAATATATAGTAGACACTACAGAAACCATATTTACTAATGTAGCATCCAATTCTTAGTTCAAGTATATTATTGTGTCTTAATAAGCAAGTATAACCAGCTCAAGCACATGCATGTAACCCCAACCCTAAACATAATCAATTCATACATGTGTATAGTTAAACAGTGCTCTACATTACAAGCATAAGCAAGATAAGACAAGGGTCAGTATACTTACTCCACCATGAAGTCTAACATTCCCAATAGTCCTTGACTACGTCAATCTTAGGGTATGAGTCACCTGAAGAATATAATTAAGGCAGATAAGTATTCTACTTATGCTTAACTATCTACTCTTCCTTACTTAAATTTCCTATCTTAACTGTTTTCGTAATTTGGCCCCAACTTCTTCATTTTAAGTTAGTTTTTAATGATCTTATAGTCATTTTCGAGTGCTCTTTCATTTGGTGGGGTCACTTTTAGGCATTTGGATTGGTAAAGTTTCGGTTTAAGCTCAGTTGGTTTGTTGGCCCAAGATATGGGTTTGATCACTTTAGGGTTTAGGCCTAGTTTTGGGCTTTGCGCTTAGTTTTTGATATTGAACCTTGAACTTAATATTTTGACTTCCTTTTAAGTATTTTAAGTGAAATTTTTCTATCCAAAAGTTTTAGTTTCCAACTTGAGCCTTGTCATGGCTCTTATGAGCTTAAATGGGCTCCTTTCCTTAGTTTAAGGCCTTAATTTACTAAAGGGCCTATAGTAGATATCTTGGATGGGCCTTAGGGATTACTATGCCTCTTGTATTTCTTATTATGAGTCTTTTAATGTTGGGTCTATATTTGGTCACTCAACAATTAGGCCTTGATCTTGGGTTTTTTTGGGCTCATTTTGCAATTTAAGGCCTTAAGCCCAATCTTACCTATCTTTTTAGGCTTAAGCCTACTATTGGCTGTAAGTTTGGTCCATTTTATCCAAGGTTACGAATTTGGTCTTGATCACTAATGTGGTCCTTAATACCATTTTAAGTCACAAATCACTAACTAAGCTAGTTTAAGGTTTTAAATCATTATTATCCTACTTAACTTAGTTAATCAAGTCCTAAATCATACTTAGTACTAAATAATCTTGTCATTAAGTTAATAAACAAAAAATTATAGATTTCAACTCCTCATGAAAGCAGCGGCCAACTTAGGGTTCCTAAGGTTTCCATTCTTTTCCTCATACAACACTTGTTTTAGGGTGTTTTCCTTAATCAAAACCACATTTTTACTTACTTACGGCCATTATTATGACATAATATGATGATGACAAGTGAAAAGGGTGGTGGGGGGTGTTGCGGTCCTTAAGGGGGTGGTACACTATGGTATGTGTGGGTATATGGTTTTTCTTATTGATTTTACTCTAAAACTAACAAAACACTTAACTTCTCCACATGTTAGTGTTGGAAACTCTAATTAAAGAGTCCTTTCCTTTCATTAATCATGCTTACTCATCACTAAAACACACTAAGCTTCTAAGACATGGCTGTATATAAAGGTGTGAGTGTCTAAAATGCAAAATACTAACATGAAGCCTAAGGAAAAACAATGAGAAACCTAGCTTGACCACTTACCAAAGCTAAGAGTGTCACTCTCCTTTTTTAAGAGTAGCCAATGTTTTAAGGTATAGTAGTGGAGTGGATGTTGATCGATGGTGAAGGAAGGTATGTGTGCATAGCGTGGCTCTTTGTAGCGGTAGATTTAGTAGTGTAGTGGTGGAGTTATGGGAGGTGGCGGTAAAGTGTGTAGGTTGCCAAGAGAGGGAACTCTTGGAGTGATTTATTTTAGAGAGGTTTTTGGGAGTGTTTGAGATTGAGTGAGTAAATATAAAAAGAAAAGAAATGGAGTGAAGAAGTGGGGGGTAGCTGACACATACAAGAGGGAGAGAGAGAGGGGGGACAATGTGTGTGTGTTTTGGGAAATGAAGGATGTGGCTCCTTTTGGGACCATGTACTTGGTTGCTTTATTGCCTAAATGGGAAAGATCTTGTCTCCTACAAGCACATGATATTTTGATGCCCATTAACAAATTGTTCTTTAGTCCTTAATTGTGTTTGACTTGTTGTTAATTAAGATGTAATGAAAGTTGGTTATAGATTAAGGTTTATTTAGGGTAATTAATAGTAGTTAAGTATGATTAGGTTAGTTAAGTGTAATTAGGGAAAGTTTAGGATTTTGTCATGTTTTTTTGCTACACTTTAGTTAGTCCAAGTGTCCTATACATGTACCTAAGGTTTTCCTTAAGGTTTGGTGTCCATTTATGGTTATTGGATCATATACACGCTCGAAACTTAGAGTTTTAGGTGAGTGTTGAATTTGATTACTTTTAATGATTGATCTAACTTTGTGATTAATGTTTCTTCATCATGTTAGGGTTCTTGGTTGTCCAATTAGGGTTTGACAATCTTTTCAGGGTCTTGTTATCATTCTAGGGTTTCTCGAGCATTAGGGCTTTTAGGATTTTACGTATATAGTTAAAGTTTTAAGGTTTTACCTCCTTTAGGGTTTTGGCTTAACGTTTAAGGTTCGATCCTTTTTATTTAAGGTTTTCATTATTATATTTGAGTGGTTCTAGGAATTATCTAATGACTCTCTTGTTTAACTCTATTTTTGGTTACTGAAAACGTACAAGGTTTACATCTTACTTAGTGACTCAAACAACTCTAGGCACTTGTGCTTCACCTCCTCATTGGCTTCCTAAGTAGTTTCCTCTTCTTTCTCATGACTCCTCCATAATACCTTGACATACATGATCCCTTTGGTTCTCAATTTCTGAGTCTTTCGATCTAAGATATGAATTCAATGCTCCTCGTAAGTGAGATTTTCCTTCAACTATACTCGTTCCAACTCTACCACTTTGCCTAGGTTTGGGATGTGCTTACAAAGGACTGATACATGGAAGACATTATGTAGTCTAGATAATTTTAGAGGTAAAGCTAGCTGGTAGGGTAAATTTCCAACTTAGTCCAACACTTCGAAGGGTCTAATGTATCAAGGGCTTAGCTTCTGTTATGTTGTTGCTCGATGCACACTCTTTATTAGTTTCACCTTAAGGTATACATGATTGCCAACCTGGAATTCCACTTCGCGTATCTTTAAGTCTACCCAACTTTTTTGGCAATCCTAAGCTTCCTTCATCTTCTATTTAATGATAACCACTTCTCCCACAACTTCTTGTACCAAGTCAAGTCCTAGAGATAACTTTTCAATATCATCCTAAAATAGAGGAGATCTACATTTTACCTTCTATAGAGCTTCAAAGTGTGGTATTTGAATGCTTGAGTGGAAGCTGTTGTTGTATGCAAATTCAACAAGAGGTAAGTACTTGTCTTAACTTAGCTTGAACTCTATGGTATAACTCTAAGGTTTGTATGGTTTATTCTAATTATCCATCTAACTAAGGACGGTAGGTGGTACTGAAGTTCAATTGAATTCCTAGATGCCTTTGTAGACTTCCCCAAAACTTAGATACAAACCGTAGATCTCTATTAGAGACTATGCTCATAGGAACACCATAGAGCTTCATAACATCCTTCACATAGATTCGCGCTAGCTTTTCTAAGGGGTAGGTCATGTTGACGAGGAGGAAGTGTACAAATTAAGTGAATCTATTTACAATCACCCAAATAGCATTGAATTTAGCTTAGGTCTAAGGTAAGCCACTAACAAAATCCATGGTAATTTGCTCCTATTTCCATTTAGGAATTGACAATGGTTGCAACAATCCTCCTGGCCTTTAATGCTTAACCATAACCTTTTGGCATGTCTTACACTTTTGTACATAGTTAGCTATATCTTGCTTCATGCCATTCAACTATAAGTTTTTCTTGAGATCTTAGTACATATTTATTCCTCTAAGGTGCATTGAATAACCTGAATGGTGAGCTTCACTCATGATTTCTTTCTTAAGGGAAGCATCTTCCGGTAAACGTAATTTACCTTTCATCGGAATAATTCCCTTTTCATCAATATTGAAGTTTGAGTATCTTCCACCTGCTACCTCTTTTCTTGTCTTTACTAAAGTTGGATTAGCTTGTTGAGCTCCTTAGATCTTTTCTATTATTGTTGGTTCAATGACTAGATTTGATAACTCGAAATTCCTTTCAACCCAAGTGAACCCAATATTAAGCCTCTCAAATTCTTTAATCAATTCTTGTTGCTCGAAGAGGAGTGAGGCAACTTTTACATGATTTTTACAGCTCAAAGAATTCGCAACGGCGTTCACTTACCTTAAACAGTAATTAATCTCGAGATCATAATCAATGATCAACTTAAGCCACCTTCTTTGCCTCATGTTTAATTCTTTCTAGGTGAAAAGATACTTAAGACTTTTGTGATCTGTATAAATTTCACACATTTAACCATATAAGTAATGCCTCTAATTCTTGAGAGCAAAAACCACTATAGCTAACTCCAAGTCATGTGTAGGGTAGTTCTTCTCATAGGGTCTCAATTGTCATGAAGCATAAGCTATGACCTTTCCCCCCTTACATTAACATACAAATAAGTCCAGTCCTTGAGGTGTCACTATATACATTAAAGGGCTCATCGGTACATGGTAAGACCAAAATTGGTGTGGACACTAATATGCAGTTCAACTCTTGGAAGCTCTACTCACTTTTGTTGGTCCATTCATACTTCACATTCTTTTGTGTTAATTAAGTGAGTGGTCGAGCTATAGTGGAGAAATCTTTGACAAATTTCCCGTACCATCTTATTAGTTTGAGGAAGCTACGCACTTTGGTAACTGTCTCTTGCCTTTTCCAATCAACTATGGCCTTAGCTTTCACAGGGTCAACTATTCTCCCATCACTTGATATTATGTGTCTAAGAAAAGAGATCTTTCTAAGCCAAAAGTCGCACTTAGTTAGCTTAGCATATAGCCTATGTTCTCTTAGAATCTATAACACTATCCTAAAATGTTCCTCATGCTGCTTAGGGGAAGGGGAATATACAAGAATGTTGTTGATAAATATGATCACACACTTATCCAACAATGCTTGAAACATGTGGTTCATCAAGTCCATAAAGGCAGCTAGTGAATTAGTTAGCCTGAAGGCCATCACTAGAAATTCATAATGTCCATACTACACTCTAAAAGCCATCTTAGGAACTTCTTCAGGCTTAATTCTCAATTGATGGTATCCAAATCTTAGATTGATTTGAGAAGAGACTTTAACATCTCTCAACTAATCAAACAAGTCATCTAGCCATGATAAGGGATATTTGCTCTTGATAGTTACCTTATTTAAATCTCGGTAATCTATACATAATTACAAATAGTATGAGTGCTCCCCATGGTGACACATTGGGTCTGATGAATCCTTAGTTGAGTAACTCTTGCAATTGCTTTTTCAACTCTTTAAGCTTTACTAGAGCCATCCTATAAGGAGCTTTAGATATAGGCTCGGTGCCTGGTAGCAAATCAATGACAAAGTCAATTTCCCTCTTAGGTGATAGTCTCGTAAGTTTGTAAGGAAAAACATCAAGGAACTCATTAACCACTTGAATTTCCTCTACTTGGGGTTTTTCTTTGTTTGCCTCTGTTGCGTTCAACCTAGTCTTAACCTATGTCTGAAATCCTTTATCTATAATTAGCTCAAATGAACACATCTTTCTTGGCTTAGTGATGGCTGATTCTCCTTTAAAAGTGGCCTTGTCCCATTCAAATTTTTAAATTCCACTTCTTTGCATTAACAATTCATTTTGGCTTTCACAAGTGACATCCCACTTATACCTAGAATGACAAACTTCATACTTATTCATCTCAATCACTATCATGTTAGTGCATGATTCACCATTATAAATTCTTAAAGGACAATTCTTTACAATCTCTCAAGTTATTACCACACTTTCGGTTAGTGTCTTAACCCTGAAACTAGACTTTATAACCACTACTTGTAATCCTACTTACTTGGCAACCTTAGGCATGATGAAGGAGTGGGTTGCTCCCGTATCAAACAAGGCATACATGGGTAAATTGAAGACAAGGATATTCCTCGAACCATCATGGCTTTCATTATTTTAGTTAGCTCGTGACAAGGCATCTTTTAACTCTTTTAAATTTCCTTTGTTATCTTTTACACCGTCTTATATCTTACAATCACTATTGATCTCATTAAAAGGAAAGCATAAGTTAAGTTACATACTTAAAATAAATCTAATGTTTGTAGCATCTCCTTCCTCAAAGGCAACAGCATCCTCCTTAAGTCCATCATTTACATAGTCTCACTTGCCCTTGAAGTTATAAATCTTAGCATGTACGGGTACTCCTAGTCAGGTCTGTATAGGTCTTAAGCCATCTGCCTGTCTTTAAGCTATTGGGAGACCAAGAAGAACCATAGAAAGAGTTAGCTAGGCAGCTAGAGTGGTCTGCCTCTATAGCCAATTAAGAGCAATGTGCCTAGTCTATTTGCACACAAAACAAGTAATGTTAGCTCTCTTAGGACACTTAGCTATGCAATGGCTGTCCTATCCACATAAGAAACACTTGTGTTGAAGCTAGGGCTACTCTCTTGGATAGTGTCCTTATTTGCACTTCCAACATTTCATTGCACTAAATCTCGATCTAGAACCTGACATGCTTGGCCTAAGCTGATGGCCATGACTTTGTATGATCTTCCTTCCTTTTTTAGTGAAACTGGGTCCTCAAAAGGCCTCTTCCTAAAGATGTTCACTCTAGGCATCTCTATCTTATCCTTAGAACTTCTAGCACTCTCAATAGTTCAAGCCATCTCAACAACTTCTCTAAAAATCTTGAGGGCAAAACTTATGCACTTGGCATCTAGTGTTTGATTCCATCCCTTTAACAAAGACTTGCATCCTCAACCTATCACTGACCTAGGAATCTTCGTTAGAAAACTACAACAATTTGTTAAACTTTGTCTTGTATTGATCTATAGTGTGATTTCCCTTCTAACTAAAGAGAAAAACATCACTGTATTGTAGCTTCATTGATTTGGGAAAGTAATTGGCAATGAACTCCCTCCTAAACACCTCTTAAGTGATCATCCTCTAACTATCCTCCTCTTTGACTCTCACCAAGTCCTAGTATGAAGCCTCAACATTTAAGTGCCACAATTGACTTGCAGGTGGTAGGGAATCTCAAATGCTTCAAAGGTTTGCTCAATTTACATTAGCCAATCTTTTACCTCATTGAGGTGATTGGCTACCTATCAAAGAACCTAGTACACTCAATGAACTCTAGCATCAATGACCTTTAAGGGCTAGGATATAAGGGTGCTACATAAGCTAAGTGCACATGCTTAATTGGAGGTAGCAGTCATGGTATCTCTTCCATTGGTATAAGAGGCGGAAGAGGAGTTAGGGGTATCCTATCCCTCTTACAAAGAGCTCTTAACATCTCTTAGATAGCAGCCAGTACCTACTTTCTACCGTCTCTTGGAGGATCTCGCATTAGTAGATCCGTTGGAAGATCCCACCTCAATAGGGGTCTACCTTTACCTTTTCTATTCTTAAAGTCAAAAACAGTTCAAGCAAGCCTTAAGCAAAGAAAACTTCCCAAGTTCTAGATTTACACCTATAACACAAGAGAAGACATCACAACTTAAGTGAAATAAAATATTCCATTTCATTAATTCCAATAATAATGAGGTTACACCAAGTGGTGGTCACTTCTAAAGAGTGAGTCTCCATTAGTATTATGTCTAAATATAGTCAAATGTTCCATTAAAGTATCATAGATACAACAATACAACTTAGAGCACAAAATCAAGACAAAGTACATCTAAAATCTAGTGACCTTATACAATAGTACAATAACATCTAACACATCAATGGGCCAATGGCCAAACCAATCCCAATACTCTTGAACTCAACAAAAGCATTAAAATCTACAAAACTAGACTCGTTTGAACTGTTGGAGTTATCCTCATTAGAGCTTGCATTGGAGTAGGTCGATAACTTCAACTAGTCTTCCTCCTCCAAGTCCTCAACTATAAGTGCTAAGCGATCAAGGACAGGCTCTCCTACATCCATCCCACTTCCATTTTCACTCAGCTCAATCGGATGGTTAAGAGCATCACCCAGTGTTACTGGGGGTGTGAGCTTAAGTGGAATCTCTTCTTGGGGTAAATCTTAACCAACCCCATCCAACTCCATCATAATTGGAACGAGGCCTCTTGAATATGATCCTCTAGCCCATCATCCTCATTGTTTGATGACATTAAAATCCTCCCATATGGCATCTACAGCCCATTGTATGTCAATTGTTACTAAGGCTAAGTGGTCACCCTTGTAGTCTCTAGCAAAAACAACTTTGTACCTGACTTGCCTTTACTCGCCAAAAGCCAAGGCTAAGGGTTGGTAAGAGTCACTAACTTATAAAGCTACCTCTGGGGTAGTCTAGTACGTCCCTTAACCTACGACTCATGCTCCAAGATATAGATAAGCTTTATGTCAATGTAGACTAGCATGTCCAAATCTATAAGTATCTCTTACCACTAGAATCTCCAATGGTCAGTAAGTCCGCTCCTCCATTAGGATAGCATTGTGCTCTTGCTCCGAAGTCCTCCTACCAAAGCAAGAACCCTATAGAGCAAATGTAAACCTTAGTAAATCAGTAATCTGAACCTTAATTTAAGTCCATGTGTCCTAAACTATGTCATGAGTCGATAAGGTTAGAAACGATAAAATTTTATGAAATTTAATAAATCGAATATAGTATTGATAATAAAAACCCTAGAAATTGATCGAAACTTAAATCGCGTATCAAAACCCTAAATCCGATTTATGCACAATTATTTGAAATCGAACTTAAACTTAATCGAAACCCTAAAACTATAACTTTGAGCTTATAAAATAATTAAAATCATTCAATAGTGATATAATTATAGTCGATTGTAATTATCGACTAAATCGCATAATCGTATAAAACTTTTAACAAAATCGTTAAAATAACTTGTAAAAATTATAATTGTAACCGGTACCAATTAAATTGATAAATTTTCATAAAATTCCAAAATTAATTTATAATTATTATTTTTATGATTTCTATGTTTAGAAAAATTACATGTAATTATTTCTATTTTCCTTTTTTTTCTATTTTCTTTCCTTTCTTTTTCTTCTTTTCTTTTCTTTTCCTCTTTTATTTTCTTCCTTTTCCCACGTAAAAGGAGCTATAAATTACAGCAGCCCATGTGCACAAATATAATGTCCAAGTGTCACAAAATATAGAGATAAAGGATAAAATGATAAAGTCTATGTCTTATCTTAATTAATGTCTAAATTAAGAGGATAAGCTTCTTTAACTTTTTTTTTATTTGCTTCAAAATTAGATTGACTTCACATCCCAAATATCTAAAAACAAATGGAAAATATAAAGTGGAAAAAACAAAAGAAAAGAAAAGCAAAGTAAAACAAAACAAAAGCAAAACAAAGTTCAAGAGAATTAAGAAAAAAAAGAAGAAGGAGAAAGAGAAAAAGAAGAAGAAAATTAAGGATATTACAAACATATTTAGGTAAGTGTATTTATTTTAGTTATATATATGTATATTATACAGTATGTGTATGTATATACTAAGTATTTTGTTGTATTTTGTTATATGTTTCATTACATGTACATATATAGATGCATGAATGGATAAATTAATACATATGTATATCTCTTTTATGTATGTATAAACATATGTATGTGGACATGTATATATACATTATTATGTGGAAGATACAGCATATGTATATATATGTAAGTATAAATAAGAATACATGTGCTAAGTATTTAGTATTTTCACTAATTAAGTATTGCTAGATATATATATATATATATATATATATATATGCATGTACACAAAAATATATCTATGTATGTATTATATATGTATGAATAATTAGTATTTGGTATATTATATAAATACCTGTATTAGGTATTTTTGCATCTATGTATTCAAGTAAATATTTTTTTTTATGTATAATAAGTATGTGTAGTTCACGTGAATATATGTACATGTAAATATAAACATAATATTTATTATATATATGAGTATGTATATAATAGTAGGTATATGTATGTATATTTATACTTGGTATTTTTATTTTTATGAGAATTTTTGTATATATTTACACATATATTAGGTTGGACGTTATATGTATGTAATATATTATTAGTTATATTCCGTATTATATATATATATATGTATATGTTTAATACAACTGTATAAGTGTAAATGTATATCAAATATAAATACAACCATATTATACATATACGTATAATATATAGTGTCTACTTAAAGTCAAAATAATTTACTACATAAAGTATATTATACGTATAAATTTACGTATATGAATAGTGACGTATACATAAAAATACAAGTATACTTAAATAGTGTATACAATATACCATATTAATGATTTAATAAATAACGTAAGTTATTAAATATATATATATATATGGGTATCATAAATTAGAAAAAGAGTTAATGATTAAGTAAATTAGAAAAAAATTAATCAAGTATAATAATAAGTATTCATATATATATGTATATCGTAAAATACAAGAAAATTAATAAAGTAGAAAAAAAATTTGAATTAAAAATTCTAAAATCTTAAAAATAGGTAAAAATAAGTAATAAGGTAAAATAAGCTTAAAATAATAAAATTATCAATTACATGATTTAAATAATTATTAAATCATAAATATATTAAGAAAAAGTTGAAATTAATATTTTATAACTTTTTAAATTAAAATAATAAATTTTGTGATATTTTTATATCATAGTCCAAACTATGAATCACAACGTCCAAAACGGACCTCGCTACGAGAGAATACACTCGAAAACGACCAAAATGAATTATATATACTAGTTTAGCTTTAAATTCCCAAACTTACAATTTTCTATATTCCTTATACTCAAGTGATCTCAACTTTGACCTTAGAGCTATTATTGAATTATTACGACCCCTAAGTCGATTATGGCTGAGTAAGTTTTTCCTAATAATCCTATACTTGCTTATATTTGTAATTAGCGAATACAAATTGTGA
>JAMXBB010000008.1:7353389-7804774 GCA_024138015.1 Lumnitzera littorea | reverse complement strand
TTGTCCCATAATCCTCCACTATTATCCATATCATGACATGTTTTATCTTTGTACTTATTCTTATTGTTTTTGACCCATTCAGCTTTTTTTAAGCATAAGAATAGATGGTCGTATCTGTTTATGTGACGGAAAGCTGTATCTTTCACTACAATCCTTATATGGCAACTGGGTCTTTTTATTGCATAACTCCGTCCTCTAGCTCGAGGTTTTAATCTTTTCAAGGTATGACTTTCATTGACTTCAGCTTCACTAATAACTAAACTTCCTTCCTCGAAACCCAGATTGTGACGAGCATTTGCTGCTGCAGAATAAACCAATTTGAAAATAGGATAACATGCTCGATAAGGCATAACAAAAGGCATTTTCTACTTTGATGAGATTCAAACCCAAGACCCTTAAGCCATATGCAAAGTTAAGTTAGAGTACTGAACTATTAGGTCATTGGCCTATGTGTTGTCCATATGTACAATCAAATTACACATATAGATATGGTCTATTAGGGCTAAATTTGAATCTAAGCCAAGGCCTAATACTCTTCTCCTAATAAAAACACTAAAAATAAAAGACTTATTATTAAAATACTAAAACTTATTATGTAAATACTTATTTAAATTTTCTTATTTTTGTGATTTTTTTTAATTTTTAATTTTTTATTTGTTTTATTTATTTATTTTTTTTTTGTAGTTTTCTAAATTTTTTATTTTTTCATGTTTTTTTTTGAAATTTTTTTGGTTTTTCTTAAATTAGGACCTTTTACCATATCTTAAAAATTCTAAAAATAAAAGGGCAACAAAAACGAGATGTCTATACCTTATAATACTTCTCAAGAAATTGTCTCGAAATTAATAACGAAGGATCAAGATTGGAGAACACAACTATAGCAGGTGACTGTAGTCATGTTCTTGTTTAAGAATTTTTCAAACTTTGATTAGAAATTAAGGATGTAGGCTTCACAGTCATAAAGAGTAGCCATGGTCATCATTCTTGCTTTGTTCTTGAACAAATTCTCTTCTATATTTACTATCTTTGGATTATCCTTCAAAATATATGAAATTCTTCTAAAAAAATTGCTTATATCCTCATTTTTTCACTTCATTGGTTCATCTGAGTCCAAAAATAATAAACAACTCAAATGAATGACAATTTCAATGGAATTATATCAAGATAGCTTAAAATATCCAAAAAAATAACAAAAAAGATAAGTATAATTTTACACTCATCAGGAGACCATGGATACATATTGTAAGGGCAATGCAATCAAGCTTATGCCAAAAGGTAAAGTTTATTGCTAATTCGCAAGTAGTTACCTTGCTTGGTCAATAAGACTACAATTTACAAAGAGATTGCTATCCCATATATTGGCACAATATATGCCAATATATTGTTATCTTGATTTGGTACTCCCCATGATTAAGATATCGGTATCCCATATACACAATCGTTGGGTTTTAAAGTTGAATTTCCTCGCAGTGACTTCAGAATATGTGCTTCATAGAAACATCCCTTATGTAATGGGTTGTATGGATGGTGTTAACTTGGAAATGTGTTCCATTTATAGGGGCAATAGGCTAATTCTTAGCAACCTTTTATTCCTTGTTCTTTTTTTTTTTTAGTTATAGATCAATTGAGCTTCCATGAGAATGAAATATGAAGAAAAAAGAAAATTGCTTGCTTCTTAATAGCATTGTGGATGGAATATTGTATCAGTACATATCTAGTGATATACCATCTGTATGATTTGGCATTGCATTTGCATTGCCCCCAAGTTCAATCATACGAATTGAATTTCTACCAACATTGCGATTATATTAGGAAACTTATTCATACCAACAACATGACATGTGTTGAGAAACTTAGAGTAGATAGGCGTGCATTTAGTAAGCTATGTGAAATGTTGGAAAGCATTAAAGGGTTGAGGGCTACAAAGAACTTGCTTGTACACAAGCAAGTCACTATGTTTCTGCACATCCTTACACATCACCAGAAGAATAGAGTAATTAAGCACAACTTTAAGCGCTCTGGTGCCACCGTTAGTCGATATTTCCATGCCGTCTTGAATGCTGCTCTTCACTTAAGTAGACTATTGCTCAAGAAGCCTGAATCGGTTGGAGACAACTATCCAAGTAGACGATGGAGATTTTTCAAGGTACATTGTTAACCTTACTCACCTTGTGATAATGTTCTTTTCTTTTTCTTTTTTCTTTTTTTTTTCTCATTTGTTTCCTACAATGGTCATTTGATTTAACAACTAACAATGTACTCTTATTACCACTTTATGCAGAATTGCTTGGGTGCTCTAGATGGTATACATATCTCCATCAAAGTGCCAATGAAGGATAAACCTAAATACAAAACTCAAAAAAATGAGATTTTGAAAAACGTCTTGGGTGCGTGTACTCTACGAATGCTATTCGTTTATGTGTTGCCGAGATGGGAAGGATCTACAACAGATAGTAGAATCCTCCGGGATACTATTATGAGGAGGAATGGTTTGAAGGTGCCTCAAGGTATGATGTGTTCCTTCTCTAGGATAGTGTAAGTTTTATCAACAAATGACGAATCGTGCAACAATCTAGGGTCTAACCATCTCATTGCTATGTTTAAGATGCTAGTACTTTGTTGATGGAGGCTACCCTAATTGTGACAGTTTCCTTGCACCTTTTAAGGGACAACGGTATCACTTAAATGAGTGGCATCAAAGTCAACTGCCATGATCCCTAGAGGAGCTATTTAACTTATGCCATGCATCGGCTAAGAATATCATAGAGAGATGTTTCAGGCTTCTTAAGATGAGGTGGGGTATCTTAAGATGCCCGCCCTTCTACCTTGTCTAGATCTATAATCGAATAATTTTGGCATGCTGCCTACTTCATAACTTTGTAAGAACCAAGATGGCCTCCTATCCCATGGAAGATTAGTTGGATGCCACGATAGAAAATACAAGGCAACAGAAGACCTAATCTTGACTTTAGGGAACAACAACACATGGTCTCTTTAGGAGATGCAACTTACCACTGATATGTACAACAAGTGGCATGTCATTAGATGTAGTTGAAGTTGACATTTTCATGTTGTATATTGTACTTCATTTTAACGATGTTTTTTGGTTCCCCCTTATTTGTTGCAATGTAAGGACGGAAGGTTACAGTAGTAAGCATTTTTGCCGACCTTTGTTATGTAATATGTGAAATTAATTTCATTGGTAATACAAGTCCATAACATTAACTACTATGTAAATATTTTACTAATCATCCTGCTACGCCTAACAACTTTGGCTATTTCTTCTTTTAGTAGTCGCATTTGGTGACATTGCTTAGTTTATGGTATGTGTACCCTATGTTTAACCCTTATACCTCGTTATGTTTGACTATAGCTAATGACATATCGACATAACCTTGTTATCATTTTTTTTTTTTTTGTGTAATTTGGTAAGCATCGAGGAAGTCTAATTTGCTCCTATGCAAGTTAAGATGGGTAACAGCCACAAGAAGAAATGGAATATCTTGGACGATAGGGCCTTGGTCACAGTGATGGTAAAGCTATATGAAACTAGGACACATAACATCGACATGAGCTTCCACAACAGATACTTATATGAATTAAAGAGATTGGTTAAGGAAAAATTGTTGAATCGTAGTCTGAAAGCTAGGCTAGACATTGAATCCCGTACCCAAACAATAAAGAAGAATTTGAGCATAGTCAATGACATGGTGTATGGAAGACATACTAGTAGGTTTGGATGGGACAACAATAGGAAGATGGTTGTTGCGGAGAAGGAAGTAGAGGATGCTTACCTAGAGGTATGTTACATGTCTTTACAAATTATTTAATGTATGTTCGGTGATATGACTTCTTTACATTACATGACATTATTTTGCTTCTAGAATGTTAAACTCACTAAGAACTGATGTGTGGATATCCATTTTGCCTCATGTGTCTCAATTTTATTTTATTTTTGTAGAACTAACATAATGCAGCTCCATTCATGACCTAGAGCTTCCCATTCCTTACGAAGCTTTCAACTATCTATGAAAAGGATTGTGCAAATGGTGCTGATGCCCAGACGATGGAGGATGTCATAGAGGAGATAGAGAGAGAACAAGCCACTACGCCATTGCCTGATGATGGGTTACCTCCAACAGAGGATATCGATGAAGTCTCCATCCACCAAAGTGCTACTAGGATTAGTGCCAAGAGGAAACAAACCAGGCAAAGGAATGATACAACTTATGAGGCTTCTTCCAGCTTGAAGAGCTTTGAGATTGGGATGACTGACATGAAGATCCCCATACAAGACATGGTTAGCAACTGACAACCGATAGGATTACTACGAAGATGGAGGAGTTAACAACTTTTCTAGAAAGCATTGAAGGATTGATTAAAGAAGAAGTAGATGAAGCACTAATCAAGCTCCTAAAGAAGCTATACAATGTTTCCATACTATATAAGCTACAACCACCAAAGCACTTGAACTATGTTTGTAGGCTCCTTCAGTACATTTGACTTAGATGGTAGGTCTGTTAATTTTTTGTCCAATAAGTTGTGGTTGGCAATGTGGTAGTTAAGTTATTTTTCTTAGGCTCTAGTTGCACTACAGCCATATATAAGTGCTCGTAATGGTTTTGCATTCCATGAGTGAATGAAGGATATGTAGACACGCTTTTGAGTAGATCTCTACACAAATGTATTGAAGTAGCCCCATGATTATGGTATATGTTATGTAGGGTTGATCATCATACCTGTTGTAGAAACCTAATTTTTGCCCCTCTTGTTTTTCATTCTTTTGAATTTTTTAGAATTGGTTAAAGGGTTCTAAATTAGAAAAAATAAAAAAAAATAGAAAAATATGAAAACCTAAAAATATGAAGTTTAAGAAAATACCAAAAAATAGGAAAATAGGAAAAAGCATAAAAAATAAGAAATTTAGAAAAACTACAAAAAAATAGAAAACTTTAGAAAATATATATATATCATAGAAAGTAAAATAAAAATAAAAATAGGGGATTTAGAAAATAATCTTTTAAGTAATTTGAATAGAACGAATTTTTAATTTAAATAAACTTAAAATAAAGGATCGTTGGATCTAAGCATAGATTTAAATTTAGCTTAGGTTAACCTAGTCTATATATGTAATTTAATTGCACATATTAATAAGGCATAGGCCAATGCCCTAACGGTAAAACAATTAAAATAAGTACATGGATTAAGCTAAAGGTCAAGATTTCAAAACTCATTGGAGGTATGAATGTAGCTTTTTATCTTTCTTTTTATTTTCAAGCTCCGCACGTTGTCACATGTCAAGGCTTTATTGGGCTATGTGTCTAATTGCAACACGTAGTGCTTTATGATTGGTCATAACAACACGCTTTCTTTCTACCTATTTTTTTCTCCCCTTTCCTTATTCTTTCCTTCTCTTTCTATTTTTTTTTTTTTTTCTATTAGAAAAACAAATCACATAGATGGGAGGGAAAAGGGGATTTTCATTTTAAAAAACATAACATGAGGGGGACATTGGGACTTCACACATACACAGGGGGGACTACACATTTCTCAAAACTATGTCTATCTCTCTCTTTTGCTTGTTGGTTAAACTCTCTCTCTTGGACTCTCTTCCTCTCTCTTAACCATCTCCCTCTCGGTTTGCTCTCTCTCTCTCTCTCTCTCAATTTTTCTAGCCAAACCCACATATATACACAAGATCTCTCTCTCGGCCACCTTAAAAACTGAGTCTCTCTCTCTCTCCATTACACTCTTTCTCCACCATCCTTCTTAACCTCCTCTCTCTCCTTCACCTACACTAACATACTGGCCGAACCCATACATACATAGACCTGACGCCCATATCCTCGAACTCTCTCTCATCGAATTGCACCCATACTGGCCGAACCTACATACACACATAAGGTCTCTCTTTTAGCCACTTGGAAAACTGAGTCTCTCTCTCATGAATCTCTCTCTCTCTCTTGGCCGAGTCTGACTCTCTCTCACATCCACCAAACAGCAGCAACAACACATACACGCACACAACATCTCTCTCTCGGCTACTCTCCTAACCCAACCAACCCACACATCTCCTTTCTACATTTTGGTCCAATTGTTTTTGTGTTTTTGTTTTTTTTATTTTTCTTTTTGTTTATTTTATTTGTTTGCTTATTGTTTTCATGTACTTGTAATTTATATATCCAAAAAAAAAAAAGGAAGAAGAAGAAAACAAAAAAGAAGGAAAAATAAAGAGAAAAGAAAAGAGAAAAAACGAAAAAAGGGAAAAAGAAGAAAAAGTGGTCTACTCATTTATTTATTTATTTTAGATAAAATAAAAAAATAGGATAAAAATATATATATAGATAAATAAGGAGAAATAAAAAAATGATAATGAAATAAATAGGTTAATAATAAAATTGTTTTATCACTTAAAAATTTGATTTTTCAAAAGATAAATAAAAATAATTGGACCATCTCTAAATTAGTTACATTCAAAATTTCCAAAAATAAAATCCAATTTAGGACCCTTTAGGAAATTTCTTCAAATAAATCAAAATGGGTAAAAACGTAAACCCGACTATTTTTCAAAAATCAAAATGACTCAACCCGTTATGTTTTTGATAAACGAACTACAGAAGTTTGATTCCAAATAGTAAGTACATAAACACCCATATGTAAGTACGAAAGACTTAAAATATGTAAATTTTTAGTTTTTCTATCTTTGTAGATATTTGTGTAAGTTAATTAATTTAGTCACATATAATATAAGTAGTTGTTTAGAAATTTAAAAGGGTATATTTAAAAAATAAAGTTAAATTACGGAAGTTAAAAAGTGATACCTGTTTAGGATTTAAAAATTAGCTCTCAAACCTAGATCTTTGGTTTTCAAATAAAAAAAAAACATTTTATAAAATAGTTTAATTGATATACCGATAGCTAAGTTATAACCAATCCACCGAATTGGTTATAACTTAACTTTTTTTCCAAATTTTGATTGAGTGGTGACTCCAAAATACTTTCAAAATGTAAAAAGAATCGGTTTTCTTTAAACCCTAATCGAGAGTTACTACTAAATGGGCAAAGGTTTAGTACTAATCAATTTAGAGAAAACCTAATTTAAAAAGAATTAAGAAGTGAAAATTCAAGCTCGACACCTGTTATGTACTAAATTTTAATTCTAACCAGCTATTTATACATGTTGTCTATATGTTACTAAGCTTTACCTGGAAGGATATATGTAATGTGACACTCTAGTATACATGGAATTATAGCAACATAGCTATCTGTTTTCTATGGCCCAATTTCTATCAAGTTGTATCCCTTCCAATTTCGTGTTCATATTCCAATTATAATGTAGATCTCTTCCTACATATATTATTCAGCAGGAATAAAGTATTGTTAAGGAGCTTTACTTCTTCAGTGTGGGAAGGGAGCTTGTCAAGCTGATTTTCAGCCTTTTCTGTTGGGCCTTGAGCTATTCAATATATCGATATTCAATAAAGTTATCAGGCATATTTTGAATATATCTTGTTCAAATCATTGCAGAATGTAGGAAGGGGAGTTATCATATTGATGTTCTTGTACGTTAAAAAATGATTCTTAGCCAAAAAAATTGTAAACAATTAATACAAAATTTTTAAACTTAGGAATATGAAGTAAATGGATGGGAAAAATTTAATGAGAAAGGATATATTGCTACGGTAGGTAAATCAAGTTTGGGCATGGAATGCCTTACAGTTGACAATAAAGCTGATACATCTACTACATAGATTATGCTATCCCAGTTGAGTGAACATGCTAGAGTAACCACAAAAAGTACAAAAGCAGTTACCGTAACAACTCCACAATTTTGCATACTAAGGTAGTTAAACTAAGCATATGTGTTACATATATATTTCTGTATGCATGTAGCTTAAACCTTGCAAGACAACGATGACCTCATGGCAAACATCGATATATCTCCCTATTTACATCCTTTTCGTTATGTAAAATCATAACTAACGACAAAGCTGCAATGATAACCCACGAAATAAATAATAGAATTTTTGTTCCCCTGCTTGAAGAGTTCTTCTCCTCACGCATTGAGCATAATTCTTTTTCACTTTTTATGTTCGTGGTACAAATCATTCTTAACTTGCATCAGTACTTCACTATTATCCCTTCTCTCTCTCTTAAGTTGTTGCTCCAATTTTTCAATCCGTTGAATAACCTTTTTGGAAAATCTACATCCATATACACATGGTGTCGGATCAATCCATTTGAAGAAGTTACAGCTATATCCATCCTGCAAAGCTATCATCGAGTCACGCTACTTCACGTTGTGTAATGCATAAGTAAACAATGCACAAGCGAACATGTTAGAGAGTAATTATACTTACCTAATACTTAGGACATCCATAAAATCTTCTTCCAAATGATTTCACCTTTCAAACTACAACTAGTTTCCCACACCAACACTCTGGCCTCTTCCACTCTAAGTTGATAGAATCGATTGTGCACTAGGCACTACACATGTTTCCCTACTTGCAAAGAAGACAAATTTAAAAGGCAGTCACATGAACAATAAGGATTGGCACCTTAATTAACTAGAATCACATGACAAAATGTTATGGTGTATGAAGCTCATAATCACTTTCACCCAATCAACATGGTTAGTAAAATATAATATGTCTAGATGTTTATCTTCTAACATGACAAACATAGGTCATTAATTTTCAATTATGAAAAATACAAACTCGATCCTTCGTTGATATACTTTTCAAGTCACAACACTTAATCTCCCAATACTAAAATAGAAGACACTTTGGCACACCACCAAACCACATCCTAGACACACCGCAGTTTGCAGCACATAACAAGCCACACCATTCAAACATAACCGAAAACACCACTAACTAGCATACATACATACAATATGCAACACTACACAACAACTTCACGTATCATAGCACATAGTATATACAACAGTGTAAAGAAAATATCTCTTTGTGGAAGTAAACTATACGAAAGCTTAGATGATATTTTCGCTAGTTTGTTATGTATTAGAGAGTAGTAGTTGTGATGATCTTTGTTTCCCCAACTGATCCTACTTATGAATGGCCCTACAATCTGCTTTAGCATTATGATAGTGATTTAGAATAGGAACATATTACCATTTGATGAGAAAAAATGTTAGAATTCTTGCTGCATTTTTCTACCATTACAATATTAAAATTATGGAATCTATAAGTTTCAATCTATCTTTAAATAGAACTTGCCTAAACAAACATTCACTCTAATACCAAGATGATATGGCCGTGCCGAAAATAAACAAGACTAACAATATTGGGGATGGGTCCAAGCATTCCAAAATATTGAAATAGAAGGTGTGAAGTGTGTGAAACAAGAATAGGAAAAGTAAACAAGCAAATACCCACGAACGATTCCAAGGATATGTTGCACCAAGGAACCTCCATAGACTCACAAAAGTACCTCGATATGACACATGAGCAATTTGGTGAGGTTACTCACCACCTAATCTTCCTTAAGGGTTAGGATAAGAATAGGAAAGAAGGACTAAGTATAGTAGCTCACAAGGGTAAATGTAGTATATTCGATATCAAATGCTTCTAGTAGCTACAATGTATAAGGGTTTTCATACCTAATAATCATCAGTAGCTTGCCAAAAGCAGAAAAAGACTAAAAGGGCATTGCCTAAAAGAAGTAAAATACAAGAAATGATTAAGGGTACAAAAGAGAATGTAGATGCAAGAAGCTTTGGTAGCAAATTTTTTCAGGTAGCCAAGCGGGTATATGATGGTTGGCTATGGGAGGGGCACCTATAGAATCTAATAAATGAGTATGATTATACTGAGTAAGGTCAAGCTAACTTAAGAGTACTTTTGAACCGGATCACCTTAGGCTTGATCCTAGCAACTTGAAACAGTTTTAGCCGAGTTAATGCTATCAAACGAGCATTGCTCAAGTCGACCCTCAAAGATCATAATTACAAATGGGAGAGCTTAGCTTGATAAGGGTAGTAGGTTGGTAGTCAAAGTAGCTTAGACTCTTCACGTATGGGTTAGAGCGAGGGAATATGCTTAGCCATTCTCTTAAGCCCCTATGCTTGGGCTTAGTTCAAGGGTCTAACTGTTTGATTCCTATTAACCAGGTTCTAGTCACTTCGGCCTTTAAACCACCAAAAAGCCTCATACAGCGATTAATATTATCTCTCTTTTGTTTTATCTTTTCTTTTATTTATTTATTTATTTTTTGTGTGATTTAGCCTACGCCATGAGTGTAGATGTGAGTAACACATGTAGTCTACTCACTCCTTAGCAATGGATTGTAGGATATGACCTTGAGTCAAACGGTTGGTATCTCTAGTGCTTAGTAATTTCATAGCCCAAGGTGAGGCTATGTTGCATGTGTACACTATACAAAAACTCAAATAATAATAATCATGATCTTCATAAGAATCCTTCATCCCACATGTGAGATGTGGTGACCAATATATCCTTATTGATGTATGGTATACATGACTTTTTAATGTAATGAGTCAAATATAATTAAGTTTGATTTACTTGAGTGGCCAAACAATCATTACAGATAATCATCATATAGAAAAAAAATTAACTCATCACTCAATTTAGTTCATATATTTTATGATGTTTTAGCAATCAAGGCAAGCAACAATCAATCATATGCATGATACCTAAATGCCCATGCAACCAGTTAATAGTAATTATGAGATTAAGTAAAGCTAATCTACAAGCATAACCAAGTATAACAATCATCGAAATACTCACCTGGTTAGGTCATCCTATAGTTGTAATAATCCAATTACAAGTTTGTGTTAAGGTCAGTATCACTTAATATTAGTAAGGGAAAATACTAATAAGTATTTGGATAACAAACTATCTAATTGCTTAATTTTGCTATAATTCCTAATTGTAGCTAAAACTTATTCAATTCATAACTTTCTCATTTTAACTTTGATTTTCCTATTCTTATAATTGTTTTCTATCATTTTCAGATATAATTTCTTGTGATAGGTTCATTTTAATGATTGGGACTCGCATTTTCCCTTACAGGATTAGAAAGTGAAGGTCCTCATGTTTTTAGGCTTGTTTTGTTTTACTTTGTGTTATTATGGGCCCTCTAGTATTATTTTCTACTTTTATCATATTTTTATCTCTTTTTGGGCTTTGAATTCATGTAAGGGCCAAAGATATGGAGTTTTACATATTCACTTGACCTTATTACATCCCTTGGTTCAAATGCCTAAATGGTGGGTTTAAGGTCTCAATTTAGGTCAGTTTTTGAAATGTGCATTCTTTTTATTCTGTTAGGCCTAAGGAAATTTTAATGGGCCATTAAATAGACTTTTTTTTTTTTTTAGGTATAGCTACTGGTCATATTTTAAAGTTAGGCTCCTTTTATCAGTTTTAGCTTGGTTTACAGTTTTTAGCTTGTCTTAGTTATTTAGGGCCTAGTGGTTGAACCCAACTAACTTGTTTGGGTCTAAAAGTTAATTTAACATATTTTATTAGGTTTTTTACGTTATGTACCTGATCTTGTTAGTAAATATTTTAGGCTCTTTAGTCATACTTTCAAGTCTAATTTGATGATTTCTCACTCTCTTATCAACTTAAGGTCTTAACTAGTAATTAACCTAACCAAACATGTTCTAAACTTTTAGTATCTTTTCTTAATCATCTTTTTATTAAAAAGAAAATACTAGGTTAGCTTGAAGCTTCCGTTTCCTTGACACCAAGGAGGGCTTTTCCTGACAAATCTTGTGTTCTTCTTATTCTAACTGTATGTATCTAGCCTCATGAACATTTAAAAGGGTTTTTAAGTGTTAAAACTACAAATACACCCAAAATATTCCTAGATGAAGTCATATGTGCCTCCAACATGCTTGGAATACAAGTTAAAATATAATTCTTTTAGCATTTTTCTTGTATACAAGTTTACACACTTTAAGATCCTACAATATACATGGGTTCTTTACACCTTCACATGTAATATTTTCTAAATCCTACATATTACAAGTCTTTACATAAAGAATCTTACAAGAAAAATACACATACAATTTTGTAACTTCCTCTTTTATCCCTATTACATCAAACACTAAAAGAAAAAGAATGTACAAGGAGCGTTAAAGAAAAGGGAGACTTTACTACAACACATGATGGCACATTGGGTGTGTGTCCTTTAACTTTGGTTTTGAGCTTTCCTTGCACTTGTTCAAGTCCTTGTCCAAGTCACCTCCTTGATGGTGTGCTTCTAGGTAGCCAAGTAAGGTCATGGTGGTGCTTGGTGCATCCAAAAAGATATTGTTAAGGAACTAAAGTGGTGGTGGTTATGTAAGGGAAATAGAGGTCAAAAGATATAGGCTTTTGAGGGGCTTGTTGGTGGTGGTTTATGTAGACTATTGAGGGTATTTGTGGCTATTTGGGTGACGGTTTATTGCTATTTGGGTGGTGGTTTGTGGCTATAAAAAGGGGTCACAAGATATAGGCTTAGGAGGGGCTAGTTGGTCGCAGTTTGTGTAGGCTATTGAGGGCATTTGTGGCTGTTTGGGTAACGATTTATGGCTATTTGGTTGGGGGTTTGTGGCTATAAAAAGGGGTGCTTGGTGGCAGTTTTCATGAGGAAAAAATAAAGCCAAAAGGAAAAGAAATGATGTAGCAAGTTTAGGATCTATGGGGTTTGGTTTAGAAAGCCTTTGGAGTGATGAAAGAAGTGTTAGATGAGAGCAAAAATGAAGAAGTTGAGTTGAAATTTGTAGACATGGAGTGCATATTTTTTTAAGGGAGTTTTAATGTTTAAGTTGAAAGGAAATGAAGTGATATAAGGTGAATTTGTGATGGTTGAATCCAACATCAAGAAGAGTATATTTGGGATGTGTATTGACATGATTTAGCTAGAAATTTTCTACACACAAGGGTTTCTTTTGTGGCAATATGGCAACACATCAACCTAAAGTTGCATTGACATGTGTGAGTTTTAACTAATTTAGGGAGTTGATGTGTTGAATTTGGTCTTATCACATTAGGAAAACTCACTAATGATCAAGTTATATGAAGACTAAAATAGTTGGTTCTTAATGGAATGTAACTAGCTGGGTTCTTATTAATTATAGCCTTAATGCTCATTACAAGCATGTGAGAAGTGGCCGGTTCAACATGTGAACATTTAAGGCTTCTCTTTTTTTTTCAATAACAATAACAACAACAACAATAATATTATTATTATTATGTTCAATTGCTTTATTTAGATTATTGATTAATTTATGTAATTATCAAGTATTGTTCCGAATTTTATGCTAATTTTCTAATATCAAACCGTATTGATTAGAGAATTCTCAAGATTATGAGTTAATTTGGTATTTTAATTGAATCAAGACTTTATTTTTAGGCTTTTGAGATTTAAAGTTTAGAATTAGAGTATTCAAATCATTATTTAGAGTTTTATAGTTTGTTTGTGGTTTTAAATTTGAATTCTTCCAATTCCGATTCAATTTAAGAATCGAGCACAACATAGGGTTCTTATCTTAATCAGGTTTTCTAATGATAATCTTAGGGTCTTCGAGTTCTTCTGCCATGTACATATGGCTTGTGTCATATATATATATATATATATATACACTCACACATACACACACACATACTATAACTTCCTTGATTTAGTATTATAATTTCACATATTTTTACATGTGTGAGTAAAGTTATATTATATGTATTTATATGTATGGTGTAATTATTCTTATAGAGATAAGGATGTAATAATCCAATGCTTTAATTAGTTCGATTTAAATCAATTGGTGTTTTATATAGTATATCATATGCAAAAGAAAATTATCCATATGTTTATATACATGTAGCAAAATACATATTTGTAGGGATAATTTCTTAATTTTATAAATTTTATTCCCTAGCTAGCTTAATTTAGCTACTTACTATTGCTTAGGGACATTTTTAACCATTTGATATTGGGTTTGCGTGCTTCCATAGTATCTCGAGTTGATTAACTAATTTTAGTGTTTTAATTGATTTAATTTTATGACAAATGATATTATGCAATATGTCTTATAAATATCTATATGTGAATTTCATATTCATAGAGGTAAATTCATAATTTTATTAATTGTACTTTCTACTAGCTTATAATTGTTATTATTTAGGAGTATCTCTAATTGTTTACTATCAAATTTTCACTATTTGATGAAATTTGAGCTTAGTTTACCATCTTAGCCTTTTCTTATATGTTTAAGGTTTGATTGAGGGTTTTAGGTTTTCATATACAATAAGAGTTTTTGAACCTTATATTGAGGTTTTCAATTCATTTTAGGGTTTTTCTTTGAAAATTTTTATCAATTTTAATTCCTTTGGTTTCATTGGATGTGGAGAATATCTATTGGTACTCGAGTTTGATTCTATATTTAAAACACAAAATTTACGAGGTTTATTGTCTACCCTCCTTATAAAAAGTTTCATCTCCAAAACTTAATTATAACAATTCCTTTGTCCTATTATCCCCATGGTAACTTGAAGAAACTTAATTCACAATTTCGTATCAAGTAATACACATGCAATCAAGCTTCTAACAATCCTTAACACAGTTTTCAACACTGACACTACTTTTAAACATCAAGTTTAGTTCATATAATCTACTTTGAAGTTCATAATCCTCTTATAATGACTAAATTTAACCCTTAGGTTTCCTTGATAAGCCGCTTGGTTTCCTCTCGAGTCGCTCACTTTCAATAGCATTTAGAGATGTCGTGACCGTGCTTTCTACAGTTATCTTACACATAGGCTCACATTCGTGCTCAATGCTTAATTTCCAAGATCTTCATTCGGGGGTCGGGTTATACAATATCCAATTTCTTACTCTTGCCATGCCGTGCTCAATTAAGATACTATTTCTTTTCCTACGTTCACTTAAGGGATTTCACATTATCTCTTGAAGTTACTTCATCACCTCCTTTTGTGTTTTTTTCAATGGTCCAGAATAGGTTGTCCAAAATATTATATATATATTCATTAAGAAATTCAAATAAATCCTTACATAGTTGTATTGTAGAAACTCCTCAAATTTTCACATAAGGTTCAAATCTTTATTCATGACTATGATTTCTTGATTTCCTCATTCATGATCACTAAAATTTGGGTTTCAGTCAAGATTTGTCTCCTTTTAGGATAATCTAATTTCAACCCAGCATTACTTGGACATCCTACTTTACAGGAATCCTATTACCATTCAACTACTTATACGTTCGTGCTTAATTATAGGTACTATTCAACTACTTTATTCCTTCTTATCGTGATCCTTTATCTACGGTTCAGTCCCTTTTCTCATTATCACTACTTATCCTTACAGCTCATCTTAATCTGCTTATCACATCGAAGGGACCCTATGATTCTACTGAATACCATTTTAAAGGGCTACGGTTTGCAACCTAGATTTCAAATAATGAGCCTACCACGATAATCTATTTGCAAAAAAAATCCCGTAATCGGCATAATCTTCTAAATACCAAAGTAAATCACACCTTCTCATATCACCACAAGATCCATACATAACGAGCCATTCAACTACCATTTTTTTTTTTTTTTGGCCATGTCGCTTATTAAATTACAAATATGAAACAGTCTTTAAAATCATCAAGCTTAATGCTTCCAATCAAAGTAATTCAAACATTGGATCTATAATTAAAATATTCTAGTACTCCCGATCTTCAATATATATATATATACATACACCTATATATATACATACATATATATACACTTCTCCTTTGTTTTGCACATTCAAAAACACAAATTTTGTACTACATTAATGCCTTGCGTCTTACATCCCATAGTTTAATATTTGAAGTCCACAACATGTAAGCCTTTATAAATTTTCATCAGGGACATCTAGATTAGGGAAAGAATATACGTACTTATATACATACACAAGATACTACATATAGTATATACATATTCTACAAATCTAGGTATTTTAGTCTTTAATCCTAATTCTACTCAAGTTCTACTCTATCTCGCTATTTGGTGGGTTTCTCCTATCTTTGATAACCTAAAGCTCTAACACCACTTATGTAATAGCCTTAAACGAAGCCTAGTAGAATTATCTGAAATCTTTATATTACATCTATACGCACGATACAAAAACCATCTTACAAATCATAAATTACAAGACTCTAACTAATTAATCACTTTTGCTTTCAATATATAATTTATTAATTTAACATAAAATATAAATAATTATGAATACCCAATACAGTCCATTAGAACCATAAAGAATTGATATCCCTTATCAAATAATGAGATTAGGTACATAAACTTCAAATATTCATATAAATGTCTATTATAAAAGAACTAACTAGTTGGATACAATATCTTTATATTCCTACTCATCTATTATTCTACTGGTTGGAATGCTCTGCACTCGAGTCCTAACCCAATTCTAACTTTCAATTAATTTGCAAAAGAAACTATAAGGGGGTAAGCTACATCCAGCTTAGTAAGTTATTCCTCCTATTATACATTTCAAGCAAAAGCAAGCAACTAAAATTAATAACCAAATAAACGCAGACAAATCGTATGTAATGCAGGAGACATATATATATTTATACAGGCATCTTAAAATCATACATAGCTCGGATTTTCACCCTTTATAGTTGGGGTTAGAGATGATAGTCCATCAAACTCAGGTTCAGTTACTCTAACTTATAAACTACCAAATATCCTCTTACAGTGATCAATATTATCTCTCTCTTATTTTTTCTTTTCCCTTTTTTTTTTTTTTGTGATTTCACCTACTCTATGAGTGTGGATGTGAGTAGAATACGTAGTCTACTTACCCTTAAGTAATGGACTCTAGGACACAGCCTTAAGCTAGACAATTGGCATCTCTAATGTATGCATGATGGCACAGCCATGTTACATGTGTACATTATGTGAAAACTCAAATAATAATAATTACGAGCCCTACAAGACCCCTACACCCCACACACGTGACATGATGGCTAATATATCCCTACTTATGCATGTTATGTATGATCATTTAATTTAATGAGTCAAATATAATTAGGTCTGGTTTACTTGAGTAGCCAAACAATTGTCACAGATAATCATCATATCAAAAACTATTAACTCATAACTCAATTCGGTTCATATATTTTATAATTTTTCAACAATCAAGGCAAGCAATAATCAATCACATGTACGATATCCTAAAGTGGTGGTGATTGTAGGAAGGAAAATGAGGTCATAAGATATAGGCTTCGGAGGGTTAAGTTGGTGGCAGTTTGTATAGATTATTAGGTGGCGTTTATGGCTTTTTGGGTGACGGTTTGGGGCTATTTGGGCGATGGTTTATGGTAGTTTGGGTGGTGGTTTGTGGCCTAAAAAAAGGGTTGCTTGGTGGTTGTTTTCATGAGGAAACAATAGAGGTGAAATGAAGCAACATGTTTAGGATCTATGGGATTTGGTTAGTGGAGCATTTAGAGTGATGAAAAGAGTGTTAGATGAGAAGAAAAATGAAAATGTTAAGCTGAAATTTGTAGACATGGAGTGCATAGTTTTTTTTTTTTTTTCTTTTTTTTGGAGTTTGAGTGTTTAAGTTGAAAGGAAATGAAGTGATAGAAGGTGATTTTTGGGGGTTGAATCCAACATGGATAAGAGTATAGTTAGGATGTGCATTTTCATGATTTAGTTAGAAATTTTTTGCACATAAGGGTTCCTTTTGTGACAATAGGTCAACACATCAACCTCAAGTTGCATTAGCTTGTGTGAGTTTTAATTAATTTAAGAAGTTGATGTGTTGAGTGTAGTCTTATCACAGTGGGAAAACTCACTAATAATGAGCTAGTTATATGGAGACTAAACTAGTTAGTTCTTAGTGGAGTGTAACTAGTTTGGTTCTTATTAGTTATAGCCTTAATGTTCATTACATCCATGTGAGAAGGGGCCGTCTCAACATGTCAACATGTAGGGCTTCTTCTTTTTTTTAGAATTATTATAATTACTATTATTATTATTATGTTCTATTTCTTTATTTAGATTATTGATTAATTTGTGTAATTCTCTAGTATTGTTTGACATTTTACATTAATTTTCTAATATCGAACCGTGTAGATTAGAGAGTTCTCAAGATTATGAGTTAATTTGGTACTTTATTTGAATTTACTCTTTATTTTTAGGGTTTTGAGATTTAAAGTTTAGAATTAGAGTATTCAAATCATTATTTAAGGTTTTATATTTTGCTTGTGATTTCGAATTTGAATTGTTTTGATTCAAATTCAATTTAAGAATCAAGCACAACATAGGGCTCTTATCTTAAACAGGTTTCAAATGATAGTCTTAGGGTCTTCGAGTTCTTCTTATGGTTTTCAATTTTAAATTTTTATCATACGTAAATAAGGTCATATATATATATATATAACAACTCGGCCAAAACTCCTCCCATTGAGGTATTGTCCACTTTAGCATAGAGTACTAGATAATTTTGTCACCTAGTGCAATAACTTCTTAGAAGGTTACCTATTTTAGGATTGATCTAACCAAAACACCCTCAACTTTGGAAATTCGACATACTCCATTCCACTACACAAAAAAGAGTCTCAATGATTTAGAGTTTTGCCACCTGACATATAAAGGGTATATACAGTCCATTTGTGTAACGAAAAATTATAACTTCATTGGTTTAGTATTTTAACTGGTTTGATTAGATCAATTTAGCTATACGATATTTCGTATATTTTTACATGTGCAAGTAAAGTTATATTATCTATACTCTTATGTATGGCGCAATTATTCATATAGAGGTAAGGATATGATAATTTAATGCTTTAATTGGTTCAACTTAAATCAATTGGTGTCTTATATTGTATATCATACATGAAGGAAAATTACACGTATGCATATATACATGCATAACAAAATACATATTTCTAAGGATAATTACTTAATTTTATAAATGTTATTCCCTAGCTAGCTTAATTTAGCTAAATGCTATTATTTAGGGATGTTTTTAATAATTTGATATTGGGTTTGCGTGCTTCCATTGTATCTAGAGTCAATTAACTAATTTTAGTGTTTTAATTGGTTCAATTTTATGACAAATGATATTATCTAGTGTATCTTATAAATATATATATGTAGATTGCATATTCATAGAAGTAAATTCATAAATTTATTAATTGTGCTTTCTATTAGGTTATAATTGTTATTATTTAAGAATATCTCTAATTGTTTAATATCGCATTTTCACAATTTGATGAAATTTGAGTTTAATTTACCATCTTAGCGTTTTTTTATATGTTTAGGATTTAATTTAAGGTTTCGGGTTTTCATATATAATTAGGGTTTTTAAACTTTATATTGAAGTTTTTAGTTCGTTTTATGGTTTCGTTTAAAAATTTTTTGTGAATTTTAATTCCTTCAGTCTCTTTAGATCTAGAGAATATCTATTGGTACTTAAGTTTGATTTTATATCTAAAACACATAATTTACAGGGTTTACACCACCATATTATCTCGAATCGATTTGCTTTATAATCAAAGAAATCAAAGAGAGAATATGGTTATAGCATTATGAACATCTAGAGAGACAAAGTTGCAATTATCTATAATGTGGTGATTTTTAATGCTAAAAGGTTGAATGAAGGAGTGTTAGCGACATCTATTTATAGTGCTAGGTCAACATTGCAACCTTAGAACCTTCTATGCATGAGAAACATTAAATTTTATGGATTAAGCAAGCTTAGATGTGCATCTTGGTTCATGCTAGTTTTGGCCAAAATTAGACACGTTTTTGCTTGAATTTAAGGAAAATAATGATGCACAAGGACATTAGAAGTTGTTTTTCTATATTTTGATTAAGTATCTTGAGGCATCATGCAAGAATATGCTTTAATCTTGCTAAATAAGACTCAGGTGCAAAATACCTATATATTCATGTAACCTAATTTTTCTTTTTTTATTTTTCAAATTTGCTTCAACAAAAATTCAAAAGTTGAAATTTTCCCTAATAAAACAATTTGTGCTCGAGCTATTTCCTATTTTTCTAGAATTTTTCATGGAAAAAGATACATCGAAATCAAGTAAATGTTACTTAGGTACACTTGCCATTTTTATGGCAAATTCTAAGCTTAAAGCTTCTGATCACGCAATAAGGAAAGCGGGAAAAGGAAATGGATCCTTTGTCTTAATCAAAGGGGTGCCACATGGCACCTATCTATTAAACCATATGGTGCTACATAACTCCTAATCATTCAACACGTTGCACCATGTCGGCATCACATGTCGTCAAATTAATATCTTATGGTAGTATATGGTGTTACCACATCTCACTTTTTTATCTCTTTCTTTTTTTTTTTTCCCTTTCTTTCTTTTTTTTTTTCCTTTTTATTTTTCCTATTTTCTTTCATGTCTTCCTATGTTCACTGCTTAGATTTTCTTTTATTCTTTTCCTTATAGCACCCCAAATAAAACACTATTAATTCTCCTACTTCTAAAAAATCACTTTGCATTCCTCAGGAAAATTTGGAGTCTAGCAAACATATAATCAAAATATTTTCAAACTTTTTCCAATTTGACCAATTTAGGAACTCGGTTTTTACTTGTATTCAAGTTTTATTCAAAATTTCAAATGGCCATATATAAAATATTCATTTCAACTCCAATTGAGGTGCTACTTGAGGCCATGATCTGCTAAAAAAGAGAATTAAAATATTTCAAAATGTGATAGCTAAACCAGGCTAGAAAAATTAAATTTCAATAAATGTCCATTTTTATCTAAAATTTCTAATTCGGTTAAATCGCATATGCTTTTTTTAACTCTAGAAGTTGTCTTTGATCTCGAAAAATGATTTCCACCATCAATCGACCTAAATAGACCATTATGTAATACTTTTTTATAATTTTTCAACTATTAATTTTTTTTTCTTATATATTTTTCTATTTTCTTAAATTTTCATTTTTTTGTTGTCTTTTCATTTTATGAATTTTTTGGTATTTTTCAACTTTTTGATAATTTGTATTTTTTGGCCTTTTCTGAAAACTAAGGAATCCTAAATTAGAGATATACCTAAGGAAGGTAAAAATGGGGTATCTATACCAGGATTCTAGAACATTAATTAATTAAATATTATGATTGAGCTTTAATTATATGTTATTTCTAAAATTTACTTATGTGCATACTTATCCCTTTTTTATTTTTAAAGCTCTATAATCTTAAGTAAATAAGTAATGAAGCTTATATCTTGTAATTTCCTCTTGATAATTTAATTTAGTGAAGGCATAATTAAGAATAAATTGATAGAAAGTGGTTGGTAAGAATAGGTCCCGGTGCCTTGGAAGTGCAAGATTATTCTCAATTGCTAATATACTAAAGAAAAAAAAAAGGAAAAATAAAAAGGTTAATAAAAAAAATGATAAGGATCGACCTTGATCACTCAGATGAACAAGGTACTTTCTCATCACCAATATTAATTATAAAAGTAATTAAATTAGTAAGGATGGGCCTTAGTCCTTTAGAAGAGCAAGGTACCTTGACATTGCTAATAAGCTTTAATAAGTAATTAAATTAAAAAGCCTATCAACAGAACTTTATGTTAGGGGAATAAGAAGGGGGTAGGTAAATACAACATGTATCTACTCTTGATTATGGTGTTCGATAGAGTTGGGAGAGATTTATATAAATCTTAGCTAAATGGAAAAGAATCATGTATGGTTTTGGCTCGATTAAAGAAAAGTTAGACTAATTCAAGAGAGAATCATTGGTTAAATTGCATGATTGAACATCAATTTACAAGAATTAACCATTGAATTCTAGTGTTTTTGTTCAGGATGCACTGAAAAAGTGAATAAGGAGAAAAGTGTACAAGTGATAAAAAAAAATTTAAAGGATACAATGTCTATTTATGGGGTTAACTCAATTTTTTTTATGATTCATGAATATTAATAATTCACTTGGAAAATCCTATCCTAATTTCTTTTATCAATCCTTGTTAAGGATGGAGTAATTTTTTTTAGGATAAGCAAATGTTTAAGTGTAGGTAGATTTGATAAGTGTAAACTATTCTCATCCTTTCTATTATTTTCCTAGATATTTTAAGCTATCTTGATATAATTCCATTGAAATTGCCATTGATTTGACTTCTTTTTCATTTCAAGACTCAAATGAATCAATGAGATGAGAGTACAAACTATTTTTTGAGAAGAATTTCATCTATTTTGAATGATAATCTAAAGATAGAAAGTATCAAAGAGAATTTGTTCAACAATAATAAAGCAAGGATGATGACCATTGCTACCCTTCACAGTCATATTCAACGTAATTCCCTCATCGTTAATTTCAAGATAATTTCTCAAGAATTATTACAAGGAGTAGCTCATCTCCAACCACTACGCTTGTGTACCTACCTATAGACTTGTAATTTACTTTGATTTTGGAGATTATTCTACTTAGCCATTATAAATAGATGAGAGACATATGTACCTACGAGGGAGAGATGTAAATAGATAGAGAGTCTTTTTCTTAAGGTTTAGTTCATTTTTATCGTAGAAGTTTACATCTTTGTCACAATTATAGTATAAAGCATTGATATCTAAAACTGTTAGCCGTTGAGGCAACAATGTAGCATATGATAATTGTTTTATTTTAATGATATTCTCTCATTTTTGTTAATTCAATTGTGTGTTTTATTTAGAATAAATTGTTATTTCTAGAGTCCTAACTTAATTGTCTAATTTTATATATTGAGTTGCAAGGTCAATACAAGAATACATCTACCATAATGAAAATTGAAAATTGTTTCTTGTTTGTTTATGGAATTCCTATTCCTAATGCTGTTTTAAGGAATTCTATCCTAAAAGTGATTCAAGTAGAATATAATTAGGATTAGAATAATAGAGAAGCAATTCGTATTAAATTAACAATCAAATTCCTCTAGTTAATAAGAATAAGAAATTCATTAAAAACCTTAGGCTACTACATGTTACAATCTTGGTGAACAGAGTCTAGATATCCCCATTTATGGTTATTTAGTTTTATTTCATTATTGCATTCATAGTTAATTTCTCATTAGTTTTCACTTCTTTATTTTCATTTAAGTTAACATCAACATTGAAAAAAAAAATCATTAATTAGAGTAATTTAGTATGGGTGAGTAAGTATTTAGTCTTCGTGGGATCGACAACCCTAGACTCTCGAAGTTCTTTATGCTATTACTTAAAAAGTGCACTTACCTCATAAATGCAATATACGCTCCATCATCTATATGTAATAAGTTGAAGGATTTAGGGATGATAAGTACTTGAAAAGGAATATTAAACACTTGTGGCCCAATTTCCACTTTATGATCTACTTCTCCCACGATATCTTTTTTAGACTTGTTAAACACATTCACTACGATAGCAATTAGTCTAATGTAGGATCTTTCAACTCCTAATAAGTCCAAAGTCGATAATAGGCATATGTTTAGGGATGATCCATTATTAATAAAGACCCTTACTATGATCCTTCTGTAGCATTTGACTACAATAAATAGTGCTTTGTTATGATCAGTTCCATCCTCTCTTATTTCTTTCGAGGGGAATGTCGTTTAGTCTATAGTGAATGCCAATTTGGCTAAGTAATTCAACTTTTCAATGGAAATTCCCTCTCATACCTTAATTCCTTGAAGGATTTTGGGTAATGCATCCTTATTTCCTAGTGAAGACAGTAACAACCCTATTAAGGATATGTAGACCAAGACCCTTGCTAGTTGATCTGTTATTTTGTAATCATTGGACTTGACAATTTTCAGAAGTAAGTTTTTTCCTTCCTTCTTCTCTTCAATCTCACTATCCTTTTAGGGGCTTCCTCTATAATGGCTTTCTTTTTTCATTTGATCGTAAACCCATCCCGATTGGGTTATCCCTCTAACCATAGATGTGTTTGTCAGGTTTTTTGAATTAGTTGGCCGGTAGTTGGAAGGCATTGCCTCATAATTTTTTAGCTTCAGTAGAATATTGAAAACCAACCTTGTTGGTCCTAAACTATTCCTTCTTCTTCCTCTTTCCAATCCTCTTCTAATCTTTGAGTCTGTGGTGAGATTGAATTGTCAACAAGGTAAATGAATCTTATAGATGACTTCTCTTCTTTTAGATCTGCATTACATCTGATTATCCCTCCTTAGACTATTTTTTGGACTTCATGTTTAACATGAGCTTGATTTTGTAAGTCAATTTGCTAGAGATAACCTGCCTTCTTTAAGTAGTGTGCCAACACTTCTATTAGCATAGGCAAAGTTTCAAATCTAGTTCCTTACATACCATTTCCTCGTTTGTCATATTGGTAAAAGGCTTATGATTCGGAAGTAGATTGTTGTTCACATCCAGGATCTTACTTTAAAGAAGTTTAATTGGATTATTTTGAAATCAATCAAATCTTGAATTTTGTTTTTAAGCCTCTAGTAATGATTTGTCGAATGCCTTTCTTAACCTAAATGATATTTACACTTGACACTTGTGTCATATCCCTTAGGCTAGTAATTCGTGATAGGGACTTTAAAAAAGAGCATGTTTTATTCTTTGAGGTGATTCAGAACTTGTGACAAGGGAATACATATCCTGATAGATTGTCTTCTTAGCATATTTCTCACTTGTTGGTTTTTTCTGGGTTAAGAACCAAAACTTTGCTAGTTTAGAATCTCATCTAATTGGTGTGCATAATATAGTTTCTTGTATTAACTACACTAACAGTTGATTCTTTCCCCTTATTTATAGATCATGTGAATCTTTCCCACATCATAGCATCTTCAATCTTGCTTCCTACCACCACCTCCATTATGCCTAAAAAGCTTGATGCAAAATGCCTTAAAAGATTAGTCAAATAAGGCTCCCCCTACAGTAATGATGAAAAGGGAGATTAGGTCTTTCTCCATTGAAGGTGGGGTAATTCTTGTAACCATGCCCCTCCGGCGTTGTGTATACTCCTTAAAGGTCTCATTACTTTTCTTGCTCATATTTTGGAGATCGACCATAAATGGGGCCACTTTAATATTAAATTTATAATGATTGTAAAAGGGTTGTATACCAAATTAATGCTGGGCCTATTAGGCTATTTTGAAATGTCTGGACCATTAGTTGGTCATATTTTGTATAACAGTCCATCTTCCTTAAAGGGCATTCGATCCCATTCTACGTTTTGAATTTTAGGGCTTGAAAACTTCTTAAGGTATTCTTCTTCATTCATTGCTTAAACATTAACTAGAGCCTTTTTCTTGAGTCCAACCAGGCTTATGAACCCTTGCTTCTCTTCAATGACTTTCTAGAATAACTTCTTTTCAAGATCTTTTGGTTTCTCCTCCAAGACCTTCATTGAGACACCTATATTGTTTCAGGACTTGTCTTCTTCCAAGGGAGGCATGATAAAATCTTCATTGTTCTCATTAGGTTCATTTATTAACGCTAGTTGTTTTAAGTTAATTGCTAAAGCATTTCCATCATTTGATTCCTGTTGCTCTCCAATTTGGTCATCCTTTGCACAGAATGGTTTTGTTCTACCATCTTCGTACGGGAGTGAGTAAATATCTAACTTTGGAAGGTGAATCACTGCTTAGTCACAATCTTTAAAAGCCTAATACAAGAAAAATCATAAATGGTTTGCACTTCAAAATTCCCTCTTCTTTTCTTTTCTCTTTTTTATTTTTTTCTCATTTTTGTTTTTGTTTTACTTTCCTTTTCTTTTCCTTTTTTTTTTAAATGAGTAACTCAAATAAATAAACTACATAAAATGAAACAAATCAAAATTCATGTAATACTTAATGGATTTGACACGAAATTGCAATTTTATTAATCTTACAAATCAACATTCACAAATGAAGCTAATGACATATTGAAATGAAAATTGACATTAGATCCTAATGAAAAGCTAACAACAAATTCTTAAATGAAATCTTAGATTCAGGAAAGTCTTCTAATCTAGCTTAGGCAGACTTCTTTTAGGGTAGACTTCATTTATTTCCCTCATCAACTACCTAACACCAATGTCCCTTTCTTGAATCTTTTCTCCTAAAAATTCATTTTCCCCTAAAAGTTGTCTATACTCCTTCTTAAGGTCCTTAATGACCATTAAGTCCTTTTGGTATTGGGCCTCCACCCTAGTCTATATCAAGTTCTTGTAGGCTTTTTAAGCAGGTGCAAGATCCTAGGGTATTGGTTTGTGTTTAAGCACGTTTAGGGTCGAGTACTAGATAGCTTCATTTTCCTGTAATAGGTCATAAATATATTCATTGGTTGCCCAGTACTCACCTACCTTTTCGCCTAAGTTACTAACATCCTTAATTTTCTCAATTTCCTTTTTGCACCATTTCTTGATAATCTTCTCTTGACGGCCATTGAAACTGATAAGCACATATCGAGTCTTTATAATCTAAAATTACTAGCTCTAGTGAATCCATGTAGGCAATGTCTTGTACAAGGCCTAACTAGCGAGTTACAGATGATGGAAACACCCAGTAATGCCGATAAGAGGAACTCCTAGATAGTCCTTATATCCTAGAATACTCTGGTATGGTTGCACCACTTAACTATCTACATAGTCTTTCGACTCTAACTTATCGATTGCCCCTACCAATTCATATGCCTTGATTATCGTTGGTACTTTAATTTTAAAAGCAATATTGTCAACTAAATCTACTCGATCAGCAAAAGACCTTCAAATCAAATGACTGCTAATGTGTCTCAAATGGCTAATAAACTAGATGATTAATGTGGTTTGATTGGCCTTAAAAATTCCATAGCCCCTTTCTAATGTGAAAACCAAAGTCCTGAATTGCTCTGCAAGTATAGCTAGCACCTATGATTTCCCTCCTAAAAATAGGAATACCAAAGCAGCAACTCTGAAGTGAATGTTGTTGTTGCCATATAGAAAGAACATTGTTCCGAATACTATAAGGATGATAGCATTTACCCTGTTTTGATGCTAATCTTTTGATTTCTTGTAGAAAAGGTCTTAGGATCAATTATACCTGAGTGGTTTTATAAACCACTCCATAAGTAATTCCAACTTGAGATACCTCTCATTAAACCCAACCAAAAATGGGGCTAATGTAAACTTCTTAACCCTCAATATACTTGAAAAAGCTTTTTTTGGTTTAAGCTTAAGATTTAGGATAACAATTTCTACTTTTGCTGGTAGAGCACACAATAATTGGGTATATTCTTCAATGTTAAGAGTCATCATTTGTAAGCCTATATAGAAAAATAAGGAATTTAAATCCTAGAAATGGACAAGAGTCTAAGTCATGGGCTAATGGAGCTAGACCTTCATAAGAGACATAATTGGGCCAAGCTTTCTAATGAGATGCCCTAACTTGCTAGTGTGAGCTTCTCAAACCATGTGTTCAAATCATCCAATGAAAAGGAGCAGTGATAGATTTCAACCTCATTGATGAACTTGTTATTACTTCATTGACTTCCTATGTTGTTTTACAAAGGAAAACATAACTATAACAACAAAAAATGTGTATAATCTAAAATAACCAACAATTTGCGATTTTAAAAGAAAATCCATTTTGATTGCATGAGTTTTTATTCAAGAAAAATAAAATAAATACAAAAAAATAAAATGCAAAACACATGCATGATATTTTAATGGTTGAGAATTAATGGGCCTATTATAAGTCATTATTAATGATTGATAAAATGGAGGGTAATGACCACGAGAGTGGATAGCCTATCACTATCCAACAATGGTAATGACCACAACAATCCTTAGGTTACATAGTAGCTACCCGCTTAGGGTCTTGTATCAAGATTCTCCTAGAATGTCGTTGATCCTTTACATCAATCAACAATAATTTGTTAATGATCCTTTTTGCACTAATTATCTTGTTTCAAAGTGTGATTAACTTTGTTAATATTCAAGCTTAGTGTTGGGAAATAACTTTTTCTCTCACTATGGTTCTTCCCACTCCAAGAGCGCAACAGCATCTATCCGTTAGCCCAAATTCTTTCATTAGTTACACTCTAGATTGCGAGAATGAAGAGAAAACAGACATGTTTTGGGTTCTTACCATTTGTTCTTGATCCTATTTGTAATGGTGATGCACGGACCATTCTGAATGTAAACAAACAACCGCATAAGAGAATGAGGAAGGATTAAGGGAAGGAAACATTGTACCTCCCTTCAAGTGTAAAAAGGAGTATGCCTTTTTAGGCGTGCAACAAGATCCTTTTGCCGTTATTTCTTTTACTTACTTTTCAATCAACAAGCTCCTAAATCTATTTAATATTTGAAAAATTGAGGTTAGTACAATAATACTCAAGTGGCTCTGCTTTCACGATCTACTCTCAAATACTGTTCTCTGAAGCCGAGATCCTTTTTAAGCTCTTCGATCCAAACTGGAAAGTGTTAGTGATTCGCATGATGTTCCCATCTTTTATACACTTAATTCATTGTCCCATCTATTCTCTCTTATAAAAAAAAATGTAACTAGCACAACTTCATTTATTTATTTCTATTTTTCTTTACTTGCATTTTAATTCAGTAACTATGAATCAATTTGAAAGATTTTGGGTAATTACTATATCAAATTTTGCTTGCCTCTGTAAGTGTCGGTGGAATTTTCTTTTTTCTTTTCCTAAACTTGCCCCTGGCCTTACCTCATACATAGTAAAAAAGAAAAGCGTTAGGGATGAATTGATCCTTTTGTTTTCGACCATATGGCTTTAAAGTTAGGATAGTGTTAAGACTTTCTACAATGAGAATGTTTTCTTATCAATTATTTTATATCTTCAAAATTAAATATTTTGTTAATTATCTATGGTTTAAACCATAAATCAAACTAAATTTTTTCCGTTTTCTTTTATAAGTTTGAATTGATTTGAATAGATTAAAAGATTGAGTCACACTTCAAAATTTTTTGGTATAGAGGAATGAACCAAATAGAGTGAAATCAAAATGGATAGCAACTATCTTGAGTGCTTGGAATTTTTAGGATTTCCTTTAAGCATGCAATCTCCTTGTTTTCCTTTTCCATTTTATAAATCAATGCAGCCTTGTTACTTTTCTGTTAGAGGGCCTACCATCTTGGATGTTTGCCAAGACCCACTCCTTTTAAGTCTTTACCCTAGCAGCAATCCTCACCCTCATAAGTGCCACCACTATTTAGTCTCTTAAAGTCTGCTCTTTGTACAAGGATTTGGATTCTTTCCATTTTCTTAACTTTACCCTCTCGAAATAATGCCATGTTGACTAACAAAAATCAAATAACATTGCCGCTCCTCTTTTCGCACACTAAAATTGAGTAAACTTTTTTCAATTTTAGTTTAATTGAGTAATCAGTTGAAAATTTTGGCAATTAAAATTCATCAACTATAAAAATTAAGAAGCCGGGGCATCGTTTTTTCTTCTAAGACTCCATACGTAAATGGTATAGAGCCTAAGCTTCTGGTCAAAGTAGCAACGACTATTGCCTCCGTTCTTTTATGGGTCCAGGTACTATTTACAAATAGTTAATACCTAAATTTTAAACCTTATTTGATTTAATTTCATACTTTAATTTAGTCTCAATTTTTATAGTTGATGAGTTTTTGTTTCCATTGTTTTCCATTGATTATTTAACTAAACCAAACCTGGAAATGGCCTAGAAATGTATGAAAAGAGGAATGGTATGGTATTTTTACTTTGGGGAAAAAACCGAGTATTAATTGGATTGAGGGAAAAAAATAAGTAGTTCAAGAGTGCGATATTTTATTGGTTTCTGCATAGATCGACAATTTGTTTTATTGACGTATTGTTACTATAAGAGTGGGACATCAACTGTTCTTGCGTTAGATAATTTATGTATAGCTTAATGTAAAAACATGTTTTCCAAAATATTTTTCTGGATTACTACATATTTGAAAAAATTAATATTCATCTCAATCCACCAAAACCTTTTAATCAAAACTAAAAAACAAAAAAAATAGATGTAATAGTGCTTATGGTCTTACACAGAGAAAGACAAAATTCATTAATGATAATGACAAGTAGGTTCTTCCCCCAAAGCTGTGTTCGTCATCAATGCATTACATTCTTTCGTTACTCGGGTTTTCCTCTCTCCACCTACCACCGAAAGAAGGTTTTAGTTATGAAAATTCAATACTTTTAGTCGCAGAAGGCATTGAATTAGGATGAGTGGTACTAATGCACCATGTGTCGGATGTATGGTGTGAAAGTAGGATTATATATTTAGATAAGTATTAATAATAATAGGTAATTTTTAAATAATTACTATTCATATTATCACGTCTTAGAATCTAACTAATAATTATATACTATTAATCCATCAATATAACGAGTTAATACAAATTAAATTTTTCTCATGAACTAAAGTCTTCAGACGTAATATAAGGACGAAATTTGAATCCCCAGTAGACGTATCCAGATTCGGTCACGCCTCCCATTAATTACAGCTAACTCAACCAACTTTGAAGGAAAAAAGATCTAATGTAACGGGTGAGACAATGACATGCTAATTAGTCGACCTAGACACCAACGTGGGCTTACTAAAAATTTTAACAAATCCGTGTGCCCTAGAAGTGCGTTTTCGTTGTGTTTTGGCCGACAAGAAAAGAAAGAGAAGTAGAGGATAACTAGTGCTTTCCAAAAACTTCAGCACACCATTAGCTCAACAAGCTAAAGACTAAAAACGAAAGCTTGCAAATTTATTGATGGTTCGCATATGAAACGTATCATTATATCATTGCAAGAATTCTAAGCTGCAAACACTAAAAAAATAGTTATATGGTAGAATCATTTTTAGGTTATAGTAAATTACTTGAATTATAGCATATAAAATCTACTAATAGTAAAAGTGAAACTACAATTATTTTTCATGAAGGTTATTAACAGTTTCATAATGGCTATCAACACTTTTTTTTACTATTAGTGGGTCTTATTTTTTACACCTCGGAATAGCTTACTATAGGTCAAAAGTTATTACACTATATAGTCACTTTTAAATTATTAAATCATAAAATTTCTCCATAGAAGGACCCTAGTTGTGTTTTGATGGTATTTATGTTGCAATGTTATATGTATACATTCATGACATCTAAACTATTGATCAAATATGAATAAATCCTTCAGATTGAACTTTAACTCTTTTAACTTTTAAGAGTATGCAATTAAAACTTTTTTTTTTTTAACCATAAAAACTTAATTTGGTATTAACGCTCCAAAAATTATTACTATTTATGATCATCTCTTAGTTATTGCTTTGGGACCCTAGCAATGAATCAACACTTATCTCTATATCCTCATGGGGAGGTCAGATCGCGATTTGAATTGTATGGAATCTATCCATACTTGATCACTAATTTAAGACTCCATATTTGTACTTATCCCTTGTCTTTGTTAGATGAAACAACATTGTCAATAGATAATTGTTTTATGTAAGATGCATGATAGTACAATATGGATTTCACAGTTTATCCATCACTTTTTCTTTTGTTTCCTCCTTATCTGCAAAAATGATATAAGAATACACATTTCATAGTGTCAATGTGGAGAAAATTACATATTTGTAGTCCGAATTAAAAAAAAAAATTACAAGAATACAAATTGCACAAAAAAATAATTACCAAAATATCATACAATATAGACAATTCTAAGTGTATCGCATCTTTAAAATGTGATATGGGTATAATTGTTTATCATAAATCAAGGCGAAGGCTATATTGCATTTATGAAATGCGTTAATGCCTAATACTAGTATGTTATATTTTTGAAATGCGATATAATACTTAAATCATAAATCTTGTGTTCAAGTTTGTGTAGTAAGACTAAGTGTATCGCATTTTAGAAATGCAATACTATCACATAAACTTAGTAGTAGTTTAACATTATCGCATTTCATAAATGCAAAATAAGTAATATCATGTGTATCGCATTTTAAAGATACAATATAAAATTGATATTTATGTAATATTTTTATACAATTCATATTTATATAAATTGTTATTTTAGATGTTGGTAGACACATGTTTTACCCTATCAATGCGACTCTGGTGATCGTTGATTAAATACAAGTTCAAAAGGTAATGATACTGTAAATGCATTTAGAAGAGTCTCTAACGATATTTCTAGGTTTTATATATAAAATCCCATAAATTATATGATAATTAAAATTTAATCTCATTTATATTATTACAGCCAAAGCTACTAAACTGTCCAAATCATCATTTTTACACTTCTTTTTTTAACTATATATATTTGCAGCATATGAGAAAAGGAAATAATTCTAACTTATAATTTCGTTATATCCAAAAGTCCGTTATACATATGGTATAGGCTTCATTTGACATCTACACTTTAACCTTTTTGCAACTAAATCATCACTTAATTAAGATTTCTTAGTCCCCACTCCAACAAATATTCTTATTGAGCAATGAACTAAAGTTGGAGTTTTGACAAAGTACTGTATATTTCTACAGGCTTAAGCCTTAATAAAGCATGGTGCTTTTTTCTCTATTAGTACATCGTATTTGTTACGTCAATATATCTCAAAATTTTTGGGCAAAATATTATATATTTCAAATTAAGTTTCCTCATTTAGATGTACTTTCTTTTTGATATGGTGCCCATATCACATGAGAAATTTCATCTTTTCACGGTAAATTGCAATTACATCCACAGCTCTATATTAATGTCAATTGATAAGTAGTAATTATTGTATTTGACGTAATTATCAAGTGGTTGGGCCAGCTTTCTTCTTTAAACATGTTATTTTTAAAATTTGGTATAATAAGCATCATATATGAATAAGTAATTTGATTAAACTGTATTCTATTAATGTATATATTTTTTATGTATCACGAATAAGCAGGTATTTGTCTAGCCAATTGTAATAGAAACAAATTTACTACCAATGCTTGCATATGCATTTTGTTATCTTGAACTCCTTGACTCGAGTGTGTTACTACTAATCATTATTTAGCATCTAGATGACGAATTAATATCCAAATATGAAAACTTATTCCATCAAATTAATTGTTTGCATGTGACTAGTAGCAATAAACTTGAGACAGTGAGCTCGAAATAACAAATATCTATTCTATCTATAATTAGCACAGAGGAATTTATTACTATGTTCATATTGGCTTGAAAATATGAACCTCTTGTAACGTACAAAGTAGGTTTCTCAAAGAAAAGGAAAGCTAGGTCTAAACAATTAATAATGATTTCTTCGAAAAGTCGTCTTTTGATAACAGCCGCAACTACAAAGTTGTGGTACTCGTGGTCTGCTCTCCACATCAAAGAAGAAAGAACTCTGAAATTGGTTGGTTCACGCATTGAAAAAATTTGTCTCCTTCGAATTACGGGAGTTTCCGCGTATTCCTCAACGACTTTGATGTTGATAGGATCATTATACTTGTTTGTGCTGATGAACGATCCGGTCATTGGTTCGATAGGTAGGGTTGATAAATCTAAACATGGGTCATTTTACAGTGACCCCATTGAATCTAGGTAGGTAGAGTCGGGGAAAAGCCCCATGCCTATATTTAGATAAGTTTAATGATTGGACTTATATTGAGGTTTGAGGGAGCATGAACCTCGATTTAGCAGAACTAACTCTAAATTGGGTCCAAACAAGAGAAAAAAACTCGAAAAGGGCTTCAATAACAATATTGAAAGTATTATTGGTGGTCAACTTTTGTAAGGAGGTTAAGGTTAAAACCAACCCGCAACAACAAATCTGAGCTATAAAAGTGACATTGGAGCTGATTTTAGCAAAACTACTCTAATGCTTAAATTAGTATAAAAATTTAAAGTAAGTGTGTAGATATAAAATATGCATAAGTGGGAGAATGTCGATCCTTGAAAGTGTCTACTTGTATTTAAGGGGGGCATCAATCGAACTATTTTAAGAAGGTGATAAAATGTCCTAGGATCCTTACTTTCACTCCATGATTTATAGAGAAGATCTTAGTGACAATTACTGACTTACCACAAATAACTAACCCGTTTCCTACCTTGTCTTCATTCAAACTTGTGATTGGGTTTTGACCAACGTGGGCCTATAGGCTTATGTCTTGAGGAGTTTAGCGACCTTCATGTTGATTAGGTCGATCAAGCTTTAGGCAACTTGGTCTGGGCTCTAAATAGGTTATTCTAGGTTTTTAAGGCTCAACCTATGCTCTAAAAAGGTCTGCCTAGATTTGGAGGCTTATGTCTAGATTAGCCTATCAACACTTGGTTCTTACTCTCATTAGTGATAGGTCAATAAGGAGAGCAAGCTTCTAACGGGATTTTCATGGTCCTATGTTAAGATGCAACTTGTTAGGTGAGCTTGGGCTAGATGGTAAGTTGTGCTAATTGTACCACTAAATCTACATGCAAAACATGGATTGAAGCTTTAATTAGAGTGCAATGGTCGAGTAGGCAGGTTGTCTAAGCTAGATCATACCAGTGTTTTATTGATTATAAGGTGGAGCATTATCATGTAGGTCTTTACCAAGCTGGTATGCCTTAGAGTATGCTAGGTAGTAAAGTTTCCAAGTTACTTTGGGCTTCAATCCCGTTGTATTAAGCTATAGTGGCTAGATCTTGGAGTTAATCGAGTTATTTGGCTTTGCTTTTAAGTTGCTAAGTTTGAGGTAGTGTAGCTCACCTAAGAAGTTTTAGTTTAATTATCTTTGCATGCATGTTAATTTCAACATATTAAATGCTGGGGATACATGTTCTTGAAGTATTGGGCATGTTTTTGCAATAACAACTTTATTCTAAAGGTTTAGGCCATATATTCCTTTTATTAGACATATAGCTAGATTGGTTAGGACTTATCATATCGATTGGCTTTCCGCTAGCCACCACATCATCCTTTGTGTATGCTTATAAATAGACAAAATCTTAATCTCTTTTTGCTTTAGGATTCAAAACTCTTATATTCATCAAGCTCTTAGTCAAACTCTCTTGATCTTCAATCTCCTTTAAGTTTAAATCCTCTTATGTTAGTTTTCAATTCCTTAAACATTTTGTAGGTATGAATGTAGTTCCCTCAACTTCATTCCATATGCTTACAAATGTTAAAATGGAGTGTGCCCATAGGTTTACTCCCTTTCCCAATGGCAATGGCAATAGGCTCTTTGAGGAGAACACATGGTATGACAATATTGATGAACAAAGATGTGACTAAAGTTGTTGATAAATTGGCTGAAACTAATGATCTTGTGAAAGAGAGATGAGTTAAAATAGATCACTTAAGGTTTCAGGTTGAGTTGGGAGCAAAGAGGAATGCTGAGTTCCATAACTTATCTTATGCATTTGTTGTTATTTCTTGTGTGGAGCTGTAGTACTTATATTTGTTTCTCCTTTGTAATGTTGACATTGATCTTTCTTTATGCTTTTTCTTTATAAGGTCTATATGTCAACACAAGAATTGTTAATGCCTAGTGGCTTCAATGATTATGCTTAGCTTTGTAATTCATAATGCTTGTAGGATGCTTTGTGACATGAGTAGATCACACTCGATCACTTCCTAAGGGAGCTTATTGGATGCCATGTGACCAAAGCAAATCATGGTCAATCGCTTTCTAAGAGAGCTTGAAACTTGAAGAGATTAGATGGTTTAGTCATCCAAAGGTGGTCTTAGAGCGCATGACCCAAAGAGGTTGGATGCTCTAATCACTTGTAAGAGGTCTTAGAGCACGTGACTTAAAGATGTCGAATGCTTTGGTCACCTATAGGTGGTCTTAGAGCACATGATCTAAAGGGGTCAAATGATCCTATCAGCTAAAGGTGGTCCTAAAGCGCTTAACTTGAAGAAGTTGAATGCTTTGGTCACTCAAAGAGCATGTTACCAAAAGAGGTTAGGTGCTTTAATCACCTGTAGGTGGTTTTAAAGCATGTGACCTAAACAAGTTTAATTCTTTACAAGTAGTCTAAAAGTACAGGAGTCCATTCACCTCAATAAAGGTTGGGATTGTAGCCTATTCACCATGGAAGAGGCTTGGTTGGGAGACATTTACTTCAAAAGAGGCAAGGCTAAGTAAATAGGAGCTCATCTACCTTAGAGGAAAGTGGAGCTTACAATTAGGTAATGCCAATACAATGGAGGAAAGTGGTTATGAGTTACAATGGACAAAACCTGAAGAAGTCCAAAAGCATCCAGAAGTAATCAAAAGCTATAGAGTCAAAAGCGTAATTTTGATCTTTAGCTTTAATATGGACAACCAACTTTTGAAAGCTACAATGGTTTGAATATGGAGAGATAGAAGCCCATAATATGTCAATCTGAGTCTACTATGACCTTAAGTAAGCTATTTGATTCTATTTTAAGAGTTAAATTTAAATGCTTTGGCAAGATACTAGGTGGTTGAAGTTTAAGTATTATTTTAGAAAAGTAAATCTTAGTTCCAATTTTGTTGGGATTGAGATTTTATCTAGATTCCTTAATAATTCTAGGGAAATTAGACTATAAGTAGTTTATGAACCAATTGTAATCATATTCTTTATAATCTTTTTGAATTAATGCAAGTTCATTCTCCACAAATTCGTTTCCAAATTGCTATATGTTGTACGACTTTATTACTATGATGGATGTGGATTTCCCTCAAACAATGCCAAAATATTGATGTTCAACTTTCTGTAAAGGTGTTAAGGTTAGAGACAACCTACAAATTTGAACAAATATAAGGTAAACCAACTAATCACTACCTTAAGCCTTATAAACTACACCATCTTAGTGACAAAGGAGCCATACAAGTGACTAAGCAAGTGGCTGTGCTAATTTGTATTGGGAACTATCGAGACGATGTACTATGTGCTATGTTAGCCATGAGTGCGTCCCATAATCTTCTTGGATGACCATGGATGTTTGATGAAAATGTGATATACGATGGAAGAAAAAACCTGCATTCCCTAGAATACAAGGGTAGCAAGGTGAAGTTAAGCCCTGTGACTACCAAACAAGTTAAAAGCATACATACTCAATTGAGCCAAGTTTTAAAGAAGGAGGCTTTAGTGATGACCTGAGTTGAGCTAAAGAGAGAATTGGAGCTTGAAGAGTCGACCTATTTGCAAGTTAGAAGATTGCTTGAAATGAGAGCATCAAAGGAAGAATTGCTACTTGTCGAGGTGAATTCTCTATTGGATGAATTAGCTGAAATGTTTCCAAGTAAACTGCCAAAAGGTTTACCTCCTATCCAAGGCATTGAACATGCGATAGACTTATAGCCAAGAGCTACTCCAATAAACAAGCTACCTTATAAGCTAAACCTTGAGCAAGCTACTAAACTATAGAGATAGGTGGATGACCTAATTAAGAGAGGGTATGTACGAGAATCCCTAAGCTCATGTTACGTATTATCTCTATTAGTGCCAAAGAAGGATGAAACGTAGAGGATGTATATAGATAGCCGAGCAATCAATCGCATTGCCATCAAGTATAGGTACGCTATATTAAGGCTTGATAACATGCTTGATGAATTGAATGGAGTAAGAATATTCACTAAGATTGATCTCAAATCTAGCTACCATCAGATCCGAATATAAGAAAGAGATGAGTAGAAAACCATATTCAAGACCCGCCATGGATTGTATAAATGGCTTGCTATGCTATTTAGCCTGTCAAATACCCTAGGCATATTCATAAGGCTGATGAACCATGTCCTCTAAGAACTTATTGGAAAGTTTGTTATCGTATACTTTAATGATATTCTTGTCTATAGTCTTGACTTGGAAACTCACTATAAGTGCCTCCAAGTAGTCTTTTCAAAACTCAGAGCTGAGAAACTTTATGCCAATCTATAGAAATGTGACCTTTGCCAACCTGAAGTGATCTTTTTAAGATTTATTATGAGTGGTGGTGGTATACAAGTAGATGACGAGAAGATAAAGGCAATTACCGACTGGCTTGTGGCAACCTATTCAACCGATGTGCGAAGCTTTTATGGCCTAACATCATTCCATCGCTGATTTATAAAGAACTTTAATACTATTGCAGCACCTACTCATCAAGCTATCAAAGAAGAATGTGAACTTTATGTGGGGAGAGAAGGAACAAAAAAGTTTTGAAGAGGTGAAAGAGAGGCTAACTACTACCCTCATCTTAGCTCTACCAAGCTTTGATAAAGTTTTTGAAGTTAAATGTGATGTATTTGAACTGGACATAAGTGTCGTATTGATGCAGGAGGGTTAACCTGTTGCTTACTTTAGTGAAAATCTTAGAAGAGTTACACTCAATTATTCTACATATGATAAGGAGTTTTACTCCTTAATTTGAGCCTTGACTGTTAAGCAACATTATTTACTACCCAAAAAATTTATGATCTATACTGATCATGAATCTTTGAAAATATTTGAAAAGCCAACCAAAGTTATCCTAGAGACAAGCCAAGTGGGTAGAATTTATGGAGGGATTTTCGTATGTTGTAAAGTACAAGAACTATAAGAACAATGTAGTGGTCAATGCTCTATCAAGACGACATTCCTTCTTGATCGAGTTGCAAAACAAATTACTTGGTTTCTCTATGATCAAGGATTTGTATGCTAAAGATCTACACTTTGGATCAATCTATGCCAAATGTGAGGAAGGTCGAACACTAGATGACCAACATAGGGAAGACAGATACTTATTCTAGAAAAGGAGATTACATATCCTAACTTGTTCTATATGAGAGCTATTGGTGCACGAGGTGCATGGTAAAGGGTTGTTTAGATATTTTAGTAAGCACTGAACTCATGAGATACTAGCCTCTAGATTCTTTTGGCCGAGGATGATGAGAGATATCCAAGTTGTACTGGAGAGATATACTACATGTAGAAGGGCAAAGAGCAAAGCTGAGCCAAGCTTAGCAAGGACAATATTTACCTTTGTCAATCCCGACCAAACTATGATCAAAGCTAAGTATAGACTTTGAGTTAAGGTTGTCGAGGATGTTCTGAGGAAAGGACTCCATCATGGTAGTCATGAACTGATTTAGTAATGTCGAGCTTGATTTTCGGTTTTCTATTTAAAATTGATTTCTCCATTTTCTGATTAATACTAAACCTTAACCCATTTAATATTAATCTTCGACTAAAGAAATTGAGAAATTCCGGTTTTTTATTGAAAATAATTTTTGGAGTCGCCACCCGACCGAAGTCAGGAAAAGAAAAAAAAAACCGTAATCAATTGGGTGGATTGATTATAATTTGGCTACTGGTCTTTGATTTTAATTTTAAATGAAGAACCAGAGGGTTCCAAGTTTGGAGACTAACCTATTAAACCCTTAACGGGTACCACTATTTATTTACCGAAATTAGGATTGTTTTTCTAATTATAATATTTAAAAATAAATAAATAAATAAAATCAAAAGAAAAAAAAAGAACCTAAGTTTTTACATATTTTATCGTCGCCCCGAAAGTGTCTACGTACCCGCTAGCCGAGATCAGACGATCATAGTTCTTTCAAAAAAATCTTTAATGTATTGATTGATTTTAATTTTGAAAACCGACCGAGTTCACGTTATTATCAATTTAGTTTTTCAAAGAAAACTCTAAAAGAGCTCTAATTCACTAAGTCTTTTATTCTTATTTTATAAAAACTCTCTAAAAGTCCTATTTTTTAAAATGGGGTTTCTATTTTTTATTTTTATTCATTTACAAAATAAATTTTTCTAAGTGAGAAAATTCTAAAATCATAATGCTAAAAATATACCTAAGCATATAAATACATACACATATATCTATTTACCTATCATGTCATAAACTTAACTAAATAACTAATGGAATTATAATGATAAATAAAGAGACAAATAAATAAATAAAATAAAGTAATCAAAACCGAACCTGACTTGGGCTGATCGGTGAAGTGTTGGTGTTGGTTTGTCGAGTGTGAAGACGTGACGGTCAGTGTTGAATCGTGTGCTATGATGCTGTTGTACAAAACGTACTACTATTCGCTTAGTGTTGCTGTTCGCTTGGTATTGCTGCTACCCGTCTGGTGTCGTTGCTATTTGTCTGGTGTCGCTGTTCTGTTCGCTGATGTTCGCTGCACTATTGTCTTCGCTGCTGTGCTGCTGTTTTGTTCGCTGATGTCCGCTGCGATGCTATTCTGTTCGCTGCGCTGCTGTCTTCGCTGCTGTTTGCTGTGCTGTTGTTTTGTTTGCTGTTGTTCGATGCGCTGCTGTTCTGTTTGCTGATGTCCGCTGCGCTGCTGCCTTTGCTGCCGTCCGCTATGCTGCTGTTTTGTTCACTGTCATCCGCTGTACTGCTGTTTTCGCTACCGTCCGCTACGTTGTTGTCTTCGCTGTCGTTCATTGCGCTGCTGTTCTGTTCGTCTGCTATCTGCTGCGCTGCTATTCTGTTCACTGATGTCCGCTGCGCTGCTGTTTTAGCTGCTATTCGCTGTGCTGCTGTTTTCACTACTGTCCACTGCACTGTTGTCTTCGCTGCTGTCCGCTGCACTGTTGTTTTGTGTTGAGCTGCTACAGTGTGGACAGCTGCATGGTGATCGAGTAATTTTGGGTTTCGACGAGGATCTGGCGTGGAGTTTGCTGGCTGTGGGGGGTCGAGTGGGCTGTGGGTTGATCGTGAAGCTGCGGCTACTGTTGTTTCTGTTAAAGGGTCGGCTGGGCATGGGCAGTATGTTGCTAGTTTCTACAAGGGCTCCTGTTCTTTTCTGTTCTGTTTTTTTTTTTTTTTTGCTTTTCCGACTGCGTGAAGTGTTTATATAGTCTAACCAAATCATATCATATCATATTTAATTATATCTGATTTGCTAATTAAATTAGATTCAAATTTAATTTAAATTTGATTTAACTAATATTCATATGATTTGATTAGATATGAATCCGATTTTAAATCTTGTTTTTGTAAAGACAAAGAAAAATAAAGACATAGATGCCTGCTGAGACTCGAACCCGTAACCTCCAAGTAAATCCACTCAAATACTCCGTTGCTTATCCATTAGGCCGTTGACCTGTGCCTTGATATTCATTACCATTAAATTATATTTAAACTATCTGATTTCCTAAACTAAAATTTTTAACTAAACTAAAACTAAAACTAATTATTCCTAATATAAACTACTTCCTAAAAATCTATGAAATTTTTTTATAATTTTTCCTTTTCTTATTTTTTTGGTATTTTCATTATTTGTTAATTTTTATTATTTTTTATTATCTTTTTGAATTAGGACCCTTTTTTTGTAAAAAAATAAAAATTAAGACTATGGAGTGGCAAAAATTAGGTGTCTATAAGTAAGATGGTATACTTTGTACCTTGCAACAAAAACTAACTATGCTTTAGCTACTGTAAGCCCCAAAGTTCAGCTAAGTAACCGTAAGATTGAACTTAGAACCCAAGGTTTAGGGCGATCGGCTAAAGGATCCGATCACACCCAAATTATAAACTATTTAACAAGATACCAGTAAAAATGACCCTGTAAACTTAAATTTAAGAAAATAAGTAGTAAAATGGGAGACTATAAAATTTTCAAATTTTAAGCATAATAACTACTAATTACCAAAAAGGCAAAAAGTGTAATATAATAACTAATAAATTATTAGAGATAGATTATATGTATACTAAAAATTTTAGAATGACCAAAATAATATTTAGGAATGTTCACATGTACCCTACATGTATTTACGTGTAGATAAAAATACGCGTAATTACTAAAATTGGCCGAAAACTAAGTAAATAATTAAAGAAAAATACAAAATAATTATAAAAAAATCAGAAAAAATTAGAAGAGGATAAGCTGATGCAAGATTAGGTCGTGACAGAAAAAGAAAAAAAATAACCAATAGGAATTTGACAAACAAAAAGCCTAAAATCAAGGAAATGGGGCAAAATCCCATCAAATTAATGCATAATAATTACAAAATTCGTCTATAAATAGCAGGAAAAATTCAGAAGCTCATTTAGACAGATACAAATCAGAGAAAATTAGAGAGAGTCGAAAATTCGAGAGAAAATCCAGAAAAATAAAAAAAATAAGAAAAACTGTGCAGTTAGGGGTTTTAAAGGGAACCCACACCAAACGAGGAGCTGGGAGTGGACGGCCACCACCACCACACGGTGGTGGCAGCGCCCAGGCCGGCCGACAAGGCCACGGCGGCCCGCGGTGGCCGGAGCCACCTGAACCGGTGAGTCCAAATTCCAGCCCGATTCTTGTATAATTTTGTAAAATTAGTTATTTTGCCCAGAAAATTATGAAACTTGTTATTCTGAGATATTTTTGTATGTAGTTTGTAGGAAAAATATTATTTTGATGAAATTATGTTTCGTAGTATATGGTCCTTAACAAATTGTTCAAAACCGAGTATGATTAAACCGGAAATTAAATAGGCTTAGGGATGTAGTTTGGGGCTCAAAATTTTTCTGTAGGATGCTCATGTGACATAGAACAGTGCTATGAAGCCCTTTTTCAAAAATTAATTTTTGAAATTTTTAGATAATTTTTAGGCTCTAAAAGGAGGCATAAAATGGGTAATTTAGGGTTAATTATGTAATTAAATGATTAATTTCTGATTTAGTGAATAATTACATGTTTTAGGATGTTAAGATCTGATGGAGTATGATCCTTATAGCATTTAGGGTGTTAGATGTAATTATTAGGTTAATTATGTAATAAATGAGTAATAGGAAATAAATAGTTAATTTTGTAAATTAGGGAAATTTGGAGTAAAATCTGATTTAGGATGGATTTAGACATTTTGAAATAATAATTGGTGTTTAGAGATGGTAATTAGGGTAATAGAAATATTAGAAATGCATTATGTGCATAATATGCAATAATGCATAATGTGTAATTATTGAAAATATAATAAATAGAAAATATTATAATAAAAATTTATATTTTGAGAATAATAAAAATGCACAATAAATCTGATAGGAAACTTGAATTTATGGAATTATATGAAAAATGTAAAAATTTGTCACATTAGGAGTGAATTCGGTACACCGATATGGATTTAAGTGTACCGAGTAAAATAAATACTAACAAAGGGTAATGATGGTATTTAGGTTATCGGGAAATAATGTGATTAATTTCACATTATGGGTTGAAACTAATTTCTAGGGTTGGAATATGAAACGCTACTTAAAAATCGAACTAAAAACTTGGTTTAGAAATCGATGCGAAAACCGAACCTGAACCTAACCCCAAACCTAGAATAATTATAAAAGACTTAATACCTAGATAATTGGGCATATTAAACCTTAAACAAAACCTAACAAGAAGCATTATAGGATAAAACGAACCTATAACAATTATATGAAAAGCTGAAACCACGTTCGTGTTATAGGGATAACCGGCGATGGCCTGAGCAAATCGGACCTCGAGTGAGCGAGCGAGGAGTCGAGGTAAGTTGGGATTAATACGATGCTGTATTTTGGAGGCTTAAGATTATGCTTGGTTGTGCTTGTTAGATAGTTGAATGTGTGCATGTGCTTGATTATGGGTGATGCTATGATTCTGTTTGTTGCTCTGGTACATACTGTATGAATTGTATGTAATGATTGATCACCCTAAATTGGACTTAATCAAATATACGACCAGTAATCATAATCGAACATGCATGGCAACCCGTTAGGGGATTTAGGACTCTCCGGCCAAATACCGACCCCTTCGGAAGGGATAGCGCAGGATTGCAAAATGGTCCCTTCTTCATCCTCAGTCGAACTAAGTGACAGGAGAGGAGGTCGCGGCGGGGATGAAGACAGTGGTTCGAAGGTAGTCGCGGGAGGAGCAAGGTCTCCATTACACAAGCCTGGGTTTGGTCGTGAGCTGTTGCATTAACGGTAACTCCTCAACCCGGATTAGAGCGGGCGCAATTTCTCTAATCTCACGACGGGCCGGACAACGTCGTGCGATGGCATTTGCTTGCACATGCATTGCAACTAATAAATGATTGAAAATCTTGTTGTGTGTATGGTATAGTTTTAAGTCCTCCGTCCTAACTTACTGAGCTGTGGTTGCTCACATCCCTATAGACATCGTGCAGGTGCTGGCTAAGAAGCGGTAAACAAAGACTCTGAAGCTAGCAACTGCTGGATCCTGGGGAGTGAGGAAAAACATTGAAGAATAAACACATATTTTAAGGTTTAAGTTTTATTTTAGAATTATTTTTCATTTCCGAATGATGTAATATTAGGGAATATACTTTAGAGAAATGTTGTAAACTCTAACTGCAATAACTTAATGATAACATATATATATAATTCTTCACTTTTATAGGTAAATGATTTATTTAAATTACAAACTGTCTACTTCAAAGCGGGTTAGTTGTGGACGCCTTGTGTAGATCAGGTCTAGGATAGCGGTTGTGAGGCCAACTTCTATCTTAGGGTGATTTACACGGCGGGGCTGTTACGACTCTGCCGCTTCGGGGCGTGACAGCTACCTCTTTTATTTTCTTACTGGAGGTCATAAAACTTTATGGAGTGCCTAAAACAATTGTCTCTAATGGAGACTCAAAGTTGTTGAGTCATTTTTTAAGAACCTTGTGGAAATGACTGGGAACAAAGCTACTATTCAGTACATTCTATTGTCCTTAAACAAATGAATAAACTGAGGTCATCAATCAGACATTAAGGAATCTATTGAGAGTTGCTATAGGAAGAAACCCAGCTAGCTGGGATGTATGCTTGCCACTCATCAAGTTCACTTACAATATAACTATCCATAACGTCTTTGAAAAGTCACCATTCAAAGTTGCTTATGGGTACAAGCTTGATCTACCACATGACTTGATCACCCCTCCCAGTCAACCTAAAGACCTACAAGCTATTGAATGCTCCGAGGCCATTCAAGCCTTGCATCAAAAGGTTGTAGATCACCTAACCCAGGATGCAACTAAACTTAAAAGAAAGAGCTAAGGATGCAGAGCCAGAAGATTTCAACTTGGAGATCTAGTATAGATCCATCTTAGTAAGGATCAATCTCCCTACTTCCGAAAGAACAAGTCGTCTTTATGGGTAAATGGACCATTTAAGGTAACCAAAGAGATATATCTTAATGCTTACAGAGTTGAATTGTAAAAAGAATATGGGGTCTTCAACTCCTTCAACATTGTAAATCTGCAACCTTATGTCCACAAAGATGAGCAATAGGAAGCTGAACCAGATTTGGTTCCAAGTCTCAAATAACCCGAAAGGGATGATAGGAATCAAGGGTCGATCATACAATCCCAAACATGTGGCCTTACTTCCCTAGTATGCCATACTATTGAAAGACAACTCACTCTTAAGGAAGAACTATTCACCCAAGCTAATTCGACGTGTTTCCTAAGCTTCTCTAAACTCTTCCTTATCTTATGAGTAGAAGAGGAAGAAGCCACCAATACTGCCGAGCCCAATCTGAGCCAAACAATGCCCTTGCTAGATGCCATACTGTCGAGCCTATCTCTACAACACTTCAATCCTAGGCCAAGCAATTAATCCACCCACTGTGTGACAACCAAAGCTGAGCTGCCTACTCCAGAGTTAACTAACCAAGGCTAAATAGGAAATGGGCTGCCCACTAGGCCATCCCTTCATTAGCCTAGAACTACTGACCTATTAAGCTGCCGATCCCAACCTAATCTATTTAGAACCTACTCTGATCGGTGAGCAACATCATTGGGACTACAAAAATGGGCAATTGACATACGCCCCATTTTTTAATATCCATACTATCCTTCTATAATCGAATATCTTTTTTGTTTGTTTACAATTTTGCCCCTATAAGCTATATATCTTTCCTTTTTAAGTATGAATCTTTTTGTTATTTATGTAAACCTAGGACTTACCCTAATTAGGTTATATAAATACTTATAAATTATAATAGCTGCAACAGTAATGATAATTAATTAAATTTTGAAAGTTCCTTTCCTTCATAAGCTAAGTGTTCTTACTTACTCTCAATTACTCTTATCTAGCCCATTGAGTGTGGATTAATGGCGAGTGACCTCCAACCACACTTGTACATAATATCAAGTGCAACCTGAGCTCTTGTAAGACGTTAGTGCATCATATCCATCGTTAATGCATGATGACCCCCTATTTAACCTTCGACTACCATTTATCCTTCGAACCATCTTGTGATTCAAACCTACCCCTGGTTTGCGTGATATCAATAGCTGTATGTTACCAACCCTACCACCCTACGGTCCTGGCAATCCATATCATATATAATATGCACGAGTAAGAGGATGTTGACTTTACTTAGATGTGTCTCTTTGTATTTATAGGGGGATTGGCCGAGCTATTTTAAGACAACGATAAACGTCCCTAGATCCTTACTTTACTCTATGATTTATGGAGAAGATTTTGAACACTTATTGGCTTGCCATAAATAGCCCACCATTTTCCTACCAAGTCTTCATTCAAACTTGTGGCTGGGCTTTGACTAACATAAGCTTAGAGGCCTATGTTCTAAAGAGTTAGATAGCTATCATCTTGATCAAGCTAGCCGAACTTTAAGGAACTTGGCTTAGGCTCTAAACAGGTTACTTTAGGTTTCCATGGCTTAGCTCATGCTTTGGGGAGGTTGGCTTAAGTTTAAAAGCCTACGTCTAAAATAATTTATCAATAACTCTAATTACTATTTTATTAGATATATTAATTATATAGTTTAATAAATAATAAACATAAAATGAAAAACTTGAGAATGAGGCACTCGACTAACTACCTTAAGCTACCACTGATTGACTACCACTAAAGTTATGCAAGTGGATTAAAAGCCTAACCTATCCTAAGCTACTTTAAGCCATAGGTGAGATAGGCTAGCCTTTAACTAACAGACTAGAATTTCAAGCCCAATCTACTTGACCATGAGTTATTGCGTTAAACATGCTTGCCCACTATCCCATTATATTTAACTTATTTATACATATTAGTAAATTAACACATTTAAATCCAACCTATTAGCCCTATATGGGGGTTGCTATAGTTGATTGATCATGTACAACAAGCGTACTAATTGACTTTAGAGAAGTCATGACCTAATGACAAGTAAAGGAATGATCTTAGAGAGAAGCATAAAAGGAGAAACAAGCTCGTATTCCCACAGCATGCAGTTGATAGCAAATTGAATATGATGTTTTTTATGTGCACCTAACTTCTTCTTGACGAACTCTAGTGTTTGATCTTCCATAGAGTAGTTCCACTAGAGTAATGACATTTCTTTGAAGATTGTCGATGCTTTCAACGTTTTAATGAAGGAAAGGCTTTTATATATAGATTTTGACCCTAAATCTTGACAATTAGATTAAGTTGAAACCATCTAATCAAATGAGCCAATATTGAGAGCTATTGGATCAACATCAACTCTTGGTGATTGGATGTTCAAATTCAAGCCTTCATATGCATATGGGCTCATGGGCTTTAGGCTTAGGCTAAGGCCTAGCAAAGTCAAGTCCTTTAATATGTTGAACTGATTTATATAAAAAAAGTCCCATAAATTTATTTAAGCCTTCTAAAGACCTATGAAGGGTAAAAGAGGCCCGTGTAAGCTTGAAAAGACATTTTTTAAGTTTGTTCTTCATAAGCAAGACAACAATGTTAGGTTGAGATTGGAAAAATCAATCTAGTAATCTTTGTTTCCAGCTTACTAAGCTAGGTCTCCTTAAAACATACAATAATTTAAATAAGGGAAAAGTACAAAAAAAAAAAGTTCAAACGTTTACTTCTATATACATTTCAATCCTGAACCTTTTATTTATTCAATTTCAATTATCAAAATTTTTAAAAATTTATTAAAAAAAAATACATTCATGAGCTTTGCCGTTAGTATGGACATGTGGCAAAATCTGATTCGTTTAGATAATTAATTTTTAGTCTTCAACATTTTCAAAATCTAATTCATTTAGATCATATAACTAAAATTCATAAGAATAACAAGAAATATAAAAAAGTCAGAAAAATAAATATGAAAATCTAAAAAATAATACAAATATATTATATAGTAATATATATTTATATATATATGTGTATATATTAATATTTAATTTAAAAAATCAATATAAATTAGCCAAAATAAAAATAAAAAAAAAGTAAAAAATTTAAATTCAGCCACCCCTTAACATTGAGGTGGTTAGATTTCAGCCAAATCTAAAAGTAAGTTACATCGTACTAATGATTGTAGATGCTCGCCCACCCTTTAGCAGGGGTTGCGTGATTGCCTTTAGGTGGTAAGGAGACACCTGCCCAAAACTAAAAAGAAAAGGAAAAATGAAGAAGAAACCTAACTTGATTCTCTTTCTCTCTTTCGTTATATATATATATATTATTAAAGCGTTTGAGACTTTAGGTAATCGCTAAAATAATATTTTTATTATTTTTACTTATTTAACCTTTTAAATAAAATTTTAACTATTGATAAGTAATTTTCTTTAATACATTTGATTATAAATATAAGATAATTTAAGAATTTACATAACCCTTCCTTATCTCTCTCTCCTTCCTGTAACATTCTCACTACTCCTTCTCTTTTTCTCTCTCTCTCTCTCTTATCTAATATTCGTACTACTCTTTATTCCTCTCCCCACATTACACATCTCTCTTTTTTCCTCATTTATTATTATCTTTTATTAATATTATAATATATTTAATTATATTACATAATTTTATTCATTTTATACACATACAGTACGAGTACATCATTTACTAGTATATATGTGTGTGTGTATGGGTACCCACAACTTAATGGGAGTCATATGACCACCTACACATACACATTCCCCTCGAGTAAGAGCATCTTTATTGTAAAAGAACCGGTTTTGAATTCTTAAATACCATATCAATATTTAAAAAAAATCTCTTTCTTTAAAAACTTATTACTTTATCCCTAAATTTATTCATCGAAATTCCTTACAATCAAAAATTAAAACAAAAAAAAAATTTGTTAAAACCACGTTGCTTTAACAAAAACAACTTTTTCTTGACAAAGACCCTAATTTAAAAATTCCTAAACCACTCGGCCTCGGCGTACCAGCCAAGAAGTTATCCTAATAAACCATGCCACAGGATCTCTATCATTCTAAACTCTAAATTGCAAGACGAAAGAATTTTTTCTTTTTTTTTTTTTTTGGTCCACAAATCTACCTAAGCAAGCACAGTGAAACCGTAAATCCACATTATGATTAAACCCTGGAAATCTTTCCTTAAATTGAAGGAATACCCAAAACCCAGGCTTTCATTAGAACGCCAAGATCTTTACATACTACAACATGCACTGATGAAACACAGTAATCTTACACAGTTCCCCAATTCGCTGACTACTAGAGGAAAGAGTTTAGAAGCTTCAATGGGTAGGGATTTGCTATTCTTTCCCCGTTCACAAACAATGTTAACCTTTTATATTCTTATGCGAGATAAGGAGAGTTAATTTGGATTGAATTTTGATTTTCTATTTCTTAGGAGGGTTCCTCCCTCACTACTTTGTATTGAGGCTTCGTGTCTTTTTAGTGTAATCAGCCATGAATTGAAGGAACGAGGGAGAAGAAAAAATTGGACCAAAAAAGTGGGTGTGCGATTTTTGGATTTTAGGTGCTAGGATTTTACACGTTAATGTTCTCTTCATATTAGTGAAATCTTGCTTTCTCTATCTGAATTTGAATTCAAGTGTTCTCACGTATAATATTCTACTACCAGAGTTATGCAATTAATTCAATACATAAAAAATCTTAATGAATAATTATCTAAATTTTGAAAGTTCAATACCAGTCCAAATTTTTATCGTACATCTAAAACCTATCGAACTTGTCTAGTCCTCGGATCTGGAAATGTAGAATTAATATATTTTCAACTCGTCCAAGGAAATAACTTGTCCCAGAAGATTTTTCTGGGCCAAGACACTACTATTTACAAGGAAAACAACTAACCAACTTAGCCAACGTCACCTACCAATCACCATTACTTGTACTATTGCAAAAAAGGATACGTTGAATTATTATTAGCTGTTTGACGCCATAGCTACACTACACCGCCGATGAAAGCTATTTTCAGCATCACATGCAATAATGATGTATCCTTGTGTCATTCAAATAGTTTCTGTAAACAGTTCCGGTAAGTAAACTATGTGACACTGGGATGCAATAGTGATACTTAGTCGTCGGTTACGCCGTTGCGGTATGTCAAAAGAACTAATATTCTTTCGAAAAAAAGGGGAAAAAGGGGGCGTCCGCCTTCCTGATGCCAAAAAAATTTATTATAAATGAGGAATGTATATATAATGTGTATATTTTATCAAGCAAATCCTAATATGACTAAATTTGGTCACCGTTGCATCATTCTTCATCTCTCCTTGATTTGTTGCTTCTTAGCTCCCATATTTTGTGCCAAATTAAGTCCCAACACCATAGTTCCAATGGGAAGGCAAAGTTTGATTTATTTGAGATATCACCTACATATCATATTGATAAGCTTAATCCTTTTTATATCAAAGTTGACGCCTCTATCAACTTTTGAACTTGTAGGAGTATTTAAACTTCTTCGATACTTCAACTGTATCTACTGTTTAACCCAATCGAAATGCCTTTAACCGATATAAAATATTTACCAAATTTCTCCATCACACTTCACACGATTAGACATTTGAACACACAGATCCAGTAAGCCAAGTCTTCAACGTTTATATAAAAAATTAATCAAGTGTTCTACACACATATATATATATATATATATATATATATTATGAGAAGTGCTCTTTTAATTGAGTTATTCAACCCTGTACAGGTTACGCTAAAATTCAATCATTTTTTTTTTTTAACTTTTAAATGAATCATTTAACTATTTCATATTTGTGCATTGTTGCACCAACTCCCTCTCTCTTTTAGCACTTGATAAATTATGTTTTTATGTATAAAGGTCTCATATGATATAACGATATAATTAAACTTAAATCACTTATATTATGTACTTGCCTAAAATATGAAATACTTGATTCAAAGGAAAATGCAAATAACAATTGAACTTTGATCTTAGTGTTGATATATCGCTAAACTTTCAAACGACTCCCATAAACTTTAATAAATTAATAAACACCTCTTAGATGTTGCAAATAACTCTAAACTTTAATGTGGGTAAAAAAAAAAAAAGGTGTATTCATGCTTATCAATGTGTCCATTAACATCCTCCAAAACTTTGATCTTAATGATTTGTTTTTTAACTAGAAAAGTAATCGTTTTTTATATTGTTGATTTATTAAGGTTTTAAGGGATTATTTGCAATATTTAATAGCTTAGATTATATCTACATTGAAGTTAAAGTTTAGGAAGATTTTTCAATTTCACCAAATTTGAATTTGGCATAGACTTAGCAAAATTAAATGAATCAATGAAGATATGAAGATTTTGATTAACTTTTGATAAAGGGTTCCTATAGACTTATCCCAAAATAAATCTCATTGATGTCTCTTTTTCTACCAATTGAAAAAAAGAAAAAAATTCTCATCGATGGACATTTAAGTGCAAGTCCCAAATTTCAAAGATGTATCCAAGATTTCCTTTGTATGGTAAGGTATTCTTGTAATTAGGTATATCTAGATATCTCCTGTGTCTGAATTTCTATTTTGGAGGCAATATCTCAAATACTAATCACAGATTTTGTCTGAGGTGTCCTGCCTTTTGTCGTAATCTTGTTTCTATACTGTTTACTTTTATATTAGAAATCATGGTGTGAAACATCCTAGCAATTTTCATCCTTACTTTTGAGATGAGAAACGGAGAATACAGAGCTTGCGAGCTTTGAAAGAAAGACTTGTTCTTAGACGGAAAAAGACTTTACAATCATTATGACTAATCCACACTAAAATTAATTAGAGTATATACACATAAAATAAACATCCTCGTGGTCTAGCTACTGCACAGATAATTATTATATGCCAATGCCACAAACGTTGTTCTTCTTCTCCTCTTGATTTTGCTATAACATAAAAATAATAAGAAGAACAAGATATTTTTGTTCTGGTTGATGGAAATTGGAAGATAATAAAGAAATTTGATTTTGAGCAAGCGAATTGGTTGCAGTGGCAATCTTTTTTTTTTTTTTTTTTTTTTTATCTTGACCAGGTTAGTTCTAGGTAGATGATATTAATTTTATGAATCTACTCTAATAGAGTGGAATATGGATACCAATACATTTATATTCCTAACCTATCTTATAGCCTGTACAATAAGATATAGATGATATAAATTTAAGATACTAAATATATCTGTCGTGTAAAAATTATTAAATAATATTAAAAAATGAAAAAAAAATATAACTTATAAATTCACAGGATACTTTATACCATGTAAGCTACAGTGAGTAAGTGCAAGATAGGGTGTTAATGGAACCGCATTCCGTACCTACCCTGTACTTCATACTGCCATCTTTTATGGTTAATAGCTACAAGCACACTCGCTATAAACTCTATTGCAGCAAGTTTATGGGTTATGGGCTAATTTCTCTCGGTATAGGATTATTTTTCGTTTTTTTTTTTCATATACCGAATCATATTGGTAGAGTTAAATGCGGACATGGTTTTTTACAGTTGATGATGGTTATTCTCAATGTACATTTCGATGAGTATGTAGTATATGCTATTTAATTTCTTTATGTTTAAGGAAAAGAGGCAATAAAGGTAACATACATTTTCAATTTAATGGACGAATATCTTTAAAATGTGATGTTATGATAATACAATTCAAGTTAATGGCAAGCTTAGATTTTGATAAAGACATCGTTAGCAAAATGTCCACAACTTTGGCCTTTAGACACTAAGCTACTTGAATGTCCATTGACTTATGTAATCAAATAATAAATTTACATGTATCTTCCCATCAATGAAAAATCTCATCATTTCATTAGAAAGCAAGACATTAGAAAATCTAAATTGGAGGCTCTTAACGAGCCAACAAGGTTTGTAATTTTTTGTATGTGAACTTATCATGGCATGTTCAAATGGAATAGGGTTACTATTTGTGCTTGTAGTTTAAGTATTCTGGTCATGAAATTCATAATTAGTCGGATCCAATACCAAAATGTCAAAATATACACAAGCCGTGACGTCAAAGCACACTACACACCCATACCTCTCTTACACGACATATCGTTTATTTTTTTCCAATCTAAAACAACCCCCACTAAAGTGGGAAAATATTCGGCCCCTTTTATCATCATTACTTGAGTCTTTATTTTATGTTCGAATATAATTCAAGCCCACGTTCCTATGTTGAATGAATGCTTTTGATGTTTGTCTAACTATAATATCTTCAAACGACAAAGAGATATATGGTTGCAGTGGGATTGGATTATATTAAAAAAATTATCTTACATATTGGAGGATAAATATTTAGGGTCAAATTCAAATAAAATATGAACATTTTGAGTGATTTAACTAGAGAATGAACATTGTAAAGTGATATGCAAATATAAGAGAAAGTCATAACTTTAGTAAATGATTCTTGGTGACTTGATGCAATAAATACAAAACATTCATCTTTTTATGTATAATTTTCATCTTATACTTGAACATCATAACATTCTTTATTTATATCCTTTAAAGACATTGATCTTCTATTTGGACAACCAAAAAGTTTCATTCTCTATTTAAATTTAGCTCTAAATATTCATCCTCTTATGTGTAATTTTCTTAAAATACTTGGGTTGCATTTTGTCACCAAACAAGATAGGACAAAGAAAACTAGAAAATGCAAATACAAGTACAAAATAGGATAAGCCTATCATATTATATTTGATTTGTACTTTATTGGACACAAATTTTTGTGATACCTCTTATTTAGTATACACGAACTCATTATTATATTTTGATATTTATACGATCAATATTGTCTAATATACATTTAATTTTATTTATTTAAAATTATTTAAAAAGTATGATTTGAAATAATTACCGAATTAACATAATTAAACCAATTACATACAATATTGAAGTATAAATTTGCTAGTAATTAGAAAATTAATTATCTATATTACAAACTAAAATAATTTTATTCTTTATTTGGTAAAAGGGGATTGTACTTTGTGAGATGGCATTTTTGAGATTTCAAAAAAACTTATATTTTTGTTTAGTAAAGTAAACTTTTATATCTTATTTTAGATAAGACACACTTTGATTATTTTGTACAATCCTTAAGACCCCTTTTTTTGTTCCATTAACCAAACTAAAATTGCAATAAAAAATTTTATCCAATATAGTTCCATAAATTTTGTGCAATCAAATGATATCTTTAAGTGAAATCCATAATTTTTCATTTATCTAATTTATTAATTATTGATGGTTAAAAGTTCTCCTAAGCTTGATTATCTAGATAGACTAGATTCTAAGCCTACAAAAGAAAACATGTGAGTTAAGAGTGTCCTAAAGATGGTTCCAACGCATGCACTTAAATGTTCGAGTCATTAAAGGGCCCTCAAGAGGGAGAGAACCTTCAATATCAACATTTTAAGGTAAAGGAGATAAAGAAGGAGAATTTATAGAAGATGCACTCTAGCCAATACGTGTTCGTATGTCTATCTGTGTATGTCCTCTCTCTCCATCCACATTGCTCTCCTAAGGGTTATATGGTAGGTGAATCAACCCTTTACATCAGACCATGTGGATGGTGATCTTTAATTATAGTTGATAACTTTGTCCTCAACATAACAGCTAGTAAGTGGTGGCATATCTACTTCTTATAGGAGGCATATCTCTTGATGAGTCTTACCTTGCCGTTGTCTCATACCGTTGAGGTGATATAACATTAATTAGCTTCCTGAGAGTCCTTTTTCTTGGGGAAGGTGAGCTTAAATACTACTCCAAGGGATACAGTCAAGTAATATGGGCCAATAGAATTTCATGGGCGAAGAAATAGTCTAAGAGAATCTTATGAGCAGAGACAGGCATGCATACCACATTAACATTTCTCCATAACTTTTATTTTTCATCTATAATTAATTTATCTTTTTATTTTTGCTCGAAATTTCAAAAATTTGAAAATTTCATTTTAACTTTCTTCATGCTTCTATAATATAATTCAGAAAAGATTTCTCTCTTGGAAAATCCTTAGATGAGATATTTTATAACTCCCCCCAAGTTTTGTAAAGTTGCTTAAAATAATTGTAAGACTACTACCTTTAATGGAATTTCTCTTCTATAAAAGAAAAGTTTGTAAATGATCTTGAGATCATTTAAAATTTTATACATTTTATAGAAATTTGCCTCTAAAAAAAAAATGTACGGTTCTACTAAAAATTGTAACTTTATTGTTGAATTCATAACACAAACTTCAAGAAGAATAATTCTAGAAATATAAATGATCTAAGTCATTCACAAGCTGTTCAAGCTTGATTCATAAACAAGTCATACTTAAACTCAAAATAAAACTCTTTATATAAGTAAGTTGAGAATGAGCTTATTTTTAAGCTTGCAAGCTGACTCTTGAGAAGGCTTGCAAATAAGATCATTTATATTGCTAATAAATATGCTCACAAACAAGCTCAAGACAAGCTCGAGAGTAGGCTTATCAATAGTCTTGTGAGTAGGCTTATGAATTGGCTTGCAAGTCAATTTGTTATATTAAAAATCATATTATATGAAAAACATATAATATAAGAATATAAATAATACAATTAAAAAGGGTAAATTATAAGTAACTGACCTGTGTTTTCGTACTTTTATAAATAAGTGACTTGAGTAATGTTTTCTAGAAAAATAACTGACCTACGTTTACTTCTATTTTGTTCCGTCCATATGGCCATTAGTAAGGTCATGTAAGTAGTACGTGCATAGTAAAAAAAAAAAAAAAACCCAAAAAACATAATTTTCCTATTAAAATCATGTTCCTTCTCATGAAAATTAACTTACTCCTCTTGGAACACTCACCTTTCTTATCATAAACATCACCGCTAAACCCCTAAAACATAAAGACAAAAAAATGTAGAATATTAGTCTTATTCATAAGATCATGCGAGGAAACTAATCAAAAGCCAGGGAAGAAACAAATAGTCAAAGAAGAAAGAAATGTGCAACTCTGTAAAATGTATAGAACCATTTATACTACTATTAGCTAGAGTCTCTTTAACTAGCTTACATCCCCCTCCTCATCTCTAAGGCACTTTATAAGAAGATTTACCAATCAAGCAAAAGTGAGAACATAGAGATCTATTATCAATTTGTTGGTAATGCGATCCCTAATAAAGTGGGTATCGATGTCCAAATGCTTAGTGCATTAATGAAGACATGTATTTCCAATCAACAAAAGTGCAAATTTATTGTCACAAAATAATGAAATAGGAAGATTAATTGGAACTTTGAGATCACTAAGAATATAAGATGTCCACAGCAACTCCTTAGTTGCCATTGCCATGCTGCGGTACTTTACTTCAATTGACAAAGTGGAAACAACTGATTATTTTTAGTTTTTCAAGACACTAGAGTCAAACTAAGAAATATACAGTAACCTAAGACTGACTTTCAAACCATTACACATGCACCTAATCTAAGTCACAATAACCAAGCAAGTTAGAGAGATGGTTAAGGAATAAAAGAGCTCTATAGATATAGTTTGCTTAAGATATCTTAAGATATGAAACAAAGCGTGAAGATGAGTAGATCATAGTGAAGCTAAAAACTGACTGAGTATATGAACTGGAAATGCTAAATTCGATCGAGTAAGTGTAAGATAATGCAGTTTCACAATCATCCTCCGATAAAAGGTAAGATTTTCGAATGTGTAGCCTTTAGTTTTTTCTAACTTCAAATCGATAAGTAAAGGAAACTTGGCTGGTTTAAAACCAATCATACCTACTTTAGTAAGAATATCGAGAATAAATTTCTTTTGATTCATTATTGTCACTTGTTCAGTAGTATAACTCAAGACTAAGGAAAAACCAAGCAAGACTCAAGCCTTTGATAGTGAAATGATCATACAACTACTGTTTCAACTCTACTATTTGCTCATATGAGGTTCTAATTAGTAATATATCGTTAACATAGTAAAAAATTACAAGAAGTTTAATGAATTTTCACAAACAAGAATGAATGACCGCTTTTGGACTGATTGAAACCAAGAGAGAATGGAAACTTGGATATTTCCACACTCCATTGCCTAAAAGCCTACTTTAAACTGTATAAGGAATGCTTTAATTTGTACAATTGACCAAACTTTGCAATGGACTAACCTTATGGGGGCTGCATATATATATATATATATATATATATATATATCTTGATCAAGATATCCATGTAAAAATGCATTGTTATATCAACTTGAAAAATAGACCATTTATATGCAATTGCAATAGCTAATGAAATCATCACATTACTCAATTTTGTAATAAGAGAAAAGGTATTTTGGTAGTCTTCCCCTTCTATTTATGGATAACCTTAAGTTACTAGTTTTGCTTTATATGGTTCTATACTTCCATTTGGCCTAACTTGATTTTATATATCCAATTACTACAAATTGCCTTCTTCCATTTAAGCAAATCCTTAAGCTCTCAAGTATTATTAATCTCTAAGACTTAAAGTTCTTGTTGCATTGCTTTTACCTACTTATCATCCTAAATAACTTCCAAGTAAGTACACGGTTTAGAAAGAACATTAGCTAATAAAGCAACATAGTCTTTAAGATAGTGATTGAAAGTAGATAGATTAAACAAGGGTATAGAGAATGACATTTTGAAGATGATAAACAAGCAACATTAGTATCAAGAACGGGCATTATGATTGAAATATAAGCACCATTTAGTTGTCTAATGGACACTAGAAGAACATCTAAGTGGAGGAAGAGAGTCGATGGTAAAGAAATAGTAAAGTTGGGAGAAATAGAAGTAGATACCTCATACAGGAAGATTGTCAGAAGAATGGTGTTGAATAGGAAGAAAAACATCAAAGAAAAAGTTAATAATGTCAATAATAGTAGGAGTATCAAATTTAAAGCTAGGAAATGATAGAGAAGGATTAGTAAATGAAGTAAGATTACTCGTTTCTATAGTTTCAAAAGGAAATAAATCTTCATAGAATAATACTTATCGACTAACAAGGATTCTTATATGATTGAAATCATAAACATAACCTTTTTGACCATTTTCATATCCCAAAAGGACACAATTGATTCCTTGAGCATCAAATTTATCCTTGTGTGGATCATATCCATTACTCTTAAGTGATCATATTTAGATTGTTGGTTAAGAAGCTCATGTAGTGTTTTCTAACCCAAGGATTTGGTGGGAATTTAGTTTATCAAGTGTATCATTGTAAGCAAGCATTCTCCCTAGAAGTGTTAAGGCAATAAAGCATGGAAATACAAAGCCTTTGCAACTTCCAACAACTGTTTATGTTTTCTTTCATCTCTTCTGTTTTGTTGAGGTATATAGTATATAGATCTTTGGTGTACTATCCTAAATTCATGAAAGATGGACTTATATTATCTGTTCTAATGAATTTGGGTACTACTCTAAAGTAATTGAACACGTACTTTAAGAATTGATTAATAACACCACATACTATGACATGTGATGAAGGAAGTAAGTAAGTCCAACTAAAATTGGTAAATTCATCAATAATGGTCAAAAAGTATTGTACACCCACAATAGAAGTAACACTATATAGGCCTAAATTTTTTTTAAGGTAACAATTGAAAAGGAAAAGAAGAAGTACTTTCTCTTTTATTAGATGAAAGGCTATGAAATTTGGCCTCATGGCAAACATCACAAGCAAACTTGGACATATCAAAGGACTTATAAAATCCAAATGTTTTAAAGTTGAAAGAGAACTATGTCCCAAACAATTATGAAGAAGTTGAACAAAAGAACTAGAATTACAATCAATTTTTCAACAAGAAAAACTAAAATAAGAGGGAATGTTACTTCTAGAGTTTAAGACTTCATGACTTTTGGAAATAAGCTCATAAAGACCATTGTTGGCTTAACCCTTTGCTACTTGTTCATTTAATGTTTGATCTTGTGATATACAACCGAAAATGTCAAATACAAGGGTAAACTTCTATTCTTTTACAAGTTTATCTATAGATAAAAGGCTATTTGTAAATTAGGGAACAAAAAGTACATTTATGTATGGTTAAGGTTGAAGTAAAAGTGGTCCAACTTTATTAGTTTTCATCAAGTAACTTAACATGAATAGAATTGGTTAAAGTTTATAAATTATGAATGCAAGAAATAAATGGTATCATGTGGTTGGTTGCTCCAGCATCTATGATCCAATGATCCATTTACATACATAAAACATTAAAACATGAAGAGTGAAAGGAAGAAATACCTACTTAGTGAACTACATTAGCCATTGAAACTTCTTACATGTTCTACCATTTTATCACACTTGACCTTGTACCAAACATTCTTAACCAATTGCTTATCAACAACACTTTTAGTGTCATTATCATCAACACCAATGGTAAAAATATTTCCCTTTGTGCCAATTTAGATAGCTAATAAGTTAGAAGCAATACTCCACCAAATAACCTTCCCTTTTACAAAATTTGTAGACTACCTTACTTTTATCAAAATTTTTGCCTTTTTTTTTATCACCACATTCCTTATTTAGCCTTTATACAATGGAATGTAGAAGTCCCAACCTCAAATCCAAAGAGTTTTGTGACTTTCTTTTGCTTCTCAATTTGCTAGATAAAATAGGGGGCTCAACTAACTAATAGAATAGGATCCTTGAGAGAATTTACACATGAGTATGATCATATGACTCATTAAGTCCTATTAACAATTGCATTAGCCTAATACTTAATTCATACTCTAAAATTTACTCTTTGAAATCACATGTGCACAAAGACATTCCACTATACCCACAATTAGATAAACAATGTATAGATTAAATTTCATCCCGACATTATTTTATCTAATTGTAACATGTTGCCACACTTAGATTAGTTTGTTTTGATATTACAAATTTCCAAATGCAATCAAAACACTAAGGGAGCATTAGCAACGCCATATTTTTCATGTATTTCTTTCCACAATTCAAACAATTACCATGAATATAAGAAATTCTATGCTAAATTTGAAATCATAGAGTTACAAATCTAAGACCTCATCATGTTGTCACACCATGTTCACTTAACAAAATCAAGTGAATTTTCTACTGGTTTTCTAATAGTACCTTTGATAAACCCTAATTTCATCTTCTCTGCTAGCCACATATGAATATACTTATTTGATATCAGGCAAGTGCACCTATCAATTTTAATATAACGGATGTGAGTTCGAGTCGATCTCTCAGAAATTTCGAGTACTAATATTAACCTTAGCTCTATTATCTAACTGGAAAATTTCGAGTACTAATTTCATCTTCTCTCCTAGCCACATATGAATATACTTACTTGATATCAGGTAAGTGCACCTATCAATTTTAATATAGCGGATGTGAGTCCGAGTCAATCCCTCAGAGATTTCGAATACTAATATTAACCTTAGCTCTATTATCTAACCGGAAAATTGTGATAAATTGAATGAATTAAAAATACTAAAATTAACCATCTAAACTAATTATGAAACTTGATTAAGCAAATTAGAAAGCAATAAAACTAAGAATGACTTCAAGAAATTAATAACTTACTTAGGAATTATTTCCCCTAGTGTTTAACATGTGACCACTTAAAATATATTCAATTCAGTTTTTATTATTCTTGACCGGAGGAATTCACAATTAAAATTAATACCTTTTTCAAGCATATTAACCCTAATCCTAAATTATTTACCGGAATCTCTTCACTTAGTAATATAACTTAGAATTGCATTAATGTATAATGAATTCCCACACAAATAATCAACTTTCCGGAAGAAACATGTATCTTATCTCTAAGTATACATGTAATTCTCTCCAATTATGCTAAGATCTAATTACACATGCAATTTCTCAATCATCATGCATAATATCATATATTGATACTCTAGAATTATCAATCAACAATTAAACAATATAATTGAATCAAGAAAAGATAGAAACTTTATTGAAATTATAATTCAACCCAAGAGTCACATGAAACCCTAGGTTCCATAATCCTAAATACTCGAATTCTAAGCTATTATAATGAATCTAAAAACGAGTTCCATCAAAAACATAAAATAAAACATGGAAAACCCCTTTAATTGATGAACAATCTCTCTAATCTTGAAGTTGATGTTGCTCTCGCCTTTTTCTTCTCTTTCTCCTCAAGTCTCTTCTCTCTCTAGTGTCTCGTTCGTTTCTCTATTATCTCTCTCTTGTCTAAACCCTCAGATATCCTTTTATATATGTATTATAAGGATTCTGTTTTCGTCACCAGACACGGCCTAGGACATGACTGTGTCCCTAGGTTGTGTAACTTTCTGCACCTGCAAATTTTTCTGGATGGACATAGCCTAGGGACATGGCCTAGGGACATGGCCATGTCTTAGACTATGTAACTTCAAAACTTCATAACTTCTTCATTTGAACTCTTATTTGAGTGAAACTTGATTCCTTTTCTTCGTTTTCGATCCTAGAACGCGTTTAAACCTTGAAATCAAAATTTTACTCAATTAAGTATCAATTTCTTTAAAGAAAACAAAAAATGTAAGGGAAATACTATAAAATCACCATATGAATATACTAACTCCAAGCAACATAATTTATGCCATCAAAAATCAACTTCTTTATTGTCATCCTAAGACTATCAAAACTACTTAAAAGTAGAGTATCCATGATTGCATATTCACTCATAACTACTTGATTATTCATGATTTAGCTAATTCATAAAATATGCAACCAATTACATGATACCAACAAGCAATCAAATATCGCAATTATAGAGAATGATTACCTCTTACACTCTAATACGACGTAAAATATTAGTCTTATTTATAAGATCTTGTGTGTAAACTAATCAGAAGCCATGGAAGAAACTATCAAAGAAGAAAGAAATGCAGAGTAATTTGATAAATTCAATTAACTAACTGCATAAAATGTCTAAGACTATTTATACTACTATCAGCTAGAGTCTCTTTAGCCAACTACTACCAATTGTGTTTAAATAGTTAAGTCCACATGAAATTCTACATGTGTACATAGTATTCGAGGTGTAAACGAAATAATAAATAATTATATTGCTTAATCAAATAGCATACACATTAGAATAAGCCATGTTCTTTAAGAAAGTGATGATGGTGTGCTTATAAAATCGATCCATGGTGGTGTTCAGAAGTGGTCAAATTTGATTGATTTGTGTACGACTATATCAAATGGAAGGACTTTTTTGGAAAAGGAAATCGTAAGAATTCCACGATATTATTAGTTTACTTTGGTTTTGTGTATGTGGGAAAAAAGAACTAAATAGAAATTCCTAGTGTTCATTGGTTGGCTTTAGAGAGATAGTGGAATAGATTTTGGACATATTTGCTTGAAACTGATTCTATATTCTTATTTGTTACACTCAACTATGTGTATCGCCATAATTAGATTAAGATTATCCCTTCTAAATAACATCAAATCTAACTAAAATAATTAAAGAGATAGACCCTAACACCACCTACCCCCTTCCCTTATTTGATCCTATTTTTATTGTTATTTTAATGCAAATCATTGTAACAAATTGAATAAAGATGGAATAATGACTTGATTTACATTGAAATTTGATAAATATTGTATGGAAATTGGATTAGAATGGATGGAGAAGAATCTAGCCAAACCCATTCTCTCTCTTCTCTCTCCGATGAACACTATCTAGACTAAGGAAGGGGATGACTCATGTGACCATTGGACAACGGAAAAAGAAAAGTTGAACAAGATGTACTTGAGTTTGCTTAAAATAGTAGCCTACTTTAGTTTGGATAAGTTTCCATCCACTCAACTACGTTTCAATTTTTGTGCTAATATCAAACAAATATTAATATAAGGAGTAAATAAGTGCTCCTATTTTAATGAAAAACAAAATTTTAAATTAATTTAGAGCTCTAAATCAATATCAAACTTAAGCTTGGGCTCATTTATCAAAATAAGTTGAGTTCGAAATTATAATTTTTAGGCTCAATAAAAGATCAACTTGGTTCAAAATTGATAATTTGTGAACGAGTTATGCTTGAACCTTCAAAAGTTAGGCTTGACTTATTTACAAACCTAACAAATTAATCTTTGCTTTTATTTTGTAATTCTTTTCAATAACAACTATTCTTAAGAACCAATTTACAACATTAAGTGATTCTTTTTTAACATTCATAACTTCCCCACAAAAAAAAAATGTAAATTTTTTTTACAATTATTGTAACTCAATGTCATGTTCCATGAAAGTATCTAAGAGTAACAGTTGAAGACATGTTCCACAAGGGCAAGAAGTTGTTAAGTAACAAATTAATTAACAATCTTAATATCATATCCAAAGGAATTATTGAAATGATTACGAAGTCTTATATGGGTCTCAATTTGTCTAACCAAATAAAAAGGGATGATTGATTTATATATAACTAAATATCTAAATAAGAAAGGTAGAATTATAACAAAAATCTAAATGGAATTTGGAACTTCATGTGATGGCTTAGATTGAGGGATTTGTTATTTAGCATATGGTGTAAGAAGAAAATTTGAAAGATAATAAACTATCAACTAAACTTTTTATAGCATTAGCTATCCTAAGTAGTTAGAAATTCAATACACTTAGATCTTGTTGAGTATTGACAATTTCTAAATCATATCTTGAACTTAAGAAGTAGAAGATTGTTTTAACCAACTTGATGTACTCAAATTGATTTGATACTACAAAAATCAACATTAATTTGCTAAAGTTGTCTCTTAGATGTTGTTAGTAATATGCTTACCACTAGTTTAATCAAGAAAAAGTATCTCTAAAAGAAATTGAAGTTCATCATTTTTAAGAACCCATTTAACTAAAATCATAAACTGTTGGATTATTACATGCATCATACATTATGGATCCCTAAACTATTTAGCTACTAATAATAAACGGGTTTTACATCCATGAAAAATCATAAAAGTATGTAAAGTTTTCATTCACTAAAAATCTAAACAATTAAAGAAACAAGAGTACAACTATATAAAAATGACTGCTACTAGAATGAATCAACCATAAACAAGCTAAAAACATCTATTGAATCAATTTGTATAATCTGACCTAAGTTCAAAGATAGAGTTTAAGGTTTTGAAATACCATAAAAGACATAATGAAACAAAATAGAGGCTAATACTCTAGAAATGATATATTTTATGTGTAATGGGACCATAAATATTTTTTAAATTTTATTTTAACAGTTTAAGGCCTCGCTTAAATGATATAAGTAGAATGCTAGTGAGAATAAGGTAGGAGAATTCATTCAATTGTCCTAAGGAACTATTTAGATACACTCTTATTTTATAAGACTCAGCATGACATACTAGGAACTTATGTTGATTGGGCGCTTGGGTGTTTTTATGAAGTCTTATTATTCATTTGAGTTTGAATTTTAGTGATCATTTGAGCACCTATGTCCTAGTGTTGGAATGTGATTTGCTTTATCTAATTTCTTCAAAATTTGTTATTATTATTTCTTATGTAAATTCCTACATATAGATTAGCTTAAATATCTCTTTTCCTTATGATTTTCAATTGAGAACCAATTAAACATATGGAAACAAGAGCAAAAACAAATTCTAACTTCACGTAAAAAAATTATTACTCCTCTAAGCCTAAGTTCTTACTTATCTTCATGTAAGTCATTTTTATAATTTGATATAAAGACATTTAAGTGTCCATTGTTTATGCATAAGAATGCACTAAGATGATTTCATGTATGCCAATTTGAATGTGAAGAATCAACATCTATCTTTAATTAAGGTTTAAACAAACATTCTAACAAGATTGATTAAACTCAAATAAAATGATCTCATGTTTCAATCAAGATACAAGTAAGTATGAGAAAATCATATTTATATGCCTAATAGTCTTAATTAGCTATTTAAGGTAATAACTTATAACATTCTTAGTATTTTCTTTCTTTATCTTCCCTTTTCACTTTATATTTCATGTGTTCTTTTTCTTTTTACTAAAAATCTTGCTCTTTTTTTTCTTCATCACTCACCCTTTTCCATACTAAGGACTTGAATGCATTTGTATATTTTGATATTTATACAATTTTTTATACTATACTTTTTTCTTTTTAATCTCCTATCATTTAAACATTCATTTTACTTTGCAAAAATAAATAAATAAAGAAAGAAAGAAATGTATGCTTAGCACATATTTCATTCATACAAATTTTTCAACTTAATAAAAAACTTAAAAGTTGATAGCTCTCAAAATATCACTAACTCAAATTAAAATTTTCAACTTAATAAAAAACTTAAAAGTTGATAGTTCTCAAAATATCACTAACTCAAATTATTAAATGACTAGTTATAACAATGTTAATAAACTTTTATGCCAAGTATATAGTCACATCTAATATACCTAATTAGTTTCCAATATTATCATCATCTATGCCTTTTAAAACATAATCACCGATACTTAAATCAACTAAAGAAATTATAAAAAATCATAAACCTATATAAGTTTAATATGTTCCTTCCTTCCTTAAGCTAGGTGATTGCATAATTCAAGAAAAAAGAAATTAAGAGGGAAAAGAATTAACGACAGCAATACTCCTTGCAAAAATGTTGATTCACATTCTTCTAATTTTACAATGTTTACATTATTATAAACTTCTTTCTCCATTAAACTCAAACATTAATCTACAAAATACATAAAACAAACATAATCAAGCCATACAAGAAAGCCTAAGTCCAATAATATGGATAGAATAGATATTAATCACAAGCTAGACTTCTTTCTTTTGCCATGAGCTATGGAGGGTCATGTTTGTTAGTTGAGACACCACTTCTAAAAAATAAGACTTCAACATGTGTCTCTTCTTACTAGATATTTCAATTTATTCACCACTTAAAGCATCATATTCACATATTGGCTTGACTATTTAGACATAAGCTTTCTTAAGCAATCTCAAGTGAGAGGTGAACAAAAAAATTTGCCATTTTATTTCTAAATCTCTCATTCCAACATACTTATAATATTAAGATCTTCTATGTCCCTTCTAGATTCTAGAATTTGCATTGCAAACAGGCCTTTGGTTTATATTTAAGGTTTAATTGCTAAATAAGGTTTATTTTACTCTACAAGTAAGTAGCAGTGTTATTTATATAAGGACCTCATTGTTGTTATTTATATTTTATCTTGGGTACCTTGAAGTTAGTTATATATATGTGTGTGACATTCATTCATACTAAGTAAATTCGTATATTCTTCTAGAGTAACATGTAATAATGATATCTTGTGTAATGTATCAAAGTTTGAATAATAGCAAAGTTGTTCCTAAGCTTCTATGTAATGCATAGCAGGCTGTTAAGATAAAGGTAACCTTAAGGCATGATAGTTTGATTGCACTTAAAAAAGCATTAATAATATGTTAGTAATACATCTAAAAATACTAATGTACCCTTAATCCAATCCATAATTTGACTATTAGACTAAGGTCTCATGAGTAGATGTGGAAATAAGTTGGAAAAGATCAATGATTAATTATTCATTTGATACTTATGTAGAAATCTATAATGGGAATTCTAATGGAATTGTTACTCATCAAATTATACCAAATAATGGTTGTCTAAAAGTGGGCTTCACATAGTGCCTAAAACCTTAAATCGAGGGCTTCACACATCTAATATCAAATACATAAGTTTCTTAATCTCAATAACTCTTGTTATAAGTATAGTGTACTTTCTCAAAGTATTTGTAAGTATAAATCAATTTGCACTATATTAGGGTTTACAAGAAATATTACAAATTAAATACATAAGACGATTGGATAAAGGACAAGTGAATAGAAGGAATAATAGCATATTTTGGCTCAATTAATTGTCTTGTAACCTAATAACTTGTATTTATAACTTCTCAAGAAAAACCAACCATTAGTCTACTTCACTCTGCATTTAACGCTCTATAACGATTATTTTCTATGCAAACTAATAAGATAGTTCATGGGGTGGTTCATTCAAATGGGGCAACCGGCTAGACGATCTTCAAGTTACTAGTCACATGGTTCAACATACGCTTTTGACGTTAGTAGGTTTAGTCAAGTAACAGGATGGTTTTAAGACAATTAATTGGCTAGTTTATAATAGAATAACAAAAAGCCAATTTTTCAAGTGCCAAAACTATTTCATGTTGTCTTATAACTTAAACTTAATCCAATGATCGTGTGTTTATCAAAATATTATGCTAATACAAGTACCAAAAATATAATTCAAACTTTTCTATATTAATTATGTATATATGGATTGCAAAGATTAATAATAATCATGATTAATTTAATTTAGCATAGTCTTATTCTCATCAAAATCGTATGAGAACTTATTCATTCAACAGACATTATTATCTATATGATGGGTAGGGGTCTCTATACATTAGCCTCCAATGGTTAAGGACATGTTAAATGGCCTCCTTAGGTGGCGCTCATCCTAATGGCAACCTAAATTTATCATTTGGAGGTGTCATGTAGTTTGTATGTGTGTGTATGTGTGTATGTGGAGCAAATGAGCTTTGAAAATCCTATGATAAAAACCAATTTAAGTTACATCCTAATTTGATGCCTTTTTGTCAATAATAGTTGAGAGCTTTGGATTTCAAGTGGGTAGGAGTCAATTTCTATCATTAAGAGAAGTTAAGGTCTGTAGGTTTAAGTATTTGAGGTGTGAAAGCTCAATTTTTTTAATTAAACCAAAAATTCAAATAAAAATACCTATAGTTATGTCAACAAAAAAAAAAATCCATTAAATCACTTATGTGTATTAAGACTCAAAAAGTTATATTTTACCCATAAATTATATTTCACAACAAAAAGTGTACATCCCCATTATTTTTCTTTTGTCCTTTTCTTTCTCAAATTTTTCTTAATTTGCTTTCTGTTTTTTTTTTTCTCATTTTTTAAGCTTTTTTCTTCGCAATTTTTTTTTTTTTATTTTCCCTTCATTTTTTATTTGAAGAAATATCTTAGAATTAAAATTAAAAACAAATTAGAAAAAAAAAGGGTATCTATAGCCATGGACATTGATTTTATAATGGAAGATCTTATTGGTGTTAGTAGTTATGTTAAAAAACTATGTGTTGGTGAATTCACTTTCCTTTACTCAAATATCATATAGATAAGTCTATAAGCAAAAAAAGTCTAAAGAAATGCAAAGTTTGAGAGGCCCCAAAGATACTTGATATGTTTTTTATTTAGATCAGTGTTATCAGACCCAAACCAAGTGATTGACTCGGACATATAAGTGGATCAAGGATTAAAAGAAAAACTGAATTTGATTGAAAGTCGAACTGGATTGAATAGGGTTAAACCATGAGGATCAACCTGAGTTTAACGACACAAATTTAAACTAGCAATCAGAATCAAAGCTCTTGCAAAGAAATCTATGGAATCTCCTATATGTACCATGACTCAAAAAGTTATATTTCACTATAAAATGTGTTTTAAAAAAAAAAAAAAAAAAGCCTACTTCCCCATAATTTTATCTTTTAATTTCCCTTTTTTTTTCAAGTTTTCTTTTTTATGGTCTTTCCTTATTTTCTCATTTTTTTGAGCTTCTTACTTTTGCATTTTTTTCCTTCAAGTTTTGTATTTAAAAAAAAAAAATCTTACTAAAATTTTAAAACAAATGGGTAGGGGGCAAAGGTTTCTATAATTGTGGACATAGATTCTACCATGAAAACCTTATTGGCATTGGTAGTTATAATAGAAAACTACATATTAGTAAATCTACAGGGGAATCCACTTTCCATTACTGAGATATTGCATTGATAAAGCCCTTAAACATACGAATGACTCCTTGAAATTTGATCTAGGTGTGGATTTTTATTTCTAAACTTTCAAATATTATAAATTATCTCCTTAAATTTTGATAAATTAACAATATAAAAGCAACTATCTTTATTTTAAAAAAAAAGGCACTATGGAAAAAATTTTAAAAGGGCATCAAAGTACACGTTGATAAGTTTATGGGGTTTTTCCCATCAATGTCAAAGTTTTGGAGGTTATTTACAATCTATAAAGGTTGTTTGTTAATTTATTAAAGTTGAGGGAGTAATTTGAAACATTTAAAATTTTAGGGGACACATCCGCTCTTAGATCAAAATTTAAGGGGATTATTTACATTTAACCTACATTATAACTTGGTCTATATTAATCAATGTGAGTGAAGACATATTACTACCGTTGAGAAAGTTCATAGCTTGACATAGGTATTAGAGTAAATGGACAATGTCTTTAAGATGGCAAACCTTTATAAGTTAATGCATTACCTAGGATTGCTTATATGTAGCCATATGATTAAGACTGAATGAACATAACTAATAACAAGTAAAGTTCTAGTACATATGCATGTTGAATTGTTGAACATCTAAGCAAAAAATGGAGATAATTGGATTATAATATGCCTTAAATTTTTCATAGGACCTAAGACTTTAAGCACATAAACAAGGATGTAGACCAAGGCAAAGATAAGATATAGGAATTGACCAAAGTTGGTCGATTGGGGTTTATGGGGGTGGCTAAAGTAAGTTGGATTCAACTGAAGCTTTCATGCATCAAACGAAAGTAAGCTTCTATAACACCATAGAATAAAAGTAAGGAATAACCGATCTAATAAATAGTAATGGGTCTTATGACATTCACTAACTTGGTCTTATAAACTAGTACAAATCCTCTCTCTAGGTTGCTAACCTCCAGACCTATCACTCATGCCCTCCCCCGAGGCCTTCAATCTCTCATTAGAAGGATTTTCTCTTGTCAACTTGCTAAGGATGAGCTCTAATACATGGAAAAGCTATGGAAGAACTCCTTAAGGACCTAGTTCGGACACATTCTACTTTGCTAAGACTCTTGCCTAATTGTCAACCTGCCGAATACCGAATTACAACTCGCACACACAACGCTCTACTTAGACTCCTACCTAGTTGCTGAGATGTCAAGTACCAAGTTTGAGCTCTTAGCACAATTCAACTTAGCCACAATGCCTTAAGATTCCTAAGCACAAACCCATTGACCGGTTGTCACATGTCCCTTACCTTTCTAACATTTGAACTATATTCCTTTTTTTTTTTTTTGTCATATGTACCCTTTTTTCTTATATTAGGAATTTTCTTCTTACATTATCCTTTATGTAATTTTTCATTATTGTTTTTGTTGACGATTGAATTTTGTATTAGTGTGTAAACACTTGCAAAACAAGAAAACGGTTTCGAAGGGCGCTAGAAGGTGCTCCGGCATGGTCACTCCGATGCTTAAGTCAACCCTCTTGTCATGTGGAGAAAAAATGTTGAATAGTTATGTGAATGGGAATAGAGCAAAGGGGCCCCTTACCTTAGGGTCTTACTTGGTATTTATAGTGAGTCAATAGAGATTGTTTCTAGACTAGGTCATTGGACCAAACTTAGATATTATGCTTACTAATATAAGCCCACATAATAATTATTCAAAAATGCCTATCAACACTTGCCCCTTGCCTCTCTCTCCTCTCTTTGGTAACAAAGTCAAAAAAGAAAGTATTTAAGGAGGTTAATTTCATAGGATTTTTGGAGAGATTTGGAATTACAGCCTAAAGAGGTTAAAGCACTTGAAGAAATAAAGGCCTGAAAAGGTAAAAAGCAAGAGTGACTAAAACACCTATAAATATTTATATGCCTAAGAAGATGAAGACCTGAAGAGGTCAAAGTGCCTGAAGAGATAAAAGCGCCCAAAGAGGTCAAAGCGCTTGAAGAGGTCGAGGTGCTCGAGTAGGCAACAGCAACCGAGGAGGCAAAGGCTTAAAGAAGTCGACACGCCTAAAGAGGCGAAAGCGCTTGGGGAGGCAAAAGTTCCCAAAGAGATGAAGGCCTAAATATGTTGAATCACCTGAAGAGGTAAGAGTGCTTGAAGAGGTGAAGGCCTAAAGAGACCAATACGCCTGACAAGACAAGAGCCTTAAGAGACCAATATGCTTGAAGAGGCGAGAGCCTAAAGAAGCTAGAGTGCCTAAAGAGGCTAGCATGCTTGAAAAGGCGATAGCCTAATGAGGCTCGAGTACCTGAAGAGACGATAATACCTGAAGAACCAATGAAGCATGTAGGTTGGCCAAGCTAGATTTGACTTGTGCTAAGTCGTAAAATAGGCTAACTAGCCTCTAGTCCGTTAAAGTATAAGACCTATGAGTTAGTGCTTTGTAATTTGCTCGTCGCCCATAATATGTAGGGCTTAGAGCTATTCAAGAGTATCCCATTAGCAAATTATGTTTGCGTGGGTTATAAATAGAATTCATATATTTTCCGCTTCACATGGGACTCAATCATTATGCATAGATTGTATGAATGTTAGCCCCTCATATGGACAGCTCTATTTCGTTTTGTCCCGGCTATATGTATTGACATAGGCAATTGTGCCGTAATGGCTTGTAGGAGACCTTAGCCTAGCAGATGAAACTTAGCTGTTACGCAGCATAGACACTTGTCAGCTTAGCAAATATGGCTAAAATTTTCAGAAGCCTCGACATGCTTCCCCTTTCAAAATGGAAATTTAAGGCAATTTTCTAGGCAGTTCGGCCTGCGGTAAAGAAGTCGGACTTTCTTTGTTCAGCAGTGATTATCTCGGCACTTTATTTATCTAAGACAACTAGCTTCGTAAATATCCACTACCACTTGGCACTCAGCATAGAGCTTGGGGACTCGATATGACTAGAAAAACTCGACATGATACTTGGGAATTAAATTATTCTAAAGCACTCGGCTTCTCAACCACTCGCAAGCCGATAGACGTTGATCAGCATGGCTGGGCATGGGACTTCGGGAGGTTGCTCGAGAAGACGTTTCTCGGCCTCTCGGCCATTGTTGTAAATAAGAATAGCTCGGCATGATGTTTCTCGACATCATAGATCCTGGCAACTCGATGTTTCGATATCAAGTGCGGAGACTTGTATGATGAACAATCTCGGCTTCTTGGCTATATACAGGCTAGAAGAAAAAGCTTGGCATATTGGCTTTGTGTTGGTCGGTAGAGTACGCACAATTTTTACTTTGTTCCTTATTTCTCCAACTTAATGTCACTGCATTCCGATAAGAGTGATACCCGATGCAGCTCGGTTTTGGTGCAGCTCGAACTGGCTACTTATATTTTGCTTCGGTTTTGGCATCTAATTCGACGTGGTCGGGGAGCTCATGTCGGGTCCGTGACCAACTCGATACACTTGGCGTAGGTTTGTTACATGCTCGAGTTAGGTAGTGCAGGGTCTAAGGTCGGCTCTATTTAGTTGGTAATCTCGGCATCTCTTGTCAATTGCCTGGCTGGTCGGGTTCGACGAACTATTTTGCTTGGTGAAGGAGATGGCACGTGTGGTGCTTAAGCAAGTTTTGCTTGGATTTCAGATGCAGCAGTAAGGGGACAACTTAGATTTGTTCCTCTTGGCTAAGTAAAAATTGCTCAATAAGTATGTTAGGCAACTCGACGAGAAGAGTTCGACCGTGAGCTCAGTGGATTGGGCTTGTTGCAAGTCAGCTCGAACTAAGTTGGAGTTTGGCTAGCTGCGGCCTCATTTGGAAAGTCTGACATAACTGAACGGCCTGTCATGATGTTAACAGCTCGGCCATGATGTAATGCCAATGGATAACTCGACCATCATTGTAGGAAGCTTAGACTTGCTATCCACGAGGGGTTCAGCTCGCACATGGGAGCGCTTTGGTTAGGCAACACAAATTTGAGATGAAGTTTAAATTCTAAGTGTTGAGAACTTCCATTTATACAGCATGATAATGTTAAAGTGACTAGTATTGGCATGTGCTGCGGCTTGTACCTACTGTAAGGTGGATCTGCGATAGAAGCTTGGTTGAAGGAGAGAAAGCAGCTCGGTTCAGTAGTTTACAATAGCTCCTCGGCAACTCGGAGCAGAGCTTAGGAATTCGATCACTCGAAATCACTCGGCATCTCGGCTACTTTGCAGGCCAATAGAATAGCTCAACCTCAGTTTCTTGAGGAGCTCCTCGACAAATTGGCATGAAGCTTGGAGTTAAAATGTTTAAACACAAACTCAGCTTCTTGGCAATTGCTGCAAACCACTTGGCAATTGATCATGGAAAATCGTCATTCGGCACGGAATCACTACTGCTCAGGGTTTAAAGATCGGCAATTAGCCTCAGAGTATTAAGTTTAGCTCTTGGTGCTTGGCGAGTGAAGAAGATAGGTCGAAATTATCATACTGCACCAGGAAGTCGTGCTCATCCATTTCAGTTGAGATCTAGTTCAAGCAATTTGCTGACCATCGCGACTCAAATGTTCATGCGACACTGTGGGCATAATAGCTTGGACTAGAAAAATATCTCAGTATGGGGATTGGAAATTACTCGCATTACTATGACGCATGGCCTAGAAATGTAGCTTAGCATTTATGCCCTGGATTCACTCGGCCTGTAGTTGCCAATCTTCAGGGAACTGTTCAGTGCAGCTCATCTCACCATAGCCCATTATAGGCTAATAGAAACAGCTTGGCACACTAGGAGTTACTTGGTAAGTGCGAGAGACAAACTAAGTATTCAGCATGGCATATTGTTCGGCACTAAAACTGCCGGTTAACCCTGAAGGTGGTTAGACAAAAGCAAAACGTATCCACCAGAATTTTCAATGGCGACACTTTTGGATCATTAAAACCAAAGCGACAAATCAACAAGTGGCCATACAAAACCATGCTACAGATATGATAGTCGAATATATGCGGGTTGCCGAACTTTTGGCCGCCACAACATAGTACGACAACTGTACACAGCAAGACATCTTGGCATAAAGTACAATTCACTAACATATGAATCGATGAAAATTAAATATGTGTGTCCATCCAATTTGTATTTGAAGATTAACATGAAATTTAAAGATCTCTAGAACAAAGGCATGGCAGTTATTAAGTAGTTAAGTTACTGTTACCAATTTGGCAATGACGGTTCTGAACCAAGAGAAGACAAAGTTGCGGTTACTAAACTCTTGAAAGGAAAAAAAAAAAAAACCGACAAAGTCCTTCGTAGTTTCAAGATTGCATATGGAAACCAATGTCATTGGAATATGATCCAACACCATGAAAAGCTAATGGCCAATAGATACCAATGGACTATAGGCCAATTTTTCTAGATCCAAAGAAAAAATTCAAAACAAAAAGAAGTAAGGCAAACCAATTGAGGAGAATCCATCAAAAGGGGTGAAACGGCCTACTAGTCCCTCCCTAAAAAGAACATCAAGAATCATGGAAATATATTACACATTCTCATAGATGGCACCGATTGTTGACGATTGAATTTTGTATTAGTGTACAAACACCTGCAAAATAAGAAAACAGCTTAGAGGGGTGCCAAAGGATGCTTTGGCATGACCACTTCAATGCTTAAGTCAACCCTCTTATCATGTGGGGAGAAAATGTTGAATAGTTATATGAATGAGAATGGAGTAAAGGAGGCCCCTTACCTAGGGGTCTTACTTGATATTTATAGTAAGTCAATGGAGATTGTCTCAGGCTATTAGACCGGGCTTAGATATTAAGTCTACATAATAATTATCCAAAAATGTCTATCAATAGTATTGTTACCCTAAAGAATTACTATAAATAGCCCTTTTATTGTAGTCAAATGCATCTTACACCTTATAGTTAATTAATATTCTTGTTCTTGAGAGATACCTTTCTTTAAGTACATTCCCTTTTCTCATACTCTTATCTAATCTTACTGAGTAACTCAAGATTAGTGGCAATTAGACCTTAGTATTAGCTTGTACATCATATCAGGTGAAATACTAAGTTATGTTATATTTAAGGGTACGTCATATCCTTCCAGTAACTTTACAGAAGCTACTGTGTTTACCAACCTATCCACTATCTTTTTCTTCAACTCCTCAAAGGATCCACCCAATTATTAGTTACTACAATAAGCCCTAATAATTAACTTAACTCTTAGGCATATCATATAATCCCTATATCAGAGCTTGAGGTAGCAACTAGAAGCTAAGTATGGTCATAATTGCTTCTCACATAACATGTGTTCTATAATACATTGCTCTCTAGTGGAAAAACTAAGCAAGTTCTTAAGTTACTGTATTAGCAAAGTTGTATATAGTCTCTATTAAGTAGTGAATTTCCTAAAGTTTTGTATTGAGAATGTCGTATCCTAGTGTTTAAGAAGAAATTAATGATGTTAAGCATGATGCTCATGGTTACAGTTATATTACCCAATAGACACTACGAACTATCGATGAACAATTGCAAGACCTTGCAGCTATTATGGCCAACCTGGCTATCTTTGTATAAAGGGTAGTAGAGATTAAGCCATAAGAGAGAGTTAATGAACGAAGCTAAGATGTGAGAGAAAGATCGAAAAGACAAGTAGTTAAACCTAAAGCACCAGAAGCTGTTAATGTGAACCCAACTTTATCCCGACATGCTAAGAGGTGTACGACGAAGAGACTTAAGTTAGATGAAGTTAAAGAAGGGTTAGAAGAATGCTAGCTCCATGCTCTTAAAGGAGTCAAGCATCTTAAAGTGCAAATTCTAAGCTTTACTGAGTCTGGTAGTGCTAATAACTATCTAAATTGGGAGGAGAAGATTAAGAAGATATTTGACTTCTACGATTATGAAGACTAGATATGCATTCGAGTAATTGCATTAGAATTTTCTAGGTATATAACAATGTGGTAGGAGAAATTGCAAAATGTACACTAGCGAACCTAACGTGAAATCCAAACATAGAATGAGATGAAGAGAGTTTTGAGAAGTAGATTAGTACTAGAACATTATGAATAAGACACATTCTAACGTCTTTAAGAACTTAAGCAAGGTAGCCAATTTGTAGATGAATATGTTCAAAAGTTCCAACTACTGATGATTCACTGTAATGTTGACAAACTTGAAGCGTAGACAATAGTATGGTTCATTTCTAGACTAAGATCTAAGATTGGTAATATAATGGAAGTATAAAGGCTTTGAAATCTTGATGAGACCATCTGAGTAGCATAAAGGGTTGAAAGGTAGAGGTGAAATCAACTCAACCGAGTATAGAGCAGTTGATATGGCTTGCTAAGCAGAATTGGCATACCGAGACGACTTGGACATGACCAAACTCAACATAATTCTAAGGTAGACCGCACGACTTGGATATGACCGAACTCAACATAATTCTCCGGTAGACCATTGAGATCAAATGCCTAATGGACCTAGTGATGGTCGAGGAAAGACTAGGGTTGAGGAGCTTAAGGTCAAAAAGGACTAAGGTTAGAGCTTTGGTAGAAAGACTAGAGAGATAAAGTGTTTTAAGTGACTTGGTTTTAGATACGTAGCTAGTTAATGCTTGAACTGACATATCATGACCATTAAAGGAGAAAAGCCCTAATTTGAGGTAGAAAGTGCTAGTGAAGGAGCAGAAGAAGAGGTAGATGTTAATCACCTACTTGACGAGTTTCAGGAAGACTCTGATGGCTATATCTAACCTAAAATGGAAGAATACTATATGGTTGTACGAAGATCTCTTAGTACCTATACCTCTGATGAGAATGAACAGAGAGAGAATCTTTTTCAAACGAATTACCAAGTAAATGGCAATCAATGTGCTTTGATCATAAACGGAGGCAGTTGTACCAATGTCATTGCACAAATAGTGGTGAAAGCTTTGAAATTGCCAATTTATCCTCATCCAAAGCCTTACAAGATTCACTAGCTTAATGAGAAAGGGAGCCTACTTGTTGGTGAATAAGTCAAAGTGCCGATTTCTATTGGTGATCAATATAAGGATGAAGTGTTGTGTGATATCTTACCTATGTGTGCTTCACACATATTGTTGGGCCGACCATGGCTCTTTGATCATAAGGTATGCCATGATGGTTATAAGAACACTTATGTGTTCCAAAAAGATGGGAAGAAAGTTTGTGCCAACCCAATGAGCCCTAAGGAGGTCTAAGAGTCGTAAGGGAAGATTTCTAGATTGATGTAGATAAAGTCCTTAGTAATTTTCCGAACCCAATTCTCTAAATATGTTAAGAAGGAAGAGTTTGTATTCTTATTGGTTTGTAGATTTTGTAATATGTAAGAGGTTGAAGCCTTATCTATTGAGGTGTAAGCAATGCTTTAAGAGTATGCCAACTTGTTTCCTACCCAATTGCTAAAAGGTTTACCCCTCGTTAGAGGTATAGAGCATTGTATTAACCTCCAAATTGAAGCTGTTCTACCTAACCAACTTACCTATAGGCTTAATCTTAAACAAGCAGTCGAGATGAATAAATAAGTTGCTAAGTTGATTGAGCATGGATATGTTCAAGAGAGCATGAGCCCCTATGCCCTGCCAATAGTCCTGGTGTTAAAGAAAGATGGCTTATGAAGAATGTACATCAATAGTTGAGCAATTAATAAGATCAATATCAAGTACCAATATTCAATCCCACAATTGGATGACATGCTCGATGAGTTGTATGTTGTGTGAGTATTTTCAAAAATTGATTTGAAGAGTGGCTACCATCAGATTCAAATGAGACCTAAAGATGAGTAAAAAACTATTTTCAAAAAGAAAGACGGTTTATAAAAGTAAATGGTGATGCTATTTAGACTTACAAACGTATTAAGCACCTTTATGCAACTCATGGATCATGTTTTAAGATCATTGATTAGTAAATACATTGTTGTTTACTTTGATGATATTTTGGTATATAGTGTCAACCTCATTGCTCATGTCGTGTATTTGAGATCTGTATCTAATATCTTTCATACTAAGCAATCATTTGGCAATTTGAAGAAATGTGTGTTATATCACAGCGAGTAGTTTTAAGGTAATTATTAGATTAGTTAATTTAATTTTGATTGCCTGAATATTAATAAGAACTAACATAGGATTAGTAATTTTTTAGTCCTCGAGGGATCGACAACCTTACTTATTCTATATTACTTGATTCCGACCTAGTAGACTTGCTGGAGTATTCGCAACTTCATTCTTTTTATTTACATAATTTAAGTGAATTAAGTTTTTAGCATCGTTGATGGGGATCGAACCTAGGTTGCCCACTTGACGACGTATGTTATTTTTGTTCTCTTTGTAGGTGTTTTATGCGTAGGAGTAGAAGTACTAAAATTCTACCACTAAATTTTGAAATAGAGCACACTTTGCATCAATTGAGGCGAGAGAACAAAAGAAGGATAGAAGAGATGGTAGGTAACAAGGATAATAATCAGACATAAGGAGTTCCATGAGCACTATGAAACTATACGATACCCACAGTGATGGGTTCGACTATAAGGAGGCCTACCATTTAGGCTAACAACTTTGAGTTGAACCCTTTTCTCATTCAGATGGTTTAGACGAATTAGTTTGGAGGATATCCAAATGAAAGTCTTGACGAGTATATTGTAGGATTCCTTCAACACTGCAATACAGTGAAGATGAACAATGTGATAGACAAGGTTATTAGATTACAGCTTTTCTGCTTTTCACTAAGGGATAAAGCTAAGGCTTGGTTTCATTCATTACCACAAGAATCAATTACCACTTAGGCTAATCTTTCATCGAAGTTCTTAAGGAGATTTTTCCTACCAACTAAAGCTGCGAAACTAATGAATAACATCACCAACTTTACCAAGTTTAGTAGTGAGTCACTTTATGAGGCATGGTGTTATGCCCTCGAAGTCGTAAAGTCGCAATAGTCCTGCCGTGTAAATCATTCTATGATAGTAACTGGCCTTACAATACCTACCATAGACATGATCTATATGAGGCGTCAACGACTCCTCGCTTTGAAGTAAATAGTCCAATTAAATATTTAACTACATTTATGGTAAATACCATAAATTTTTAATAAACATATATAATTATATGTAAAGTTCACAGAACTTCTCAGGAAATTCTATATATATACAACAGTTCACTAATTTACATAATAACTATCAGTCTTTCATCCTCAAACTACAAAGGACACTCTAGCTACACATCACTACTAAGTAAATTGATCCTCACACTCTTGGCTTCAAAAGAACTAATCTCTAGATAATTATAAGGCGGTATAATACTTGAAGTATTCAGAAATCAGGACCTACAAAAGGATCTATAAAGGTATGAGCAACTACAGCACAGTAAGTTGAATTGGAGACTCATAAATGTATACAAACACAAACAAGATTATCAAACAATTATTTTCGTGCAATGCAACAATCAAATGTCATTGCACAACGTAGTCCGGTCCGTTGTGAAATCAAAGAAATTTCACCCGCTTTAATCTAGGTTAAGGAGTTTCCATATTATGCAGCAGCTCACAACCAAACCCAGGCTTGTGCAATGTTGATATCGCTCCTCCCGTGACTACCTTCGAACCATTGAGTTCACCCTCACCGCGACTTCCTCTCTTGTCACTTAGTTCGACTAAGGATGAAGAAGGGACCATTATGCAATCCTGTGCTATCCCTTTTGAAGGGGTCGGTATTTGGTTGGAGAATCCTAATGATCCCCTAACAGGTTGCAATATATGACAATTTAGGTTATTAGAGTCGAATAAGATTAAATTTCATTTAAGGTTTTCAAACAATTGACACCAATTCAATCATAACACAAAATCAATCATACCACAAATTTCAGTACAAATTCAGATACATCAAACACATGCGTAAACTACTTACAATCACAACCATATACAATCTTAAGTCTCTGAGTACCATAAAAATAATACTCTAATACAATAAGTAATAACTTAACTTACTTGGAACTTCTCAATCGCCCAACCACTTAGTTGCAAGCTGATTCGTCTCTAGGTATCCTATAATACAAATAGGTCTTTTTAGTACTTATACTTTAAGGATTCATATTCTAAGTTATAATTTAACTTTTTTTTTTCCATATATACCTATTATGTACTAATGATTCTTTCTACCCTATTTTGGGGTTCGGATCCTAAATTAGATTTTAGTTTTGATTCTAAAGTCTTAAATATGCTCGAATCCTAATGTTAAATTAATCACATTAAGCTTAAGTATTCTAATATCCTATTGGGTCTTAATTTAGTATTCTAAACTATTCGATTCACGCTAATCCTAATTGGAGTATCGAATTTATTCCTGATGTGAGAAAATCTTACATTTTTTATACAATTAGATTTTGTTTTAGATTTAGTATATTCTGATTTTTATTATAATATTATCTAAATAACCTTAATTTTTCATATTTACTAAATTTCAATTTCACATATTCCTAATTTCCTATAATTGCTACCTAATTCCTAAATTAATTACACTTAATATTCCAAAGGCTAGGATTAGGTTTCCACAATAGAGATTAACATCCCTAAACATATAATTACTATTTAAATCAGTAATTAATTACTTAATCACTTAATTAACTCCAAAATTACCTAATTTTTCCATCATTTTAGGGCTAAAAATTTACTTAAAAATTTTAAAAATTAATTTTTAAAAAATGGCTTCATAGCATTGTTCCATATCACTTAAGCATTTTATAGAAAAATTTTGAGCTCCAAACTACACTCCTAAACCTATTTATTTGTAGTTCCAATCATACTCGGTTTTGCTTAATTTGTTAAGAACCTTATATTTTCAAACGTGATTAAACTTAATCACTATTTTTCCCTAAATCTACATATAATAAAACGTCAGAATAACAAGTTTCATAATTTTTTGGTTAAAATAACTAATTTTAAGAAATTATACAAAATCGAGGCAAATAAGGAATTCACCCGATTCGATGCCTTTTGGCCGTCTAACTCCGGTCTAAGTGTGTCGACCGGCCTAAACGGTGGGTTTGGAGTGGGGCGATGGTAGTGGCTCGGTCCCATGTGGTGGTGTGTGGGTTTGGCTCACTTACCCTAACTGCACAATTTTCCTTTTCGTTTTCTTTCTCTGGTTTTTCTCTTAAATTTCAAAGCTCTCTATTTTTCTCTGATTCCTAACTATCTAAAGGAGCTTTGTAAATTTTTTCCCTATTTATAGAGCTTGGTAGTAATTAATGTGCATTAAATTAGATAAAACATTATCCAAATCCCTTAGTTTTTGGCTTTTGTGTTGCTTGATTCTAATTGACTAATTTTTCTTCTTCAACTCCTGACTTGCCACGACCAAACATACATCATTCCCTATCCCTCTTTTTTTCTGATTTTTCTTTAATTAATTACTAATTTTCCTTAATTATTTAATAAGTTTTTAGACAATTTAAGAAATTTCGCGTATTTTTATCTACACGTAAATACATATGGTGTACTTATGAACATTCCTAATTATTATTTAGGTCATTCTATAATTTTTGGTATACATATAATCTATCTCTAGTAATTTATTAGTTATTAGATTACACTTTTCTCTTTTTCGATAATTAACAATTATTATACTTAAAATTTGAAAATTTTATAGTCTCCTATTTTATTATTTATTTTCTTAAATTCAAGTTTACGAGGTCGTTTTTACTAATTTTTCTATCAATAGTTTATAATTTGGGTTTGATTGGATCCTCTAACCAATCACCCTAAACTTTGTGTTCTAAGTCTAATCCTACGGTCACTTGGCTTAACTTTAAGGCTTACACATGGGAGAGATTCAAGGAGGCGATCAAAAAATACCCACATCATGGCTTGCCAAATAATCTCTTAATTGAGATTTTCTATCTCAATCTGGATGAGACATTGAGATCTTTAGTTGATGCTGCAGTTGGAAGTGCTCTGATGGGCAAGACCTATGATGAAACAAGAGCACTAATAGAAGAGATGGCCTCTAGTGCACATAATTGGCAAAACAAGAGAAGCAAGTTAAGAGTAGCAACAATTAACGATAATAACACCGTGTCTCAATTAACAACTTAAATTGTAGCTTTCACTACTCGGGTAAGTAAACTCACCTCAGCATAGTCTTTTAATGCTAATCTTATTGTTTTTTGTGAGTTATGTGCAATACCACATTTGACTCTTAAGTGCCTAACCGAGAATCCCTCAACTCCAATTAGTGGAGAACAGGTGAACTTTGTCAACAATTTTCAATGCAATAATCAACGACCATATTCTAACACATACAATCCTAGGTGGCATTATAATCCAAATTTTTCATGGAGAAATGAGAACAATGGATTTCAAGCACTGCCTAGATTCCAAAAGCAAGGTCTTGCTCGGAACACTCTACCTCAATAGAATCAATCTAGAATGGAAGAGCTCATGTTGAGTTACATGCAAAAGACTAACACCATGTTACAGGATCAACAGGCGGCTATTCAGAATTTAGAAAATCAGATTAGTCAAATCTCTCAATAGTTAAGTAACAGACCATTAAGGTCTTCACCTAGCAATACTGAAGAGAATCCTAGAGATGTCAATGCTATTATGTTGAGGAGTAGAAACAGTTGACAAATGAGTTAAAGAAAAGGTGGAGAATCCAAAGGAAGGAAAAGGGAAGTAGGTAGAAGAGGAACCAAAGCAAAAGTCACCGGAAGTGAAACCATATGTTCCTTCGATTCCTTTTCCAAGAAGACTAAAGCAACAATAGCTAGACGCCCAATTCGTTAAATTCCTTAATGTCTTCAAGAAGCTACAAATCAATATTCCCTTTGCAAAGGCACTTCAGTAGATGCCTTTGTATGCTAGATTCATGAAGGATTTGCTTACCAAGAAGAGAAAGATTGATGGTAATGAACCAATGATGCTTACAAGGGAGTGCTTTATGATCATTCAGAAAAATTTATCCACCCTGTCTAGAAAACAATGAGATTAGGAGAGTTTTACTATTCCTTGTATTCTAGGAAATTTTCATTTTGATAAGGTTCTGATTGATTTAGGTGCAAGTATAAATTTAATGCCTTTGTCTATTTTCAGGAAGCTAGGACTTGGAGATTACTAAGAGACTCATGTCACCTTGTAACTTATTGATAGGAGTATCAAATACCTAAGGGGTACTGTCGAGAATGTCCTGGTGAAGGTAGACAAATTTATCTTCTTAGTCGACTTTATAGTCTTAGAGATGGAAGAGGATAAAGAAGTACCCATAATCTTTAGAAGACCGTTTTTGGCAACAGGTAAGGCATTGATAGATGTGGAACAAGGTAAGCTTACTCTAAGAGTTATGGACGATCAAGTAACTTTTAATGTTTATGAAACTATAAAACATTTTGATGATTGCAAATCTTATTACACTATTGATATTTTTTATGAGATTACCTGTGAGTCTATAGAAGAGAAAGCAGGATTGGATACTATGGAAACGGTTCTTAGGGATCTGGATGATTGAAATGATGATGATGAGCCCGAAAAAGAAGAAGGCAGGAAATAGGTGTCAGAAATCAAAGCTCGATACTCGAGCTAGGCACTAGTGAGAAGAAGCCAGTCCCATCATTGACACAACCCCCAGTGCTTGAACTTAAACCTTTACCTAGTCATTTAAAATATTCTTATCTTGGAACAAATGATACTTTGCCAATAATTATCTCCTCTTCTTTGACAGGTGATCAGGAGAAACAACTTCTAAGAGTTCTAAGAGAGCATAAAAAAGCCATTGGGTAGACCATTGTCGATATTAAGGGGATCAATCTCTTAATTTTCACTCATAAGATATTACTAGAGGCTAAGTGCAAACTCACAATACAACCACAGAAACAACTCAACCTAACTCTCAAGGAGGTAGTGAAGAAAGAGGTACTTACATTGCTAAATGTAGATATTATCTACCCTATGTCAAATAGTAAGTGGGTTAGTCCCATTCAGGTGATGCCAAAAAAAGATGGTATGACTGTGGTTAAAAATGAGGTTAATGAGTTAATCCCTACTCGTATTGTAACCGGGTGGAGAGTTTGCATAGATCATAGAAAACTGAATGATGCCACCCGTAAAGACTACTTTCCCCCTCCCTTTCATAAATCAGATGTTAGAAAAACTTTCAAGGCATGATTATTATTGTTTCTTATAGCAACTGAAGACTAGGAGAAAACCACTTTTACATGTCCTTATGGCACTTTTTCCTTTAAGAGAATGCCCTTTGGTCTCTGTAATGCACTCGCTATCTTTCAAAGATGTATGATGCTTATATTTTCTAACATGTTAGAAGATTTTATTGAAATATTCATGGATGATTTCTCTGTCTTTAGGAAGTCAATTTATTCATGTCTAACTAAGTTAGGTTGTGTGCTTAAAAGGTGCAAAGAGACTAATGTACTTCTGAACTAGCAAAAATGCCATCTTATGATAAAAGAGGAAATAGTCTTAGGTCACAAGGTGTCAAAAAAGGGGATTGAAGTTGACAGAGCCAAAGTAAAGATAATAAAAAGGTTGCCACTACCTACTTTAGTCAAAGGAGTCAGAAGCTTCTTAGGGCAAGTTAGCTTCTATAGGAGATTTATTAAGGACTTCTTTAAAATCTCTAAACCTCTTTGTAATTTACTTGAAAAAGATTCTGCATTTGTTTTTTATGATAGTTGTTTGCAGGCATTTAAGCTATTGAAGGAGAAGCTTATTTTGGCTCCAGTGATTACTGTACCTGATTGAGAGCTTCCTTTCGAGATGATGTATGATGTGAATGACTATCTTGTAAGAGCAGTACTTAGGCAAACGAGAGGTAAGTTATTTCATGTTATATACTGTACGAATAGAACCTTGGATAAGGCACAAAGAAACTATGCCACGATAAAGAAAGAACTTTTAACGGTTACATTTGTATATGATAAGTTTAGGCCTTATCTAATAGGTTCTAAGATCATAGTATGCACAAATCATGCTACTTTAAAATATTTGTTTGCTAAAGCTAATGCTAAAATTAGGTTAATTCGTTGGATCTTATTACGACAAGAGTTTGACCTCGAAATTAGAGATAGAAAGGGAACTAAAAATATAATTGCTAATCATTTATCTCATTTACAATTTGATTGTTTAAAGCCACCCATTAATGATAAGTTCCCTGATGAATAATTGTATGTAGTAGAGATCTAAGGGTTACCTTAGTATGCTGATATAGTTAATTACTTGGTTAGTAAAATCATATCATACAGTCTCTCATTTTAAAAGAAAAAGAAGTTTTCACATGATGTCAAATTTTATTTCTAAGATGAACTGTATCTATTTAAATATTATGCTAACCAAGTAATTAGACGTTGCGTACCTGAAACCGAATAGCTTAACATAATTTAGCACTATCATTCTAAGGAATCAGGAGGCTACTTTCATATGGAAAGAATTGCAGCTAAAATTTTATCTTGTGGATTTTACTGGCCCAGTTTATTTAGTGATTGCAGGAATTTTATTAAGTCATGTACTCAATGCTAAAGGACCAGCAATATTTCTAAAAGATATGAATTACCACAAAATAGTATACTGGTAATCGAATTTTTTAATGTATAGGGAATAAACTTTTGGGTCCTTTTCCCATATCTTTATCAAACAAATATATACTCTTAGCAGTAAATTATGTGTCGAAATGAGTAGAAGCAGTTACTCTACAGACTAATGATGCTAGGGGTGTAATTAAATTTTTGAAAAGGAACATTTTTTCCAAATTTAAGGTACCCAGGGCTATTATAAGTGACGGGAGGTTGCATTTATGCAATCAGCAGTATCAAAAATTATTAACAAAATATGGAGTCACTCATAAACTTGCATCTTGTATCATCCACAAACATGCGGCCAAGTTGAGGTGTCCAATAGGGAAATAAAGCGTATCCTAGAGAAGATTGTCAATATATCTAAGAAGGATTGGTCTTTAAAACTTAATGATACATTGTGAGCTTATAGGATAGCTTTTAAAACCCCTATAGGAATGTCCCTATACAAATTCATTTTTGGTAAATCATTCTACCTATTTGTAGAACTCAAGTACAAGGCCTACTAAGCCATAAAATACCTTAACTTTGATTTACAAACTGCAAGTGAAAAGAGATTACTCCAATTGAATCAGCTGGTCCAATTGAATCAGCTGGACGAGATTAGAGAAAAACTTATGAAAACGCTAGAATATACAAGAAGTGAGCTAAGAGATGGCATGATAAGAACATTCAACAGCGGGAGTTCGTACCTGGTCAAAAAGTATTATTATACAACTCTCTTTTGTAATTGTTCCCAAGTAAGTTAAAATCTCGATGGTCTAGTTCATTCGAAATAGCTAACGTTTTTCCTTATGGTATAGTTGAGTTAAAGGCGGGTGACAATCACACCTTCAAAATGAATGGTCATCTCCTCAAAAACTATTTTGAAAGGGAAAACTTGGACTGTGATGCTACTATCATGGCAAGCGAGAATCCACGATAAGATTAGAAAAAGTTGGGCTAACGACTATAAACTAAGCGCTTCATAGGAGACAACTCATGTCTAATCACACTAATTTTTTTCTCTTTTCTTCTTCTTATTTATTATTATTAATTTTTTATTATTTATTAATATGAAAAAAAAAAATTTAAGACCGACCATTAGCATACAAGGCTACCAACCTAAGAAAAGAAAAACAAAAAAGCACAAAAATTTGAACTCAAGGTCACCAGCATTGTATGCCGCCGGTATACAAAGGAAGAGCCAACATACAATGCTTTCATAAAGCATCACTGTCAGTCTTCTCTATTTCTCCACACTCTTTTTCTTCTCAATTTCTCTCTTTACCCACTTCTTCTCTCTAGATTTCTCACTCTCCATCACTCTATCTCCCACACACACTCTCTTTACCATTATCACACACACTCATAGTTTTTATTTTAGATCTATACTTCACTATGCCACCCAAGAAACATCAACCTCAAAAGAAACAAAAGATGATAGCTGCTTCATCCTCCAAAAGTCCGGGTAACAATCTTCTTTCACATCAAGATTATGCTAGGGAGAGACGGAAGAAGTTATAACGAATGACATTCATGAACCAACAATATCTGGATTGGACTCTTTTGCAAGATTATGGAATGGACAATAGAATCCAACAGATGGTTCCTAATAAAATATGCTTTCGATTATTTAAGGTAAAAGAGCCCACTTTTAGAAATATAACCATTGATTTTTTATCTACTTTCTAACTGGAGAGCAGTAAGCGAATGTCCACTTTCACCTTTTAGGTTTATGGAGAAATTCATGTGATTAAGTTGAATTAGATTGGTTACTTTTTGGGTTTATATGATGAGAAAGAAGTTCATTTGCCCAATTCTTGGCCTGGTGATATGACTGTTGAGAAATTTTAGTTTCAGTTGATTCATCCTAGGTAAGACGATTTTGTATCTTCAAAGTCACTCACTATGACTTTCTCAAGAGTGGAGCATAGTCTACTTCACCATATTCTTGCTCATACTCTCAATTATAAGAAAACCAACCATAGTAAGGTAACCAGTTTTGACATGTTTTATCTGTACAATATGATTTATGGGTATTAGATTGATTTGGGAGTAGAAATAGGAAATTTTATCTATAGACAAATTGATGATATTAAGATACAAGTTATCTTTTGTGGTGGATAGATTACGGCATTATTGAAGGGTATGGGACTTTTTCAAGAACTGAAAAGGGATGATGGTATTCCATGTAAGCCTATTTTTGTTGCATCGTTTAGGGGTTAGGAATTGGTTAAGATAAATAATAGGCTCAATCCTGTTGATGAGGAGGATATTCCTAAAAATCCTCTTTGTGCTAGAGTGATTACTTTATATCATCTTCTAACTAGTAGTTATGAGCAGTTGAGTACTAAAATTAGAAAAGTCCAGAATGAAATTAGTAAAAAAAGGAATAAGAATAAAAAGTTTCGGACTACTATATTCAATATGCTGAAATATGCTATTTCATGTTTCCAACCAACAGCTGCAAAGCAGCTTCATTACAAGACTTCTAGTGTAGAGAGTAGCAATACCGACCAAGATAGTTAGATATTTGCACACTTTTTTATTTTTTTTATTTTTCTTTTTCTTTTATTTTGCTGTTATGTTATTTTTGTTTAGTACCCACCTGTTTGGATAACTCTGGATCATTAACTCTACTATGTACTCTTGAGTGCACTTTTATGCTATCTTTGCTCTTTCATATTTCTTTGCATTTGACGAGACAAGTCAAATTTGAATTTTATGCTAGTAATGATTTTATGCTTGGAATTTTCTTTGTTTCTGAAACTTTGAATCCAGGGAAGTACCAGTTCTTCATTTCCTATTTATTTCAAAATTTTTTATTTTATTTCCTCTAGTATATTGCATAGAAGACAGTGTAGACACTATCTATTCTAGAGTTGGGGGAAAGAAATATAGGGAATAGATTTTGAATTAAATTAAATATCAATTTTGATGTTGATTTTTGTTTACAAATAGCTATACTTTCCTATTAGTTTAAACTTTAATTGTTCTTAAGTATCTGGCAAATTTTTAGGCCGATTTTTTTCAATGTTGATAGATCTAATTGTGATTTGAACAATTGACTCATTAAGGTGCCCTACTCACCAATGTTGATATTTTTGTGCTTAGTTAAAATTAATTAGTCAATTCTTTTGGAACCTAATTTACCTAGTTTTTAGCCTTGGAATTTGATGTTTAAGAGTCGGTCGAGTCCTTAAATGAAAAATAAACAAGTTTACTTCTATGCAAGGTTAGTTAGTATATTTTCTTTTTATTTATTCTAACAACATTTTAACACTTAGTGAATGAGGTTGGTGAATCTTTATACTTAGTGATTCCTCTAAAAAGAAGTTTGAAAAACTTTAGTAAGCAATCAAAAAGCTATGAAATGAGAACCTTTACTCTAATAACTCAAGTGATTAAGCTGAGAGTATCTTAACTTAAATGTTAGAGTGAGGAAGAGTCCGTAGGGGTCCCTTTAAAACCTGGTCACTTGGGTGATGAGCCTGAGATATGCTAACTCAATGCACTCACTATAACAAGAAGAGTAGAAAGGTAAAGTTCAATATCCGAACTAGTAAAAAAAAAAAAATAGAGAACAAGAAAAAAATAATAAAATTTGGAATGGAAATGGAAATTTTGAATGCAATTCAAGAAATGAATTAAGAGTTATAATAAAAAGGAAGAAACTCTAAGAATAGAGTAGATACCATATGTTTTCACTATTTGGTTAACTTGCTTGCCAGGATAATTAGAGGGATAATATGCCTATTAATAGTTGTGAAGTTTAAATGGATATTTTTCCTTTTAGGACTGAGTATCTACTTTTAGAATAAAAATTTTAAGTTAAAAGTTAGGATTAAAATTTGTTTTCTCTAGAGTAGCTGATTAATTTCAATTGTAGTACATTGATTACATATTTCAATTTGGTTTGAGTAGTGAGCATTACCAATTAGTGAGTTTGAAGGTGTCAAAAGTTAGATTTTTTAGATATGCAATTGGAAAATTTATACTCTCAATGATAGATTTCTTTAATTCTAATTATTTTGTTTGAGGACAAGTAAAAGTTTAAGTATGGAGAAGTTGATAAGGGCATATTTTATCCATATTTTAATGAGTGAATTAGAGAAAATTCTTATTGATTTTATAGAAATCATTTAGAATTGGTACTTAAGTATTGTCATTTGATTATTTTAGGTATTAGAGGATTCAAAGTGGAAATATGAATACTTTAGAGGAGTTTTACGTAAATAAATGGAATTGAAATGAGTTTAGGCACAGTTGGAATTCAACATAGCCAACTTAACCGTTGACCTACACTTATACCGACGATGGCGGCCTTGGAATCTACACCGCCGACCTTCATTGAAAAGTTAGCTTTTGAAAGCTAACCGTAGTTTCCTTTATAAATAGTCATGAGTCTCGGATTTTAGAGAGTCTTTTTATCTTCTTTATAGTTAGATAGTCTTAGAATAGTTAGTCGATAGTTCTTGAAGAATTCGTCTATAGAATTGATCAAATCATTGAGTAGATTTTCCATTCATTGTGAAGATCAAGTTTTGGAATTGCAATTAAAGTTTATCTTTTCCAATTACAGAATTGGTGACATCTATTTTAATTGTATTTATGCAATTATGTGAATTATTCATGTATTCAATTATGAATTTCCTTGCAATTTCAATTAGTAGTCGTGCTTTCAATTTAAAATCCATAGCTGGTTAAATTTATTTGCGTAAATTGATGAAACCCTAGGTAGCTAAGATAATGATTGTATTCATGTTACAGGATTAATCGATATGTGAATAATTCATAATTATAATTTTTATGATTTTAATTATAGTTGTTTAATGGATTATAATTGTTAGAAACCCTAATGATACAGGAGTTAATATAAGGTTTGTTAGAAATTCTTGATTAATTTGATTAATTAATATGGAAGTAGTGCTAATTAAATTAATTAGAAATTATCTAAAGATTAATGCGATGTTCAGTGATTGATTATTCATTAAGACATTAGGGATAATTGATTTAAGATATTAGACAATCATATTATCAAGAGATATATGATTGTAATTTAGAGTCCATTATTAATTAGAGATGGGGAAGCGGACTAATTAATTAGAAGTTTAAATTCTTAAATTTTAAGGCATAATAATTTTACTTGAATGACCATATAACTATTAATCTATATAACATAATAACAATTTGATTTGCATAATCTAGAGTGGATTCTATCTTCTCACAATTCTCAATTGATTGCTTAGTTTTAGATATTTTATAATTATTTCCTTTACGATAGTTTTAAGGTAATTATTAGATTAGTTAATTTAATTTTGATTGCTTGAATATTGATAAGAATTAACATAGGATTAATAATTTCTTAGTCCTTAAGGGATCGACAACCTTACTTGCTCTATATTACTTGATTCCAATCTAGTATACTTATTGGAGTATTCACAATTTCATTCTTTTTATTTATATAATTTAAGCGAATCAATTGCCAAAAGAGCTCATTATATATACAGACCATGAATCTCTCAAGCATCTTAAAGGACATAAAAAACTTTCCTGATGCCATGTAAAGCAGGTCAAATACTTGAAAACCTTTTGCTACATCATCAAGTACAAGAAAGGAAGTTCTAACACTATAGCTAACACCCTTTCTCGTCGACATAGTCTTATCATGATATTACAAGGTAAAATACTTAGGTTTGGTTCTCTACCTATTTAATATAAACATAATCCGTACTTTAGACCCTTAGTAGTCAAGTGCAACATTAGAAGAGTAGTAGATAGGTTTTATTTGAGTGAAAGATTTCTAATGAAAGGAAAATAAGTTTGTATGTTGAGTAATTCTACCAAGGAATTACTTGTTCAAGAAGCTTATGCTAAAAGCTTAGCCAGCCATTTTAGTGAGAAGAGTACTGTCAAGTTATTGAGTGAACACTTTCATTGGCTTGGAATGATAAGGGATGTGTGCAAAATTCTTGAATGGTGCGAAGTGCGAAAGTGAGCCAAAAGAAGAAAGCAGTGATATAGAGAATATATAGCTCTGGTCATACTTGAGCAGCCATGGACCAGTCTAAGCATGGATTTTATACTCAGCCTACCCTAAAACTCCACGAAAACATGATTCTATTATGGTAGTGGTTGATCGGTTTAGCAAAATGAGCCACTTTATCCTTAGCTTGAACATATTCTACTCTACTCAGACTCTTACTTAATTGTCAACCTATCAAGTGCTAAACCATAACTTGCATACATAATGCTTTGCTTGTACTCCTACCTAGTTACCAAGATGCCAAGTGTTGAGTCTGAGCTCTCAACATAACTCAACTCGACCACAATGCCGTAAGATTCCTAAGCATGAATTTATTGATAGGCTACTACCTGTTCTTTACTTTTCGAACATTTGTACTGTATTCCTTTTTGTCCTTTGTCATATTTACTCTTTTTGCTTATACTATGTATCTTCTTCTTCTTACATTATCCTTTATAAAACTTTCCATTATTATATTGTTATCCTAAATAAATAGTTCTTCTTATTATAGCCGTAAGCATCTTACACCTTACAATTAATGAATATTGTTGTTCTTGTGAAATACCTTTCTCCAAGTACATTCCCTTTTCTCACACTCTTATCTAATCTTACCAAGTAGCTTGAAATTAGCGGAGAGTAGATCTTAATATTAACTTATGCGTCACATCAAGTGAAATATTAAGTCGTGTTATGTTCATGGGTGCTTTATATCCTTCAAGCAACTTCATGGAAGCTATTGTGTTTGCTGACTTATCCACTCCCTTTTTCTTCAATTCTTTGAAGGATCCACCTGGTTAGTAATTACCACTGTAAGCCCTAGTGATTAACTCAACTCCTAAGTGCGTCACTCTCATATATTCCATATAGGACTATAATTACATTGGGCATCACAATCTTCCTCCAACCATGCTCCCCTCCTTTTAAACACATAACATCCTTATCATAAGACTTTAACATTCAACCTAGTTTGTCTGCATTTTAAATTATAAGATCTAGTTCATTTTTACCACCCTCGCTTAAAAAGCATATTAGAAGTCACACCATAGCGACACTTCCTTACCCTCTTCAGACCCCTTCTCTAAGTAGGGTTAAGATAGCCCTCAAATCATCTAACTATTGGTAGGGGATTGACTTTGATACCATTTGTAATATCGAATACTAATAATAAAGAATAACTTAGTTAATAGACATTAGTTGCTTTTTTTTAACCTTAAAAACCAATGCAATTCTTTATCACAATTCATCTAGAACTATAATGACATGGTATATCATAACATCCCCTTACCCTACTTTCCTAAACTGACGTCCTCATAGTAAAACCTTACAACTGAGCTTAATTCTTCCCCATTTTCAATGAATAAATAGGTTTAACTAGGCCCGATTCGTCTCTCTTTTTTATTTACAAATTGGTTCATTTATGCTACTCTTAACCTATAGTTTATTCTAGAAGCATATTAGGAGTCACACCTTAATAATACTCCCCCGCCCTTCTTAAACTTCTTCTCTAAATAAGATCAAAACAATCCTCGAATTGTCTACCCACTAATAGAGGTTGGCTTTGATACCATTAATGATGCATTACACTAAATGTAGGAATAATCATGCTAACACATACTAACAGGTCTTTTTCAACTATTTGTCTTTAAAGTTTTTATAACATATATCTTAGTCTTATAGATTAATATAAATCATCTCCTATAAATCCATGCAATACTAAAATTATATGGGATCTCCGCTACTTTGAATACACATCATCCTCATCACAAAACCTTATAATTGGACTTAGTTCATCCCCCTTTTCAGTGTATAAATTGGTTCATTTATGCCGCCTACAACTTATAAGCTATCTTGGAAGTATGCCAAGAGTTACACCTAATTGACAATGTCCTACCCTCCTCAACTTCTTTTTTAAATAAGGTTAAAACAATCCCCAAACCGTCTACCTACTGTTAAAGGGTTAGTTTTAATATTATTTATAATGTTCCTAACTAAAAGCATAAATAATCAAGTTAACAAATACTAATAGATGTTTTTTAACCACTTAACCTCAGAGTTTTTAGATTGTCTTAACATGACATTCACTAACTTAGTCCTACAAATTAATACAAATCCTCTCCCATAATTCATGTGGGACTACTATAATATGGGATATCATAGCTTCTCCATACCTTAGGCTCCATTCAATTAAACTTTCCCATCATAGTTATCAAACTTGTGATTCTATCTATGTGATTTTATGATTTTACGATTTTAGGAAACTTTTCTGAACTAATTCAAGTACAAAATCATTTTCATGTAGGGACTTGTGTTATTAATCAAATTTACATACTAAACTCAATAGAAAATTATGCTTTAACTCGAGTTTACCTATTCTATATTTGAGTTGAATGAGCTTAAATATAACAAAAGAAAATATAACTAAGCTTGTACTAGCCCATTGACTATTAGGATATCACATCATTTTTGCTATCATATTCTAATTTATTTTAATCATGAATTCAAAGTTTTTTATAATTATTACAAATATATATGTAGTTTTAAAAGTTGTTTTACATAAATTATAGAAATTCACGTTTTCATTTTTACTTTTTATGTTCTACTTTTATAAATCCTTTAGTGGATTTAGATATAATGGCAAGTTTGATATATGTGCTTGTGAGATGAATAGACCTGTTTTTAGTCTTACCTGCAATTTTCACTTGCGTTTTGAGATTTTCCATGTTAAAACCTGTGTGTTAATTATGCTTTTGTATTTACTTAGATGTTTTCATGTTTGATGCTGAGAATCATGATAAATTGGCATTAGAGGACTTCCCGGATAACAATAAGAGAAGGAGGTTATTTAATTTCAACTACTAACCGCACTTTTGTACTTTAATCTATGTATCCTTACCTAACTAATGGAAAATAAAATAGCATAACATCTATGTCCAAACAATAATGCAGCAGTGATTTTAAATGCTCATTTTCAAATAAGCACCAACTGATAAAAAAAATAAATATTTTAAGATATAACACATAACCATAAGTCATGATACATGAGGTGACGTGAAATATTTAATAAACTTTTCTCGTCTTATTTGAAAAATTCCAATACTTCCGAGCTTGTCTCAGATCACGTCTTGTAGTTGTGTTCCTTTTTCTTCACGGAGGCACTATAAAGAAGCCAAAACTGTGCAGAAGAAAAGAAGAACCAGCACCCCCACTTTATTTTTCCAACTTTCTTTACAGACGTTCGAACAAAATTTTTCTTCCACATTGGAATTTTCACCAATCGTCATGTACCAAACAGAAATTTTATTTATATTAAAAATTACGAAAGAAACCCATAACTTATAAGTCTGCCTAGCGAAAGGGTTGACTTATACGATCTATGTTGTTGATTCCAAATAAAACACCCACAACTCGTATGTCCCACCATTTTCATTCCGATACGTCGCAATGTTAATGAATGTCCCGAGTACCTATTAAGATTTTAACAGAAAAAAACTTTTCATTTGATAAAAATATATAATTAATATTATAAAAATCTGAAATGTTTTTATAATCTGTAATAAGTAATTCAGACATCCCGTTAATGTAGTTTGTATATATATTTTCTCATAGTCCTGTTGTTCTCCCCTCAATTTTTTCTTTGTTTTTTTAATTCCCTTCCTCATCTACGCCGTCCTATTCATTCCATCCTTAAAAGCCAACGATTAGGTGGTCGCAGCAGAGAAACGTTTTGTGATCACATAATGCTAAGCAAAGAATATTTTAATGACATGTCCCAAATTTGATCTTTGGGTCCAATAATTTTGGTCTCTCATCAGCCATATATATCTCTCTTTTAACTTGTCCTTTTCTTTGTATCTAGAACTCCATCTTTATCTCAATTTTACTATCTTTCATTACAACACCCTCTTTTATTTTCCCGCGTTTTCATGTATTTTCCTATAGATTCTTTACGCGTTGTACACAAATCCTACTTCTTTTAATTCCCTTTCACCACCACCACCACCCCTCTTAAGTGGTGAGTGGTATATCGATTTTTATAAAAACACGTGGTGTGAGATTAAAGAACTGGGGAACCTTTATGAAAGGCTTTGCGAAACACGAGCGCAGATGGGCGTCAGACACCGTCCCCCCGAATGCAATCCCGAGCCAGGACACATCCCCGGGGACGGAGTCCACCTCTGCAGAGGAGTTTGTGGAAGTAACTCTTGACTTGCAAGATGATGACACTATTATCTTACGTAGCGTGGAGCCAGCCACCGTGATCAACATCGATGACAGTGCTGGCTCCACCACCTTGGCAAGTGGAGCTGCCACCCCCAGCTCGGCTTCAGCCTCTAGATCGCCCACCATGAAGCGGAGCTCTTCTAGCCGGCTGAGGCAATTCTCTCAAGACCTGAAGGCGGAAGCCGTGGCTAAGGCCAGGCAGTTCTCTCAAGAGCTTAAAGCCGAGCTGAGAAGGTTCTCATGGAGCCATGGACATGCATCAAGGGTTTTGTCTTCCACATCCTCACAAAATGCGGGTGGGATTGACTCGGCCCTGGCGGCTCGAGCCTTGAGGAAGCAACGGGCTCAGCTGGACCGAACCCGGTCCGGTGCTCAAAAGGCACTACGTGGGCTGAAATTCATAACTAAAAAATCCAATGGAGTCGATGCATGGAATGAGGTTCAAGCCAATTTTGATCGGCTTCAGAAAGATGGCTATCTCTATCGTGAAAATTTCGGACAATGCATAGGTTTTACATCCACCTACTTCACATTTTATTATTAGAAAATATTTTATTACCCTTTATTCATCAAATTTTTATCTAATTAATCTTACGCATAAATAATGTAAGTATGAGTTTCATATAATTGATCATCCCGTATTATTTGCATATTTCAAATCGAGAAATATAAGTTCTAAAAGAGCGAAGTTTGTCCGTAATTATTCTTTATTCATATTTAGTATCTTAACTATAGTCTTTAATCAATCGCATGATTGATTGATGTGTTTGTTTTTGTGTGTTTAGGGATGAAGGAATCGAAGGAATTTGCACTGGAATTGTTCGATGCGTTTGGACGAAGGAGAAGATTGAAGGTTGAGAAAATAAGCAGAGATGAGCTTTACGAGTTTTGGTCACAAATCACTGACCAGAGTTTCGATTCTCGCCTCCAAATCTTTTTCGACATGTACGAATTACTATTACTAAACTGTCAAATAAATCTTTACTTTATTCTCAACATGTTTAATATTTTTTTTCCCCCTTTTGTTCGTTATTTTATTTGTTTTCTTTGATCAAAAGATTACAAAATCTTCTCAACCGGAGACTAGGTAACCAAATCACCACCTCACTTGAGTAATTAATATATAAATCACGTATATAGAGTTTAGACAACTGTTAATAGTCTAAGATGAATTATTTTTTTTTATAGATTTACATTAATGAATATACAATTTTACGTAAAATAAGATCACAAAAATATAAAATATTTTTTAATTTAACTTATTAACGAGAACTGGTTTGAGTGCTTGATTAACATTTTTCTAATAATATATACTAATATCCCTAGTTGATCTGGTGTAAGTGAATAAGACGAACTAACATGGGCAAATCCGTCTAAATTATTGACCTAATTATTGGTAGCACATTATTATTTAGAGAACTTTAGTTTATAGTGGATAATCATTTGATTTGTTATGAAATTATAGTTTAATCTTGGTCTTCTGTTGTACAGGGTGGACAAGAATGAAGATGGCAGAATTACGGAAGAAGAAGTAAAAGAGGTGATTAATTTAAAATTAATTAAAGTGATTATAAGTCCTGTTCAAATAAAATTTAATCAACTAATTGTCGTTTTCAGGTGCATTAAATTATATGTTCCATATTTAGCCTAGATTAAAATAATTTTTCAGTCGCGTGCATGATTCCAGATGGTTTAGCTTGAATTAGTGGCTAAGAAAAAGTGATGAGTTGGGTCGTTTTACAACATTAATTTAATAAATTTCCTCCAATTTAGTATATATAGTCTACAGGGTGTCATTCTGGTTTAAATAATCATGTTAGGCGAGATTGGATCACCTCGTCTATTTTTATTTTTTTTCTTCCCCTTTTTATTCAAGGGATTAGGTCACCTTAAATCGCTGAAAATTCAAAATGAACCACTCCAGTATATATTATGTTTATCGGAAAGCACTTTGAAAGAGAAATAAAATTAAATATATTAAAAATGCAAGTGCAAATGTTTAGGAAATTTTGGTGTCTGACGATTCTCATGCCAAGGGCATCTTCCCCGATTAAAAAAAGGAATTTTATTAACCTGGCACATCTGAAAAGTATCAAAATTTTAAGACATCCCAAATTTTTAAATACCGCACTTAGATACACCTTATGGACATAGAAAACGTTAACTTGAACTATTTATCATAAAAAAATATACCAAGTCAGTTTTTATATAAATAGATATTTATATTTATTATTTGAAACCAATTGATCATCTACTTTGGGATTTTCAACCATATTGGGAAAAAAAAATTTATGATATTAACATTTTTTAAGGGATATAAGTAGGTTTTTAAAAGAATTCTAAATGTATCTATAGTTTTGATGTCATTGTAGTTTACTATTCAATATATTATTATTGATGATGATATCATCGTGGTCATCAATATTATTATTATTATTATGAAATGGTTAAGTGCTATTTCAAAACCTGTGTATTTCTAAATATAATAGGTATCAGCTAGCCGACCACCTCTTAATATTAAAAGAAAAGAATGTTGGGGAATAATTAATGCGCTTGGTAAGCTTTACCTTTATATGCAGTTTCAAGTCATATAAAAAAAATGTGTAAATATATATTTATATATACATATATATCTATAGGTTAGTATATAGATGTCGTGGGTAGCTGGTTTTCCATATTCAGCTATGAGCTTATTGGTGGGGGTAATTATGACTACAAAACTAGTGGAGTAGGTAAGGGCATTAATGTCAATTCCTCATGATAACATTACTTTGTTTTCATGCAATTTATATAATTACGTGGACTTCGGTTTTAATATTTTTGTCTCTTTTTTAATTGCAGATCATCATGCTTAGTGCTTCTGCAAATAAGCTATCAAGATTGAAAGAACAAGCAGAAGAATATGCAGCTCTTATTATGGAAGAATTAGACCCTGAAAGGCTCGGTTATATTGAGGTAAGTTAAAATCTACATATATATATATATATATATATATAACACAAGTTGATAATTTTTTTTCTTCAGTAAAATTATGAATAAAAAGCTCTCATTAACAGGGCTGGATAACACGTTCAAAGCTTAAAATGGAAGTATTTTTGTTTTTATGCTTTTCATCGTTAATTATAAGCTTAATGAGAAAAAAGGGAAGTATATAGTATGAATATGACATCTAATAAATATATTTAGCCTAAGAAAAGAGAGTCTCTTACATTAAATATATAAGAATTAAGTTTTTAATAGATTTTAGAATCGAGTTCTAATGATGGCTTTAGTGCAAATCATCCCATTTTAGGGTCCACGCTCTTTTTGTAAAAAGTTTTATATTTATACATTCTATATTACTAAGTAAATGGCTTTTAAAAAATTAAATATAATGAAAATAACCTTTTACTATGGACAAAGCGTGGCAGCATTATGGTTTTGTCTCTCTACTCGAAATGATGGCTATTTATCAAGAGTGTATAAAATGCAAGTCTTTCTGCTTGAGAAATCAAATAAAATATTAGAATTATTTTTAAGCCCATAACACGAGTATGTCGTCCAGTAATACCCGTATGGATTCTTCGGATGATATAAATTAATTAAAAGGTAAAGGACAAGTAAAAGTGCCCGTGAACATTGATTAACTTAGAAGCAGTGCATCGTAATAAAAGATGAGACCTCACACTTCAATTCAAAGCTCTGCAGTTTTATGAAAACTACACTTTTGAGGGTGTTTTATGTATTCAAACACGCATTGACCAGAAATATTTTAAGTCCTGTGTATTAGTTAAAGACAGCCCAGACTTCGTCTTCCAAGTCTATTGTTAGGCGAAAAATGATAACAAGTTTTTCCAATTAAGTAACCGCGTTGTTCAACCATAGAATAGCATCTTTGAAATAACTAATCCATAAAATTAGTAAAGTTGGAAAACTAAGTTCTAATTTAATTTTGAGAAACCTTTGTGTTTGTTGAACTACCCTTTTAAGTTTTGTTAAATTTCTCTTTCGTTTTGATATCAAATTTTGTGATGGTTATCTTCTATAATTTGTACTAAACCTAAGCAAGATCGGTTTCGAACCTTGAACCAATCTGAGAGAGCCTTGAATCAATCCGGCTTAAAAGTGGGCAAGTCAAATCGCTCCAATGAACCGCCGGGTTTTAAAGACCTAAGTGGTTTAAGAGGGCGGAATCGCCTGCCTCGATGAGTCACAAACCATCACACCAGGCTAGTCTGCCATTAAATCAGTGGGTTAACCTGACTGATTCATTTTCTTAAAAAAAAAAAGAAAAAAGAAAGAGAAAAGAGAGATCACTAAGTTGAAAAAAATAATTTGATAATATTCAATAAATCATTGTATATTAAAACTATTTTATTTACAATGATGAAGGATAATTTTTTTTAAAATAATATAATTAAACTAATAATAAATGACTAATTATAAGATAATTATGTATTAAGGATAGATTAAAAAATTCAATTTCAGTTAATATAAATCATTTTTGTAAAACTTATCAAATATTAAGAATTTGAATATAAGAAAAAAAATAAAATTTGAGGAGAAAAATAAAAAATTTAAAATCGTATTAAGTTAGAAATTAATAAAAAAAATTAAAAATTATTAATTATTAGTAAACTTAAAAAAAAAAGAGAGAAAGGAGATTGTATTACTAAAAATTATTAATGTATTTTAAAAAAGAAATTAATAAAAAAATTAAATGTTTAAAATTAAAAAAAAAAATGGTTCAATAGTCTTGAATCGACCCTTGAATCGCCAAGTTTAGTAAACTGGGCCGAAATTGTTAGCTCACAGGTCGGTCATAGTTCACCATGTCACTAACCTGAGAATTGACGGTTTCGGACCAATTCGACCTGGTGCCTACCACTAATCGGTACCCTTTCTTATATGAATAGCATTTCTCACATAAAATATAAGGATTTTTGTATAATTTTATCTATATTCTTTACAAAACCGATACAACCATTCATCCCATTTTTAATTTTATACTTATTAGATTTGAACTGTTTAAATAATTATGTTTTTAACTATTTAAATTTAATAGATGTATCTTAAAAATAGGATGGAGGGTTATACTAGTCCAATCAAATAAAGAAGGAATCTTATAAGCACTCAAAATATAAATAAATGAAAGTTTTGGGACACTTGTTGAGGCCTAAATGAAGAATATTTTGACATTTCTTTATAAATACACTTCAGGAGTAGAAAAACAAGTGCATAATAATATAAAAATATTTTATCTAGTTTCTTAACATAGGGTACCTATCAATGTTTTCATAAATGAAAAAAAAAAAAATTTAAAAAAGGGAAATTTCTGACATCGAGATGATAGTTTAGATACAATCGAATTAGGGTAATGTAAACATCGATGTCGGAGTCCATTTCGTTTGGTTAAAGTCAAATGTGTAATGTCGTATGAGAGTCTTTCTTCAAAATTACTAGGTATATTCTATGTCGTTGCTTCAAAACCATACTAAACCGTATACTTGACCTGTGTCCTGGTTATGTTCTTCCAAGTGTCATTGTTACTTGAACTACTGGGAAATCTACAATAATATATGTTTAATCCCATACAACAATAGAATTCTAAAAGTTAGTTGATTAACGAAAAAGAAATCCATGGTTAACATAGGAATTGATAAAATCAAGTTTACAAACTTTTCATGGCTCGTGTTTTCGGGTTGTCAAGATTATTAATAAAGGAAATGCCAAAATTTTCAAGATCGATTATATATTTTCTACGAGAAAAACTATTATATGGGATTTTACGTAGTATTTTTCTTCCTAAAATCTCCTATTAAGTCGAAAAACCAAATACGATAATATTGTTCCATGCAATAATCCAAAGTTTCATGAATATCGCATTTTAATTTCATTAAAGAACGTAGATTTTAGCTTTTTAAATCTATAGAAACTAGTAAATTAAATCCAATTTACGATATATAAAAATTTTGAATTGAGAAATTATCGATCTGTGAAATAATCCATCGCTAGTCAAAATAAGTAATATATAGCATTTATAATGTTTAAACACCCTTCATGAAATGGTCCATGCGTGATCTCTACAATCCTCATATAGGAAACGTTTGGCACAATTATTAATATGCATGTTTTTACGCATGGTTCATCGCCGCGAGAGAAAAGATTGTTTAATTAACACATGATTTTGACCTTCAAATTAATATGTATACAAGTTTCGTCTTCCGATATGTCAAATTTAATGGAAAATATATCTATTTCTATCTTTCAATAGTTATGGTTGCAGGCTTATATGCATATTTTCATCTAGGATTTTTACTACGTATCCCCTTCTTATTTTATTTTTTTACAAAACCAGTTTAGTCATAAATTATATCCTTAATTTTTTAAATTTAGACTTTTAAACTAACTGTAAATTTAATAATATAAATTTAAAAAAATATAAATTGATGATAAAATAAAAAGTTAAATCAATCCGTGCGTGAGACAATAAAAGCACCTATTGGTCTATATTCCAAGAGATGGGCTTCAGATTTACAAGCCACGACACGACCCCGGTGCATTTCCTTCAACATTTATGTTCAATTCCCACCTAGCTGGCCCCACAAATACGCGTATACTGCACTCATGCAGCTATCAGGGTACGCGTGCTAGCTAGATATCATTGCGTCCAGGTCTTGCGAGCCATACTCTGTAAGAATTCATATGAAAATGGACTGAGACTACTATTCCTTTGTCCTACTCTGAACTTTTTTCTTATCCTATTCTAGTGAATCACCCTGGTAGTAGAGCTGGCTGCATCTACTCTTATGTAATCTTACATTAATTTATTACCGTATAGGGTTTTAGCATTTGTTTACAAAAAATGCAATTACATATGGTTGTCTTTTTCTATAACAATAAAAAAAAAAAATTAATAGAAGATAAATCTAATTTTATGTACATTCCAACTTATTTGATTGTTTGTTTTCCTTTATAAATTTTTTAAAAGGGTAAATTGACTCTGAATTTAGTTAAATAAAATTAGAAGAAGCTTTAGCAAATAGAATTTTCGACAATGTATTGTTTCCGGAGGATGAATTTTTGTTATGTCTACTCGGTGTTTCCATTCCTATTAATTACATGCTACTAGATGCACATATAAAAAGTTAAAAAATAGGATAGTACTAATATTAATAAGTCGTATACATGGTCACACGTGATTAACGGGAATAAAGAAAAATAATCGAGTGATACTTCGAAAACCAATCTGGTCAATAAAATGTGATATTTGACAATATGCATCGATTTTTGCTCCATGCTGGTTGTCTCATTGCAGCTGTGGCAACTGGAAACCCTTCTTCTCCAAAAGGACACATACCTAAACTACAGCCAAGCCTTGAGTTACACAAGCCAAGCATTAAGCCAGAACCTACAAGGCCTTCGAAGAAGAAGCCGATTTCAAAGACTGAGCACTAAGCTGGCGTATTACTCGCAAGAGAATTGGAGGAGACTTTGGGTGTTGATGCTATGGGTTATGATCATGATTGGGCTGTTCATGTGGAAGTTCTTTCAGTACAAGCAAAAGAATGCCTTCAAGATCATGGGTTATTGTCTTCCTACAGCTAAGGGTGCAGCTGAGACGTTGAAGTTCAACATGGCACTTATATTGTTGCCCGTGTGTAGGAACACAATCACTTGGCTAAGGTCAACCAGGGTTGGGTTGTTTGTGCCTTTTGACGACAACATCAACTTTCACAAGGTACACAAACCCTTCTTTTCCTTATACTTATCTAATATACATTTAGTATAGCATGGGATGTGTTCATATAAAGTTATTGTATGAAATTGTGATACATAAATTCACATTTTGGTATAAAATGTAAATTTTGATAGACGTTTTAATTATTATAATATATATGAACATATAGATTTTGATATATGTTCCTATTAGTAGAATCTATATATTTATATCAAAATAATTGTATGCGACTTGACTTTAAAAAAAAAAAAACAAAGAAAGAAAGAAAGAGGCCGTGGTGAGTGGTGGTTTCATGAAATATGGATTTAAATTTTGCAATATGCATTTTTTTCCCCCTTTGTTAAAGTAGATATTGCCGTGTTTTTTGGGCGGTACATCTAACTTTTTTATTTTTTTCTTTGGTGCTATTATTATTAGACCCGTTCCAAAAGTCAAAATGCAATAATTGACTTGGCTAATGAACAACCCAACTTAATATTGCATATTTGCGTGCATTAAATTCTGATGATTCAAATGCGTGTAGGAAAAGCATTACTTGTGGAGACGCAGCAATGATTGACAATTTAGGAAACTGAATTGTGTGTCCAAACATGTTTGTCGAAAAGAAAAAACTGTGTCCAAACGGTCTAAATCCAAATAATTTATCATGTATTACATTTTTCCCTAGTCCTGTTATCTAATTTGAAGAGGTACAATACTTCGAGTCATTAATTAAGATAATGAAGGAAAAAAGTTTCAGTACATTAATACGTTATATGAATTTATCAGTATTAAATAAGTATTAATAAAATTCTAGTACTATCATTTTTCATAATAAAGGTCTTAAAACTTATATTGCTCCACAAATATAATGAACATTCGATTTATTATGGGTATGGAAAATTTATAGAATTTAAATAGGATAATTTTTTTTCAATTATATTACAATTTGATCAACGAAGGATTTGAAATTGATTTATTCCGTCGGTATTTATAATATTGTATTATAATGGTCTTAATTAAATAAGATTTTGTTTAAGTACCCTAGTTGTTTTATTTTTATTCAATTAGTAAATATAAAATATTATACTAGTAAGCATAGTAGGTAGCATCAACGAAATCTTTTGAATGAATCAATTTTTCATCAGCATTGCATGCACCGGCTATTATCCACTCACTTTTGATGTCAATTTACCTACTGCGGTTGTAAGTGATTAGTACGTCGACACGATACTTGATGTCATAGAAAAGATTAAGCACGTAACATTAGATCCTGTTTATTTTTGGCGAAATAAAAAAGAATTGGGAAGAAAACGAACGAGGTAGAAAGAAAGAAAGAGAAAATGGAGGGAAAGAATTCGAATCACGTATCAACCACGTAATATTCTTAACTAAATTAATCACCGGAACAGAACCTTGGTTAATTAACTTTGTTAGTTGTGATGTTAATGTTCGGTTACATGCACGGTGGTTAAGATGGAAAGCCAATTTTATAATTTTATCGATTTGTAATTTTATGATTTTTTTAAAATTAAAATTAATGTAAAATCATTTAAGTTTAAATATAAAATTTTATAAGTTTACGATTTTATTTATTTTATATAATTTTATTAATTGTGTGTGTTTTAAATTTCGATAGAATAGTAATTTTATCATCTATAGTTAAGATTCCTTTTTAATTTCATCTTTTTGCATATAGACGATCGCAGCCGCCATAGTGGTGGGTGTTATACTCCATGCTGGTGATCACCTCGCCTGTGACTTCCCTAGACTGATCCGATGCCAGGATTCCAATTACAAGCTCTACGCCGCGAATGACTTTGGGGCCAAGCGACCTACCTACCTTGATTTAGTTAAGGGAATAGAAGGAGTAACTGGAGTCCTAATGGTCGTCCTGATGACAGTGGCGTTTACACTGGCCACGAGGTGGTTCCGGCGCAGCCTTGTGAAGCTCCCGAAGCCATTCGACAGGCTGACTGGTTTCAATGCATTTTGGTACTCGCATCACTTGTTTGTGATTGTGTACGTGCTGCTAGTTATCCATGGAATATTCCTGTTCCTCGTGCACCACTGGTACAAGAAGACGGTATGCGTTTTTTAACCTGTGATTTCCGAAAATTGGAATTAAGGGATTAGGTTTTTCTCCTGATTTAGGTGAATTGAATTTGTTGATTTACAGACATGGATGTATCTTGCTGTTCCTGTGCTACTCTATGCTGGAGAAAGAACGCTGAGGTTCTTCCGCTCCGGCTTATACACTGTTCATATCCAAAAGGTACGCACAACGCGTTCCTCGTTCATTTCCCACACGTTTCTATTCTTGATACCTTTGTGCAATCCTGATATGTTGATTGAGATTATGCAATTTTTAGGTTGCGATTTATCCCGGAAACGTTCTGTCATTGCACATGTCGAAGCCGGCTCAATTCCGGTACAAAAGTGGGCAGTACATGTTTGTCCAGTGCCCTGCCGTTTCACCCTTTGAGTGGTAAGGCATTTGCAAACATTGACTCTAGGAACTGTCGATGTTTCTTTTGACATTTTCTCGGCTCCTAATTCGTATTTTCTCATCAATTCTTCATTCCAGGCATCCATTTTCGATTACATCGGCCCCAGATGATAAGTATCTTAGTGTCCATATACGACAATTAGGCGATTGGACACAAGAGCTCAGGAGAGTCTTTGCAGAGGCATGTGAGCCTTCTGTTGCAGGCAAGAGTGGCCTTCTTAGAGCTGATGAAACAACCAAGAAAAAGTAAGAACACTTTTTTTTTATTTTATTTTCTGTCCAATCTCAATGCATTCCGCTCAATTTTCTAGCACAATCTCCTTACATAATTGAGGATTTACGACATGATCTTATGGAATGCAGTTTGCCAAAGCTATCCATCGACGGGCCATACGGTGCACCTGCGCAAGACTACAGAAAGTATGATATTCTGTTGTTGGTCGGTCTAGGGATTGGGGCAACACCTTTCATTAGCATCCTGAAGGATTTACTCAACAACATTGTCAAAATGGAAGAGCAGGCTGTAAGTATTGGTGTACTTATTCATCATCCGCAAGATATTTAAATGCGAAAATTGCATTGAACGATCCTGTATTCGTCTATTCTACAGGATTCAGCTGCAGAACATAGCAGGACATCGGATATTAGTGTTGGGAGTATTGACTCTCCTGGGGCTAATAAGATTTCCCCAAGACGACAAAAACCTTTGAAGACCACCAATGCCTACTTTTACTGGGTAACTCGAGAGCAAGGATCGTTTGATTGGTTCAAGGGGGTTATGAATGAAGTCGCCGAACTCGATCAGAGGGTAATTAAACATTGTTAACCAAATCAACCTTCCCAAATTAATCGGCAATTGATTTTCGATTTTGCTAACGCTTTTAGTGTCGATGCTAAATTAAATTCTAGGGTGTGATCGAAATGCACAACTACTTGACCAGTGTGTATGAAGAAGGGGATGCTAGATCTGCTCTTATCACCATGGTCCAAGCTCTCAATCATGCCAAAAATGGAGTCGACATTGTCTCTGGAACAAAAGTGAGTGAATTCATCTTCATGTCATTTTCTCTAGAATCTCTTTTCTTTTTCTTTTTCTTTTTCTTTGTTTTTTTTTGTTTTTTAAATTTCCTAGGACCACATAATTGAATTATGATGATACATGATTGCAAGACGTGTGCACGACCCACATTTTCCTACCACTTTGCCCCACCGAGATCCTCTCAAATGCACTATCAACAGTGTTTCTACTATGATCTCCTGTTGCTACCCTAGCATCCTTGTCTTGAAGTAAAAAGTGAAATCAACTTAGTGGTTGACACTAGAAACCATGCGCGGAATGAACATCAAACAAGCATTCCTCCTCAAACTAGATATTTTAATTGAATTTCTCAGCAGGTTGGGGTTATTGATGGTTTTTGGTAGGAATTAACTGCAATTGGTAAAGATCAACTTAAAAGTTAGAGACAATAGTTAATCATCATGGAAAATATCAATAGAAAATAAGAAAGATAACTTTTATATCTAAAAGTAGCGATCATTTCCTCATATTTTCTTATCATCCTATTCTTATCGGTTTCTAACATCACTTATCATTACAAAACCTATGACTATTTGTAATCTATTAAGATTATTACGATAATTGATAAATACAAATTTTGATTATAATAAATATCGAGCAAAAGATTCAGTAATAATATTTCTTACAGTAGAAATTCTCTCTTGGTTACATATAATACTTCGCTTTGTTCAATTCAATTTAGATTTCTTCTAAAATTCATCATATATCATATACAATGAACAGTTTATTACTTTGGTGACGCAAAAGCTAATTTGATTCTAACTTTATTTGAACCGAATCACCAGGTAAGAACACACTTTGCTAGACCAAATTGGAAAAAAGTGCTCTCGAAAATGTGCTCCAAGCACTGTGGTGCAAGAATAGGTATGCCATCATTTCTTTTTCTGTCAAGCTTGTAACCTATTCATTTGGGATCTATGGTCTTAATTCATTTTCATGCCGATATTTTGATACAGGGGTTTTCTATTGTGGAGCACCGGTATTAGCTAAAGAGCTCAGCAAGCTCTGTCACGAGTTCAATCAAAAAGGTTCTGCGAAATTCGATTTCCACAAGGAACATTTTTGAAAAAAATCCTGCATGATTCATGGACAGGAATCCTAAAATGTTTATTACTACATACCACGTCAATATATACCATCTTTATACAATCCATCACAGGACCAGAGAATTTTCTTTGTTTGAATATTCATGTCTTAAGGGACATGAATCATTGTACAGCCATGTTTGATAGAGAAAAAAGAATTAAACAAAATAAATAGACAAGTATAGTCATACTATTTGTCTATCTTTCTATTAGTTAATCAAATATCAAGCATAGGGATAGGCTTCCGCTGCTAATTCAGCAGCAACATCCCAAAGGGGTTATTATGATTGTGAATACCATACACCGCAGAGCTCTCAACGTGAAAACCACGTTGCAATCTATAATGACGATAAGTGGAAGGTGTGCCTAGAAGGCATGGCCGGCCAAGTGCGGTACAGCATCAAAGGATACAAACAAACAATGGAGAGGTTGACCTAAACTGATAATGAAGGGACATCGCACGTTGGTTGAACAACAATTTGTAGGGTCATGAAACGAAAGTTTTGCAAAAGAAAGAGTTGGGGTTAGGTTTTGTGGTATACGGATATGGAGAATGTAAGTGGAATGATTTTGATTTATTGTGTCTTGGGAATTTTTTTTTTTTTTTTTGTAATTTTTCATTGAAGTGGGGTTGAAAGAATCTTTCTAGAAACAAGATCAAGTGAGGAAAGGGTGCATATACATTTGCATTATGTTTTATTAATTTTATAGCTTAGAATAAGGAAATGTCATGTTGTGTAGATGATAATCACATAATTATATTTTAATATTTCCTTTGTCGTGTTATTATAGACAAGCCCAAAGATGGCTAGCATTTTGAGTGTTTTTCTTTTCTGGTTTTGGACAGTTGTGTTGTGACGTTTCATTATTGAAGAGGAAATGGGTATTACTATGTTCGAAAATATTAATAACTTTGTAGTGATTTGAAATGATTGTGATCTTATTATAAAGATTAGTGATCCAACCACCTAATATAAGATGTCTAAAAGGAAGCCCATAGATAAGCTGTTACTATAGACTATTATATTTATTACTAAATATTCTTCCTCACTTTTGAGCTAAACTTTAATTAAAGCTCATTAAGTGGGAGATTGATTTAAATGAGCATAAAATGACAATATAGAGATTCAAATCAAGGATCTCCTCCAATATCATATAAAGATTAGTATTATAACCATAGAACCTAAAAATTTAAGCTTAAAAATATGTTATAAACTGTTATACTTATTATTACTTAACACTTATCAACAAGCAAGTTAAGATTTATGTCATATTTCTTTCATGAAAAATATTTTCAAATACGTTCATAAGCTTGTCCCAAGTTGAAAGTTACAATTATAATTGATAATAATTAATCGTCGGTAGAATATCATATCAAGAAACAAGATCACGTAAGGAAATGGTGCATATACACGTGCATAGCGCTTCATCATTTTTATAGCTTAGGATAAGGAAATATCATGTTGCTAAATGATAATCTCACACTCATATTTTAATATTTCTTTTATCATGACGTGTCATAGTGGCAAGCCGATTAGTTGGCTAGCATCTTGTGCTTTTTCCTTTTTTTTTTTTTTTTGTTTTGTTTTCTGGACAGTTGTGACTTTTCATTATTATTGAAAAGGAAATGGGTATTACTATATTCGAAATAATGGGTATAATCAGCGAGCATGTTAAGATTTATGCCATATTTCTTTCATGAAAAATATTTTTAAGTACGTTCATATGGTTGCTTAAGGTTAGAAGCTACAATTACAATTGATAATAACTGTCAATAGTATATGATAGTGTCGTGATAATAACAAACGATAATTATATGGTGATCAATTATCGTATAAAATGACACTTAAAAATAAGAAAAATTATTTTCACTTAGCTTTTTTTTTTTTTTTCCTTTTTCTATTTTTCTTTCTTAAGGAAACAAGAAAAAGAAAAAAGAAAACCACAACCATGACATGGGTTTCTAATTTGATCACCGTGTCCCGATTAACGTTAAACTAAACTACAGTAGTGAATGAGAAGTGGGTTTGTGACAATTTTTTTTTTTTCTTTTTCCCACAACGAGCGTTTGCAACAATTAGGCTGATTGATTAAGTTAATATTTCTTAAATTAAATCAAATTTTTTCTTTGGTTAATTTTTCATTTTCTGAATGTGGAATAGTGCAAAATAGGAACACCTTAGGTCCTTAAACCGATAACCATCTTGTGATTATTCTATAAGAAATATGACAAAAGATTCGGTAGAGCTGCTAAATCCATGGGTAAGCAAAAGACAATCCGACGAAATAACATCTTGTTGTTGCATTGAAACATATAAATGATATTTTTATTCAATGTCGTACCCTTTTACAAAAATAAAAATAACATAATTATTAATTTACTATTAATCAATAAGTAAGTTACAATTTTATAAGGGGATAGGGATATGTATTTGCTGCCTTATATGAAATGTGGAAGTTGGCTAAATGAAGCTGAGAATTGGTAAAAGTTTTGATCGAGAAGAACGGAAATGTGGCACCCATAAAAAAATAAAAACATGCAGTTCACTTATATTTTTCAAATTTCACTTTCTTTCATGTTTCCTTTATTATAGGAATTTTTTTATGATCTCGTCCTTATTTTTTATAAAATCAGTATCATTTTTATCTTATCTTTGATTTATTTTCTTTTAAATTTGAACAATTAAACAAACCATGAAATCAATAGTTTAAATTTAGTAAAATGAAAATGAACAATGAGATAAAAGACGACCGATTCCATCAAAATGAATGTCTCTTTTAAATTTGAACAATTAAACAAACCATGAAATCAATAGTTTAAATTTAGTAAAATGAAAATGAACAATGAGATAAAAGACGACCGATTCCATCAAAATGAATGACGAGACAGTAGAATCTCCCTTCTTATAAATATCTTCATAGGTCTTCTAATTCAAAAGATGGCAATATATAAAAAAGAAAAAAAAATGAACAGTTGTGACATTTCAAGGAAATAGAATCCTCAGTTGTGGTGCCCCCAGATTTATTAATAAAAAAATAAAATTGAAAACAGAAATTCAAGAAACAATTTTTCCTACATCCTACAACCTATTAGCTTCCAACCCATAAATTAAATGTAAAAGAAAATAAGACTGCTCAACTAAAGTGGGCTAACAAGACCTTACAGTCTAATAGTATGAAAAATAGTTTTCAACGAGATTAAATTAGGTTGAGTTGTTTCATCCCGATAATTGTAATATATACAGTACTCGAGAAAAAAATAGAAAAATAAAACTAAATTGCATTACATATTAGCCACTATCATAGTGTTGATTTTTCTCTGGGCATTTAATTATAGTGTTGATAACTGGAACAAATTTGCCAATCTTCGGGCTGGGCCCTCTTTAGCAACAGATGGGACGCCACGTTCACATGCTTGTGGGCTCAATTGAAAAAAATGAAACCCCCTTTGGCAACTGATCCATATTGATGAAGAGAATCAATCTAGTATACAAAGTTTCTTCAATTAAGAGTACTTGTCAATTTCTAAGTGACAAGAATGTGACAATGTGAAAATTACTGCTCAAACTTTGTTAAGTTTTTCCAATTTTCCACTTTAACTTTTGATTTGATAGACTTTATGTCCAATTAGAACTATTTTTACTATGTAACTACCTAAAAAAAATCCATCATTGATCATTATCCTAGTTACATATGTTATACCAATAATAAGCCAACTCATTACCTATATGACCAAAAAACAAAAAATCTCTCATCTTAGCTACTTGTGTAAAGTAGTAGTAAAAAGGGGGAAAAAATTACCTTCATTCCATTTTCTTTTATCTCCAACCTTTCATTTTTATAGACAAATCAGAACCACTCAATAGAAACAAACTTATTAAATTTCTAAACAAACTACAATATCAAGTGAAACAGCTTTACTCAATTGCTTAATAGCATTTTCACTTAAAGAAAATGTTGAACATGAACATTTTAACTTAGATGAAATACAAATACCTAATTATTGATGTCAAATGTTTACTTTAAAAATGCATATTGCTTTTGTTTTATTTTAGTAATTTAAAGTAGTCCAAGTCAATAAGTTATTCCTAAATTTTAATAAATAGTTAATTTTTTTTGTTACATTATGATTTAGTCTCTAAATTTTTGAAGATTTTATTAGATTGTGATTAATTTGCAAAGATATGATTTGCTAATATTTTTTGAAGATTCTGTTCTTAACATAAATATTATAAATGTAAAGGATAACTAATGAATAAAACAAAAGAACTCCTGTATAGCATATCATATCTTTCTTCTTAGTATTTTCTTCATCTTCTCTCATTCTTTTATCTTTTGTAGTTTTTCATCTCTAAAAACTAATTATCTAGTATCAAAGCCTTCTTGTTAAGAAATCTATGAAATAGAAACAAAAACTGAAGCTAGCTTTTCACAAATTGATCCACCTATCATTGATAGAGAAAACCATCAACTTTAGGCATTGTGAATGGAAGGGCTATAGATTTCTAGGAATCCATGTGATAAGAATCTAACCCCTTGCAAGTCTAGCTCAGCCCCATTTATAGGTTATCTGATCTAATAAAAGATAAGTAAAGGACGACAAGAAGCTAAGTCTATGAATCTATAAGAAGAAAATGGAGTTATGAAACCATAGGAAGAAAATGGTACCTAAACCTAATCAACCTATAAGGAACCCGACCTCCTTCCATTCGAGTGCTCAGACATAGAGGCTAACTTGATGCTCTTATTTCCTAAATTTAAAAGCCCACGCATTAATCTAAGTAAGTCCAAGATAGCATGGATGTCTTAAGAGAAACTCAATACGTTGCCATGCTAACTACATAACTTAGTTAACCTCCTTAATTAGTTCTTGAGGTAGAATTCTAAAGGTTAATCAGGTCAATTGTTTAGTCAAGCACCAGAGAACATCCCTCTTTTCATCTAAAGCTCATCTATTTGGCCTTTGACTTGTTTTGTACATAGTTTAGACTATTGCGAGCTAAAGCTATCCTAATCCAACTCATGTTTAAAGGCAAACCTAATTCTAACCTTTCCTTAAATGCACAGTTTTGCTTGTGTACTATTGTTATTTACAATTTTACCCTTTACAAGCCTTACTTTAGGGTTTAAGGCTTTGTAATTATTTATAATTATGCACAGATTTGGTGTTTATGAGTAATATCGAACTCCATTTTAAGCTTAACCCTGTTTATGTTTGTGTTCGTGTTCAATGAGTTATAAACTTAAAAATTCACATTCATACCCTTTTTATTTTCACCATTTCATCATTAATCCTAACACTTAAAACACCCATTTTTACTATCTTTCATTGTTGCAATACATTTAAGCTTAGAGTTTATGGCCTTTGGTACCACATCACCATGAAAGAAGATTAAGGAGTTCCTTCATTGCCCATGGCTCAAATAAAAAATCACAAGGAAAGAAAATCATAAAATCAATGAGAAAGCATGTCAATTTGCTACTATTTCAACAACTATTTTCACAAGAATCATGTTTCTCAAAATAATAAAAGAAGTTTTGGATTATTTGAAGGAAGAATACAAGGCATCCACGTACTAAATGTAATAAGGGAATTTGAGTTGCAAAAGATGAAATAGTCTAAGACAGTTAAGTAGTACTCAAACAAATTACTTGGCATTGCTAAAAGGTAAGGTTACTTAGCATTGAATTTACTAATTTTAGAACTATAGAAAACTTTCTTATAACATTACCTAAAAGATATGAAGCATCTATAATCACCTTGGAGAACACAAAGTATCTTCCTACACCTTAGCAAAGTTATCAAATACATTGTAAGCACAAAAGCACTAAAGGCATATGGGGTTAGATTTTATTATTGAAGGAGCCCTACCAGCCAAACACTAAAAAGTTTAAATGATCACGAAGAAAATTTAAAAAAAAAAAATCAGGTATTGAGCAACGAAAACACCACAAACAACTAGTTCTAAAGTATGGTTAGAAGCTTTAGGATAAACAATCTACTTTATCAATGCTGTAGAAAAAAAGGTTGTCTACCATTTAAGTGCTAGAGAAAGCTAGATGCAAAATGCAATTAGTATAATCAACTTAGACATAAAAGATATAATTTGCAAAAGAAATTTTCAAATGGATGATATAAATGCCCAAATGGCTAATCAAGACGGAAAAGAATAAATTTTTGTGGCATCATGTTATGCCACCAAGAGTTCTTTAAAATGTTAACTAATTAACAATTGTTGTGCAAACCATATGCTTATGATAGATCTTTCTTTAAGGATGTACACAAAAATCACAAAGGTTGGAATAGGGAATGGTGGCTACATTCCTATAAAAAGGAAAAGGAAACATCGCAATTACAACAAAGCATATGTACAAAGATGATTCATATGTTCTTCATGTAGCTGAAATTTATGAAGATTTACTTAATGTAGGTCAATTGATAGAAAAAGGGATTCAAAATATCCTTTGGAAATTGGTACTACCTTATTTATGACATTAGTAGTAAGCAAGTTTTAAGGGTTAAAATGAGAAGAAAAAGATTCTCATTTGATCTAACTGAGGAGGAGCAAACAACTCATTACAATGAAGCTAATACCATAAAAATTTAGCATAAGAGAATTAGCTTATCAATTTGGTAAGTAAAATAAGATGTCATTTCCTAAATTAATGTGGAAAGCTTCCAAAAAGCTAAAAGTAATTCACACAAATCTCACAAGATTCCTTTATTGCAAGGTATTCCATACTGTGTTCTTTCCATTGATGATTTCACAAGAATGTGCTTGATTATTTTTTTCTTAAAAGCGAAATTAGAAGTGGTTAAAGTATTTCTGAAGTTTAAGAAAATTGTGGAAAATCAAAGAGGTTGCAAGATTCAAATTTTGAGGTTTGATAATGGTCAGGAGTATACCTTAACATAGTTTGGCTTATTTTGCAAAGATTTTAGTATTGAATATCAAATGATAGCTCCCAATAGTTCATAACACAATAGAGTCAGTAAAAATGAGAAATGTATTGATAATGGAGATGGGAAATGTATGTTATATGAAAAGTAATTACCTAAAAGATTTTGGGTAGAAGTAATCAACAAATAGGTTTACCTACAAAATTGGCTTCTAATAGAGGCTTTAGAAAATAAAACTCTATTTGAGGCTTGGTACGAATATAAACCTTATGAAGCTTTCTTATGTTGTATGTCTTTTGCTCATATCCCTTTGGTTAAGTGTGATAAACTTAATAAAATGCCACTTCCAAGCATCTTCGTGGGTCATAGCTCAATTTCAAAAGTGTACAAAATACATAATTCATGAACAGGAAAATTGGCTACTAATAGAGATGTACATTTCATTGAAGATGAGTAATGGAATTAAAGGCATTCACAAAGGACAAATGGTTTCTATTAAGAACAAAAAGACAACTTGCCTAAAATGGATAAAATAAACTAATGGCAAAGTGAGTTAGAAGATGATCTTCTAATTAGAGTTATAAGGCTACTTTCAAATGGAAGAAAGAAATGGAAGAGAGAGACTGATGATTTAAGAAAATAGAACTGAGGAGTTGGTTGAGAAGCCTAAAAAAAAAAAATAATCATTGGTGTGAAATGGGTATTTAGATCAAAGCTTCCAACGTAGGATAGAGGCTAACCACTAAGCCGCTATTGTAGACAAGTTTATACAAGGTGTACACAACCAAATGATTCAAAAGAGTCTAGTTCATTACAGTTTAGGCATAATGAGTAAATTTTAGCAAAAGTCATTAAGTCATTTATACAGAAAATATTTACACAAGTATCTTGCATCAAGAGTAGCACAGTCAATTATTTACAAAAAGCTCTTTACTTCATACATATATAAGTAGTCCAAATAGATAATATAGCCTAGGTTAGGAATCCCTTTGGATCACCTAAGTATTCCAACAAATTCAGCCCAAAAGAAAATACACAAAAAACTCAAAAAGATCTAGATTTATCTTCATTCCTTCACACTTATAGCCCTTAAAATGCAACTAACCTAAGGATAGAAATAGCACTATATTTCTACGAGATACTTATAAAACAATCTATAAGGGTGTGAGCAAAAAACTGCTCAGTAAAATGAGATGGAGACATAAAGATATATAAGACATAATCACAATTAGGGTTTTCAAGTAATTAGTTAATGTAATACAACAAACCATATGCCATCCGCTCAACGTTCTTTGGTCTATTGTGAAGTTAGAAAAATTGGCACACACTCTAACTCAAGTTGAGGAGATTTCACACATAAGTATGATGCTATAGCTTTGACTAAACTTAGGTTTATGCAATGGAGACTTAACTCCTCCCGTAACTTCCTTCGAACTTAATGTCCTCGACCCTGCCATAATCTCCTCTCCTGTTATTTAATTCAACTAAAACTAGGGAAAAGCCAATTATGCTACCTGGTTGAAGGGTTAGTATTAGGTCAAACAATCCTAATCGTTCCCCTAGTGAGTTGTAATGCGTATCTGATTAAGGTTTTAATCCAAGTTTAGGTTAGTCCATTTATAGGGTAACTAAACAATTTCAAACATTCAAATGTGAAATCTAATACAATAGAGCAAACTAACATAAGTAATAGAGTTATCACATCAGTACAACAAATTCCAATCACATACGCTGCATGTGCACAAACAACTACTCTACAAGTATAAACATCATATTCTTTAGCCTCTAAGTACTTATAACATAGTACCCCAAAATGCCATTAAGCATCAATCTTACTTACTTAGATTTACTATTGCTCTTACAGTTCTGAGATGTTAGCTCCTCTTTCTTCGATAACCCCTATATTACCAATCATATTTTAGTATTATACAATTTAGTATAAAGGTGACTTTCATGCTATACTTTCAATTAGTTTTGACATTCTTCTAATGTTAATTAGATGATTGTTATTAGTATCAAGTTTTTATTTCTTCTTATAGGTTAGAGAAACCTTCTAACTAACCTTCTATAAGAGTATTCTACGATCTTAGTACCTTCTACTTAATCTTCTACAAAAGAATATCCATTTACACTTTATGCATAGGTGATCTTCTATAGGACTTTCTATAATAACTTAAGGTTTAGTTATACTTCGGTGAACCTTCTATTGAAATTTCTACTAAGGTTTTAGGCATAGCTTTTCTTTAGAGAACCTTCTATTAGAGTTTCTACCATGATGGTCTAAAGTTGGCTTTGTCAAGAAAGCTTCTATAAAACCTTCTACAAGTCAAATTTACTTCAAATCATCAAAACTCTATAATCAACACTTCCTTTTACTTCAATTAGATCTAATGAAATGACAACTTCAATCCTAATAAGTTGCAAGATACAGGAAACTTTCTACACAAACTCACATGATCTCAAACTTCACTAAATAGGGCGGTTTCCTTATCTAGTTAACCTTAACGCTTAAATTTCATAATTTTAGCTTGAAAAATATAGTTTTATGGCAAAAACTAAGCATGTATAGCAACTTAGACATTGTATTTACTACTAATTATTTAGATTTTTTTAATAAAAAATAAATAACTTGCTCACTTAAAAAAGATTAACACTTGTAATTTTAAGCGAAATTCACTAAATCTAGCTTTTAAAAAGCCCATCTTTTTAATAGGCTCAACATTTCTCTTCAAATTCAATATCAACATGTTGCATGTAACAATTATTCACTTAAATAATGTTTGGTGGTCATATTTAAAAAATAATATGTTGAAAAATAGTAAATTTCTTGTAAATTCCAACTTATTGGTTTTTTATAAATGAAAATTTAACTTAAGTAAAACAATAAGTTTTTTTGAAACTTTTACATGATACAAGGTATCTATAGAAAATTTTTTGTAGAGAAATTATGTCTTTGGAGTTTCTAAAATCAAAGGAAATTTAGTTCCGAAAATCCCGTTTCTTAAGAGTAATATATTAGATAAATGAATTTTACAAAAATAACAATTTTATATGAAAGTACACTTAAAATAATACCATAATAAACTTTTTGTGGAATTTTTAGACAAAAATAAATAATTTTTATGAATTTTTGAAAATTAGGCTAAAAATCAGACTCACTGGCGGTAGAAGCTCTAACCACCCGTAGCTGGAGAGTGGTAGCGCTACTTAGGGGTTCAAGTAGTGGTAGTCGTTCATCTTTGGGTGGCTTTTAGGTTGGTGAATCCCAATATCACAGATTACCACCTAATTTTCTTGATTTTCTAAAAAATCACCCAAGAAAAAAAAAATCTCATGAATTTTGCTCACTTTCCAAAGTATCTAAAGAGTTTAAAATGACTAAGGGGAAGGGTATCTATAGCTCGTAGGTTAGTTTTAACTCAATAAAAAAATGCAAGGTTAGTTAAAGGGTATGCATAAATATTAGGTGTTGATTATTCCAAATTTTTTCCTCCTATTAAGAGATTAAAAACAATTACATCATTACTAGCCATAGCAGCATAAAAAGGTTGAAAGTATTCTAGTTAGATGTTAGATCAACTTTTTTGAATGGTATAGACAATATCCTATAAATTAGCAATCAAAATATAAACACCTAAGTATTAGGATAAAGCCTTATCTTTATACAATTAGGGTCAATGGTTGATCTATACCATTCAAAAAAGTAAACTGATTAAGCTATAAACTTACGAAAAACTTGATAACCCTAATCGAGGAATTCTCATATGTTTAGAAATTTATAATATAATAAGAATATCAAGAATACAATCAAGATAGTGAGAATTTACTCTATATGAAACCTTAAAGTCGAATTTAGGATAATCATACCTAAATTTAGAACTTTTAAGAAAAGCTATTCAATTGAGCCCAAAATTTACTATTAAGTTAGAAAAGTTAGTTGAAAAAACTCAATAAAGTTAGATTTAAAAAATAATAACCAAAAATCTTAATTTTAGCCTTAGAAGTGCCATTAATCATTATAGTGTAAAATTAATGAAAACCCCTAAAACTAAACTCGAATTGCGATGAGAATTTAGAAATAAGTTAATTAGACAATAAAAGAAAACAATATAACATAATATACTATATGAGTATACATGTATTTTTATGAGTGTATTTGGTATATATAATGAATATACCATTAAATTAACCTAAAATTATATAATTAGATATAATAAATGATAAAATCATAGAATTAAATAAGGAAAATATCTTAAAAATAAAAGATACGTTAGCAACATAATTACATGTATATAATTACTCATTATGTGTATGATATATATACGCGTATATTACCAAAATCATTAAATACTAATATAAAATACAAAAATATCCTAAAATATCTTCTAAAAATTATAAAAAAATAAGAAACAACATGGAATATGATTGGATTAAATGTTAAGCAGCTTAAAAAGTGTAACCAACTGCATCAAAAGTAACTAAACAAAAATTTAACACCTTATACTTATAAATTCCTTAAAAGAATAATCAAATAAATAAAAAAATAATTACTTAATGGCTAAGAAAAATTCCAACCAACCTAAAAAACTATAAATAGGATATTAGAACTTAGATTTAACATTTTGGCAACTAAAAAAACCTACAGAAAATTCGGAAAAATATTTTTAAAAAATAGGAAAAATAAAGCAAAAACCAAGCCTAGCTTATTCCTAGACCAAACCTTGATCTTTTGTGACACCCATCTATCACCAATACCCTTGCCAACCGACATACCCCTACCAACCAAAGGTGACTAGAGTATTGACGAACAGGTCAATCATTTTTCTATCTTGTTTTTTTTTTTTTTATAATTTCTAAAATTGTTAAATTAAGTTAGAAAATTACGAAAAAAAATTATATATAGGTTATTTTAGATATAATTTAATGTTGTAATTTTATTTTTGTAAAATTGTAATTATTTTATATACATGTTTAAAAAAGTCACTATTCATCCGAATTTTGACTTTCAAAAGAAATACACTAAATGATATAGTTTGTAGTTCAAAATTTGTGTGTAGGATATGCATGATATATAGACAATTTCTATGTAGCTCGATTTTTTATTTGAATATTTATTGTATTTTTCAGCCTAAAAATAACTCAAAAATAGGCTAAAATTGTGAAATAAAAAGGAAATTATGAAATTAAATGATGAAATGGACATGTACTGATTTTTAGTGAATAATAATAATGTTGAGACAAATTGAAATCAATTTGGTGCAAAAAGGATTATAATTGGATAATTTCAAATAATTTAAGAGTAAAATCATAAATACGAATATATAGGCAATAGATCGAAAACTTGAAACCAAGTACTAATTGAGTTCCTCATATTTTTAGGAGTCTATAGAAATTTTCGAGAAATTATTTGGTAATCCGAGCTATTTATTATGAATTTACGTAGTAAAATAACTTAAATAACGAACCAATACTTCATTTTAGTAATAATAGGTTAAAATATGATAAATAGTTGAATAAATCCTATGCGTATATATACTGATTAGATTAGATAAAAGTATATTTTTAATATATTTAATGATATTTTACTGATCGAGATATGTTATTCGTGTATTAGGGTTAAACAATACTTATATTATAGGGTTATATTGATAAATTAGATAGAATATGGTTTAATAACATAAGTTACATATAGTACAATAATATTTGATTATATATATATATAACTATGTTAAAAATCATTTTCAGAAATAGGATTCGCAATACGTGTCGTTAGGTTTGTACAAACTCAACGACACTATTTTTACTAAAATAGGGCAATCTTAGATAATATAATCTATAACTCTATAATATTACTAAAATTTACGTATTACGATAACCTTATCGAAATTGAAACATGATTTAACCAATTAAAAGTACATTTCAATACAATCAAAACGATATATAATACGTAATAGTATAAATTACGTATATTATTAATAATTAATAACTTAACTCGATATATATATATATAATAAAAATATATATTATTATGATAATATATATATATATATATAATTGTTTTAAATCAAATTCTAATGTTTTCATAACTATTGCGAAAACTAAATTTAGATTTTATATATATAAGATTCCTCGGTGATCAAATCATTGACAACTCAAGTCTTTCGTCGTAAGCATCTAAATAGGTAAGTAGGATCGATACTTTACAACATTTTGGGATATTATTTCAGAATATCTAGGAACTTTAGTATGTATTAGCTTATGATTGTAGTTAGCTGTTTGTACGTATGCAGCGCTTATGGTTGGGTTTTGGTTTGCTATGATGGGAGCTAACCTCCATGATATGGTTGTTCTATAAATATTATTATGCTTGAATTATTTGAGCTTGGTTAATCACTCTAAAAATGAACTAATTTAAACTTGGCTTAACATCCAACTTGATATGTGTCGCAACCCATTAGGGGTAATAGCTAGGATTCTCGAGTCAAATACGAACTTTCTTCTATGAGAATAGTTAAAATAGTCATTTCTCTACCCTTAATCGAACTAAGTGATAGGAGAGGAGGTCGTGGTAAGGTTAAGGGTCGTGGTTCGAAGGTAGTCACGGGAGGAAGGTGTTCTCAATTGCACAAGCCCCGATTTGGTCTCAATTCACGAGTGCACGACGTCAATCTCCTCAACTTAGATTAGAGCGAGTGAAATTTCTCTAATCTCATGATGGACCAAATAACGTCGTGCGATGGAATTTGCTTGTATATTCATTGCATCTGACCAACTTGGTTGAAAACCTTGCTTATGATGTACTGAGTGCATGCTTCTATCTCCACCCTACTTACTGTGTAAGTTATTACTTATTCCCCTATAGTTTGTTTTGCAAGTTCTAAATGGCTTACAAGTGCTTACCCAACATTAGATCCTTAGTAAATTGGGACAGGGAGTAAGATACAACAGGGAATGGTTGGTTATTACCTTTAGTATTAACTTTTTATCATTTAAGGAAAACTACATAAGACTCCTCAAAAGGCTTAGTAGTTTTTGATATTTTTTTCTATATGTGAAATGACAAGTACCTGTAAGATTTACTACTACTCTTTTAAAAAGTCAAATTACAAGTTTATTATTACAAATTATTTCAAAGGATTACTCTACATGTTTATATTAAACAAATATCGAATTGGACACTTCAAAGGAGTAAAGTCGAGTACACCTGGTATCAACTAGGTCTAAAATAGCAACTGTGAGAACAGTTTCTATCTTAAGATAGCTCATACAATGGGATTTTATGACTTCACCTTTTCAGGGCATAACAATATATTTCAAGATGAAACATATGTAGAGCAACCATAAGGGTTTATGAAGCATGATGCAGAAAAAGTCAACCTACTCAAAAAGGCTCTTTATGGCCTAAAACAAGTGCTAAAGCTTGGTATAATAGGATAAATGATTGATGTTGACATTATGATGTGTTCATATGCCAAAAGAAGTATGGGAACATTGAAGAAATTTCATATGACGAAATGGAAAAGAATAAGCACACCAATTAATAAAAAAGAGAAATCGAGCAAGGAAGATGGGTCTAATAAAGTCGATGAAGATTATTATAAAATCTTGATTAAGAATCTAATGTATCTCTCTACAGCAAGACCAAACATTCAATTTATTGTAAGTCTTTTATCTTGATTTACATATTGAGCTATTGTAATGCATCTAAAAGCAGCAAAAAGAATATCAAGTATATTAGAAGTACTATCAATTATGGTCAAGTTTAAGAAATATTAAAACTTCAAGTTGTATGAATTCTCAAATATTGACTAAGTTAGATTTAGGAGTGTAAATTAGATAAGTCTACTTATAAGCTATTCGAGTTCGGTTTGGTAATTACTTGAACTCAACTTAACTTAAGTTTAGTCGAACTCATGCTTAAACTATTCAAGTAACTTATTAAGTCGAGCTTGAACTTTATGATGTCCGGCTCGATAAACTCGTAAGCCTAATCAAACTTAAGTTGAGTTTGAATATTAGTCAAGTTTGAGCCGTGTAAAGATTATACTATTATTTTAATTAAATTTATAATATATATATTTTTAAATTATCATGTTAAAACAAGCTTAATTCAGTTGAGTTCGAGTTCGAGTTCGAGTTCGAGTTCAAGCTAGAGTTTTGAAATTTTAAGTTAAGCTTGATTTATGTTCAGTACTATATCGTTTTAACTTAACTTATTTACAACTCTAACTAGGTGTGTATTAATAACAAATAGGTATGTATCTATATTATTTAAGCCCAGAGGCGTCTTAAGTAATCACCTTAAAAGTTTATGTCATTTAATGCTATGCAAATAATTATATTAGATCTATAGTAAATTTCTTGGAAAGTGCTTAGCTACACCTTCCATCCACTGTATCCTATTGTTTCGAGCAATAGTTTTACACCATAATCAATGCGTAGTTATGTAGATACATAACTACTATTCCCTTATTCCTTAATCCCACAATATTAGCCCCATATCCTATACACACACAAGAGGAAATATATTTTATATATTACACTAAATCAAATTTGTCTCTTTGTAAATGATAGTAAACTCAAATCTTAACTTTTCGTTAATTTTATGATATCATAACATGGTGGTGATGTGAACATTTTCACCAAATTCCAAAATCAAATAAATATATCTATATCTAAGATGTGATAAAAATTTAAATAAAAAAGAAAAATTTGGAAAGAAATACTTTTAGAATTTATTTCTTTTAATTAATTTGACACTGTTAATTTGCACACATATTACGCGTACAATGTCTGTTGGTGATAGATAAACAATTATAAATTGTTAAAAGATATCACTAATAAAAGGATGGTAATAAAATGTTGTTACAATAGGAAAAACAAAAAAGAAAACCAATTTAGATATATATAAATGACTAACTCGTTATATTAAAAAAACAAAATCACTATAAAAAAAGTTATTTTGCCATAATATTTTATTACTAAAGCTTGAATTTCTTATGATGTTTCTTTTGTAATTCTTCCTTTGACATTTTTTATATGATGGAAAATAATTAACTAGCTTGATAGATTAAAAGTATTTAGCTAAAGCAAGTCGAAATTAGGCTAAAGGCAAGAGCTTAAAGTTTCAAAAAAACAGAAGAAAGGAAAATAAAAAATAAAATGAATATCAACTAAAAGCACTATTGATTAGCATAGGTAGAAGTTCAATGTATTATTGTTAGGATAGTAGAGCCTAAGCTTGTCCTTCATCATTAACGCCTACTAATAATAATATTGGAGAGATAACGTATTACCAATAATATATATATATATATATATATATATATATACACACACACATATATACAAATACCTAAGACTTCTTGATGCTTCTTCAAATTATCAACTTCTTCGTTTAAGTCTTCATTGCTTATACCTATGATTTTGACTTGATGCATCATGGTTAGGCTACCTTAGCTATCTTCATTGCCACCTAAAAGGAAAATTGAGATGTCTTAGTATGGTCCGTAAGAAAAGTGGAAAGACAATAGACTATGATAATGTAGATACTAAGTGAAAGAACAAGCGAGAAAATGAGTATATCACCTACAATATTTCTTTAGCATTGGCATGTAAAGTCACACCTCCTAAAATCATTACAATAGGAAAAAGCTTAATGATGCATGTAGCTACAAGTATAATTTGACTTAACTTATCAAATTTCTTTTTAGATTATCTGTCCATGTCATTCTCTTCTAAGGCCCTAGGAAACATTCTTTATGCCACTTATTAGCTAGTTTGTTTCCTTGATGAAACTCTTCAAAGCTTACATTATTAAGGCCTTCCTAACTACTGATAGTATAGCCATGTGAATTTCTAAGAAGATGAGATGAGGGCATTCAAAGAATATGAGGTTAGGGTGTTTCAAGAAGCTCAAGGATTATAAGGGGGAAGTTTATGTATCAAACTTAATTAACCCTCGAGTAAGGTGTTTCTAAGAAGATGAGACAAGGGGTTATCTAAAGAAAATGAAGTTATGGTGTTTCAAGAAGCTTACAGATTTCAGGCAGGAAGTTTGTGTATCAAACTAATTATTCTTAAGGTAAGGTGTTTCTAAAAAGATGAGACAAGGGTAGGGTGTTTCAAGAAGCTTAGGGATTTTAGGTGGAAAGTTAAATATCAAACTTAATTAATCTTAATGTAGGGTGTTTCAAAGAAGACTAGACGAGGGTGTTTAAAGAAAATGAGGTCAAGGTGTTTCAAGCATATATTCATATGTTTGAATCTAATTATTGAATAACTTTTTTATAGTATGGTTGAGGAATACCTTACTAAGTTAGTTAACTTACACTCTCGTAGCTTAAAACCCTATAGCTTATTTGTATAGGAGGACTTATTCATTGATTTGGGCCACAGGATGCCTAAGGTTAGTGGATTGTTTACTAGTTGGTGAGTGTGAAATTAGAGATGAGAGTGTATTTCTATTACTGTTTTAGATCTTGGAACTTATTATGTAATACAACATATTGCTAGTTTACAATCTAGTATTTTCCATACTTAGTAGATATATTATATATATGTGATATTTATAGTTTGAAAGTCATATTAATATAATTATGCGATAGTATTACTTGTACTTATATAACTTTTGGGTTGATAGTTGTAGTAGTAGTCTCGTATATCACATGAAGGGTTGTTGACTATAAAGATAACTAATCTACAGTTCTTTATACGATATACAACATCTGCTATAATTAGGCTACCCCTCATGTCATAACATTTTTAGTTTCAAAATTTCCTTGTTTTTATGCTTTTTTCATGAAAATTGAAATTAAATTAAGAAAAGACAAAAATAGTCATTGAGTAGCTAATTAGAGTTACTTGAATTTTATTTATAGTTTCCAATTAATCTTTATGATTTGAATTCTAAGTTTAGTGTAATAAGATTTAGCACCTTTTTCACTACATTAAATCCCATAATATTTATATATCCAATAGTTGATTATAGTTGTCTTAGGTTAGAATCTTCGTACCTAAGATGGATTGGCCTCTTGAAATAAGGTAGAAGACGACTAGTGCATACATTGCGTGTGTTAGAGCCATACCTCTGATGTAAATAATGTACATGATAGGATGAAAATAAAAATAATCGTATTTGTAAAGCTCCAACTTAAGTTGTGCATGCGTATACATTTCCCCTTCTACATAGGTGTATACGGAATGTGCTTTAACTCCCTCAAGTTCAGAAAAATTAAGTATTAAAACTTATTTGATAAGGAGAAAAATGCATTAATGTATATTTGAAAGAATAATATTTAATAAGATATTGAACATAGGTAAGTGTTTAAATACCTACATTTTATACTAATGGACGACATATCTACACTATAGGTATAAAAATGACTAAATCTTAAATTATCAATAAAAAATAATATTGTCTAATAGGCCTATAAATGGTACGAATTCCTTATGCATCTGTCATTTGGAATTTGATGTACTCTCAAACTTATACATCGACATTAGTTTTAATTTTGTGATGTTGGGTAGATTTCAAAGTAATCTAGGATTAGATTGTTAGAAAGTTGCTAAGAAAATCTTAAAATATTTGCAAGGAATGAAGGATTACATGCTTACTTATACAAGGTTCAACCAGTTAAAGGTGATTAATTATTTAGATTCAGATTTCGCCAAATGTGTTGATATAAGAAAATCAATATTTAGTTATTTATTACTACTAGCTAGAAGGACAATTGCATGAAGAAGTGCAAAGTAGTCCATTGTTACTACATCGACTATGAAAGCACAGTTTGTGACTTGCTTTGAGGCTATGTTCATGATTTATGGTTATAGAGCTTTATTTCAAGGTATCAAGTTGTCAACATTATTATTAGATCATTGAAAATTTATTGTAACAACTCCCTAACAATCTTCTTTTCAAAGAACGATAAGTATTGAAAGGGTGCTAAATATATAGAAATCAAATACTTTGTTGTTAATGAAAAAGTTTAGAAACAAATGTTTCAATTGAACATATTAGCACAAAATTAATGGTTGCACTTACACATCCCATTAATAAAAGGATAGTTGCTAAATGTTTTCAGAGAGCATATTGAAAGAATGAGCATTATAAGAGGTCTTGATTGAATAATGCTATAGTATATGACATTCTTAAGGTCAATTTATGTGTTTATGAAATGTCAAGTTTTCTATGTATATAGTATACATGATTATGTTCGAATTATATCAATTAGATTTGTCTTTTATGAAGATATTAAATCTATACCTTTTCTATCTCTTCATTAATTTATATCTAAGTTAAAAATTAATTTTGTAATGCATCGAAGGGACTATGTCATAATAGTGACATATAGTTGCCATGCATGATTCTAATTAATTTTTAACTCAACAATAATATAATAGTAGAATATTAATGTGATGAAAACTTAGATTAATATTATTGCACACTATATTTATTCTAGGTTATTAAATAGCATATGCAGGCTACATGGCAGAATGTTAGAAATTATACCCTAATTAACTTTTTTTATGAAGAGTTATAACCATTAATTATGTGCTTGGCTTTTCACATTTAATTAAATGTTGTGACTTTTCATATTTTTATGTCTTGATGGAAGACATTTGATGTGAATTACATCTCAAGCCAACCTAATTTCAATCATGCAATGAGAAGAAGCCGTTAAATCTAATCTAAGAATAAGTAGGTGAATAGGAACATCAAATAAAAGAAGTGAAACGAACTAGTTAAGGACTTGCTTGACCGTTTAAGGATGAATTAGCCTGATAGAATCACGAACAAAAGCTCACAACATAAGCCAAGGAGGCAACCCCGTCAACTTGATGACTTAATGTTGAACTAGCCTACTAGTTTCATCCATACCATAGTTCTCAAACTAATCTAGCTTGATAGCTTGAAGTCCTCCAACACATGTTTTTCTCCTCTTTTTTTTTCCCCCATTTTTTATCTTTGTAATGAATTGATAATGAGCTATTAGGTTTAGACTCATAAAAAGTCCTTTTCCATTGTTTTAGGGGAATAATCCTATTAGCTTTTATCATGTAAATCTTAATATCAAAAGAGATTATTGATAATGAGATTTTATCTCTAAGATATCGAATCTTATTAATCCTTATAGAATAGATTGTGGTGATTCCTTGTTAACTCAAGTAATTTGTGAGTAATATCAATTAACTTGTGTTAAATAATTATATTTTCAAGATTTGTGCATCATATCGAATTAGAAGTTACAACATCGATCATATTTAGGAATCTTGAGCACATCATAATGATATTAGAGCAAAGGTCGACATAGGTAAGTGATTCTATATCTTTTATCTCATTATTTCCCATTGTTGCTATTATCCGAACAAAAAAGTAGATATGGGCTGGTATGTGTTGTGAGTTGTTGTGATCATAATGAAGTGGAATTTCCTATGCTATTAAGTTATTGTAATGTAGTGATGTACTATCGTATGTAAGTGAGTTATGGTGTTTATTAGTGGGTGTTGTGGAATTTGTCCGGTAGGTGTTTGTTAAAATTATTGTATAGATTGTGAAATTATTAAGAGACAAAGTCATATTGTATTGAAGCGAAATTGTTGTGGTATTATGGTGTGTTGTGAGGAGTGTGCTTAAACTGTTTGATAAAATTACTCATTAAACTATCATCCATATTGAAGTGAACATGAGTGACCAAAGTAACAATATAAATGGGGGTGACAGGGGTAAGTGAAGTGGAGATAGAAACAATAGAAGGAGGAGGAAGCACATAGAGAAGAAGGAACTTACTAATAAACTGTAGGGAGAAAATATATTCTTTACTTGGTGCTTAGTAAAGAATAAGACTTACATAGTAGTAATTAAGAGTGGTAATTGTGCTAATTTGGCTTCCACTTCATTTGTACATTCTTAGGGGTTTAAAGATGGAACCTCATCTTAGAACCTATACCTTAAAAAGGTTTGGAGAAAAGGGAAAGCTATATGAGAATAAGCAAGTGAAGATTCCTATTGTGATGGCTAATTATGTATGTAACTTACTGTATGATATAGTGGTGATGGACGTTAACTATGTGTTATTAAGAAGACCTTGGATGTATAATAGGAGGGCATTATATGATGGATTAAAAAATGTGTTTATGTTTAAGAAAGATGGAAGCTCAATTACATTGATTCTTATGAAGCTTAAAGAGATTAGGAGGGATTAGATTGCTAAAGGGATGCTGAAGGAAGCGTATAGCTACTTATTTATTTGGAGACCTTGTTTTCATTCTTGCAGCTACAAGAAGCCATTAATGTGATCGTATCTCGAACTAACCCAATTTCAATCATGGAGTGAGAAGAAGCCATGGAATTCGATCTAAGAATAAGCAGGCAAATAGGGATAAGAAATAAAAGAAGCAAAATGAACCAATAAAGGACTAGCCTGATGATTTAAAGATGAACTAGCTCAATGAAATTGCTAATAGAAGCTTGCAACATGAGCCAAGGAGGCGACCCTACTGGCTTGATGGCTTCATGGTTGAATCAACTTATTGGTTTCACCTACACTACTACCGGCCCGGCAGCTCCAACCAAGCCGACTTGTGGCTTGAGGTCCTCCGACATATGTTTCTCATACATTATTTATTTTTCCATCTTTTATATTGGTAATTAATTAATAATTAGCCATTAGGTTTAAACTCATATAAAAATACTTTTTCCACTATTTTAAGGGAATAATCCTAGTGCTTTTTATCTTGTAAACCTTAATATTAAAACACCTTCTCTTTTGAGTAGATTGTTGATAGTGAGATTTCATCTCTTAGATATCAAATCTTATTAATCTTTATAGATAAGATTGTGGTAATTCCTCATTAACTCAAGTGCTTTTAGGGTAATATCAATTTGCTTGTGTTAAATTATTGTATTTCCAAGATTCATTAGTCACATCGGATTATGAGTTACAACATCAATTGTGTTTAGGAATTTTAGAAACATTAGCAATCCTTATGATTTTATGAAGAGGTATGGTCCTCTTCTAACCCTTTATATATATAAGTGAACGCTACAACATTAAGGTTCAATTTACTTGTGATCATAAAATTTGTCATAATGGTGAAAGGGTTTAAGAAGAGTAGTCTTGTCTTTGGAAAAATAAGGTTAGACTAGAGAGATAAAATATATGAAGAAGTAAGCGTTCTTCACAATTCGAAATCTAAGAACCGAATATATATGGAGAAATATATGTATTTTATCTAAAAAAAATTGAGTGAAAATAAAAAAGTTTTAAGATTCTTTTGTTAAAATAATTACATCAGATAATTATGAAATTTACTTATATTACGATTTTTGGAAGATCAAGTTATAGATAAACTGCTTCTTCTAATTAGGGATAATTTATCTTTTTTGGAAGTGTAAAATGAAGACATTCATTAAGCCTCATCAAACAAAATAAAGACTTGTTTTACTCATGAGACAATTGAGTAAGGTCAAAACCAAATAAATTGGTTGATAATCCCAAATCTAAGCTTACAAAGCCATATCTCTGAAGATATCTCTATAATTTGGTTTGCCTTCTTAGGACTTGCCACTAAATTGGGTTAAAAATATAATTACTAAAATAGTATTTTACAGTCTATTATATTGAAAGTTAATCTTAATGACGGTTCTCAAGAGAGTGATAGAAACTGAAGCCTTGAACGTTAGGATTGTTATCAAGGCTTTACAGCATGATATGATTATGAATCGCTACATCCAGCCTTTTAGCTAACATTTAGATAAAGTGGAGGCAACTGCATTGCAGCATAGTAAATGGTGGACATAATGACGATGAGGTGATGTGCATATTGTCATATCTTGCATTGTTTCTTAGATATCCTTAACCTTTTTGTTTTTTTAATGAATTTCCTTTTTAAAATATAAATATGACACCTTTTTCTTTTCTTTTACCTTTAATAAATGTTGATATTAACTTTTTCTTTTGTCTTTTTCCCCTTTGGACTTGGAGGGGACACAAACACCCCCGTCAATCCCGTTTAAATCCGATTTTACTTAACATGTTAATCACTAATTTGAATACAATTTTTAGTTGACGTAGAGCACCACCATCCATACATGAAGAATAAAATTTAGTTAAGGGGCACCTAGATTTATACTAATGAAAACATAATAAAAATAAAATCTATAATTAAAGTGTTTGACTCTTTTTTAGGAGAGAAAATTCACTAAGTATAATATGTCATATATCTACTAGTACATAATAAAAAGGGAAAAATATAAAAAACTCTTATAAATTTTGATTTTTATGTGGATTTTTGCCCTAAACTTTTAAAATATGGTTTTTAACTTCTTAAATTTTGATAAATTACAAAACAATCTCAATAATCCTTAAACTTCATGTTTGGTGCGTAAACACCTTTTAAACTTTCATTTTAGTATAGAGGCAGCCCTCTTAAATTATGAAGTGTTTAGGGATATTTACGTATTAAAATTAAAATTTAAAAAGTGTTTACATACCAAAATCAAAATTTAAAAGATATTTACACATTAAAATTAAAGTTTAAAGTAATTTTAAGGGTTATTTGCTAATTTATAAAAGTTTAAGGTTTAAAAACCTTACTTTAAAAGTTTAAGGAATCAATTCGCACCTAAATCAATTTTCCCTAAAAAAAAATAAAATCTCCGATTAAGGTGTTTGATTTTTTTTTTATTTTATTTTATTTTATTTTATGGGAGAGAAGATTCACTTATTATAATATACTACACGTCTACTGGTGTGATATACAACTTCTAATAAGATTTTGATACATGATTTGATAGTATGTTTACGTAATTGAATTCCATTAAAAGTTAGATACAATAAATATAGACCGCGTTTTATGCTTAATCATTTCTTCTCCATTAGGAGCTTTCCATCATCGTGTTGGTCACTACAACAAATTTGCCAAATCTTCGATCTGGTCTATTGAGTACGTGATGGGACACCACGTTCACAAGCCTGTGGGCTCAATTGGAAAATGAAACTTCGTTTGGGCTTAGTTGTGTTTATTGTTTCGCTCACGCGATCGCCAATTCTATCAGGCCTGCAGTTTGGAGTCCGTAAGTCTCCTTATGGCGGATATTTAAGAATGGGGTTTTTGGTATCCCACTTATTTAAAAATACTATAATCGTATATATAATTGAAAAAAGTTATAGAAATTATATCAAATCGGGATACATGAAAGTTATTTGGGCCAATTTCATAAATGCATGTGTCTGCTATTTATTGATAAATGATAATTATCACATAAAAGTAGTATTGTGTTCAACAATCCCAAAAGTAATCAATTGACTTACTATTTACATTTTTTCGGTACTTGTAACATGGATGTAGCAATCGTTAGTACTAATCGAGAGAATTAATCTCGTATAAGAACTCTCCTTTAGTTAGGTCTTACACAATATTGCTAGGCATTTAGATTGGTGTTATTCTTAGTAAAAGGAATAATTGACAACATTGACATCACTTAACCGTAGTATTAAAAATCCATATCATCTAAAAAAAAAAAAAAAAAGAAAAATCATGCGCTCTGCACCAACCATTTTAATTTAATGCAAAAATGACTAATCTACATGTTAAGTTATCATATAAATTTGCTTATGCCATAAGAGATAAATTGCACATACTATATGTCGGAACTTTCAAAACTATATAGATATTCTTAATTTTTCAAATTGTTTCCTAAACCTTTGATTGATAATTGATGATAACAGGACTGGATAAGGCCATTCTACGGTTTCGTCAACGGGACGAACTCATCCATTATTCTACCGTTAGAAATCCCTTTGCATGTGACCGTAATATGGCACTTGCTGTATTTGTAATTCTTTTATTAACTATAAGTAATAAATTAAATTAGCAAGTGTATTTTATCATTTGTCATTATTTTATTTACGAGTGATATATTAATTATGAAACTATTAATGTAAATTTACGAGTGAAAATATATAAACACTTCTAAAATAAATTAACCAAGAAAAATTTACCATTTAATGAAAGTGAGACATGGTATTCCCACGTAATAAGAAGCACCACGAAGTAAGAGGCCAAATTTTGCCGCTTATAACCTCCAACCAGCATATTTTGCCGGTTTGCCCTTCCATAATGAAATATTTTTTACTTATTAAGCATTAAAGTGGAAAAGTTTTTTCTTATGTAGCAAAATGATTTCCAAAAATAGATATATGATTTACTCGTAGAAAAGAGGAATTAAATTCCTTAAATTCAAAACACCATGCTCGTCATGAAAAAGTACCATAATGCTACGAACTCTTTAAAGTAACAAAGTAGATCTACCTTTCTACTAAACACTATTATAAAATTTTTCTATTAGATTTTGTGAGCACATAAATTCAATCATGATGGTCACATGCATGTAACATATGTCTCGTGTTTTACGTAACCTTAGAGGAATGACGTGGTGTGATATTTAAGGGATGATTAGAGTAGAATGAGGTGAGAAAAAGGAATAGATAGTTTTTAGAGAGTCAAACGCACTTGTACCTCTAAGTATTTTCAACCCACTTATTTTGGTTTCGATTATAGGCATTCTTTAGTTGAAGGTCTCTTAGCCTTTTATTAGGATTATTGCATGGGTTACTTTAAGACTGTAGCACTTGGTACTTAAACATTAGCTTAAGGTATTTTCTTTACACCATCTTATCCTAAAAAATAGGGATATTTTATGTTCTTGAAACGATAACCATCTTTTGTCTAATCTAATCTCCTTCGTCTCTCAGGACCAATCTATTATCCATCGGTTGTACCTTTCAACCTAATTTTAGGCCCTAACTTACCCTTTAGATGAACCTTACAAAAGAACTCCTAGGTTTTCAAGGCATTTGACTCTCACCAATGTTAGCATTACTTAAACCGACATTCTTGCTACCGTTTCATCTAGCCACTGCTTTCTCAAGTGCATTTCTCTAAGGTAGAATGCTCCCTTAAAGATGTATTTTTATACTCCATAACTTCAGTAGGTCGTTGTGTGTTACCTAGAGGAGCTATTTAAGGGCCAGTTTGGTTTATATATATATTTTTATTTGTACCTGTTTTGTATTTGATGTGTATTTGCTTGAAATTTAATATTTGGAAACCATTTTATTTTTATTTATTTCATAATTATAATGAAAATGGTGATTAGAATTTATAAATTAGGAAATAAAAATTCACGTACTTTAAAAGAAAATTTGAAAAAATATACTTTATGCATTAGAATTGATTATTTCAATTGGTCTTTTTGTAAATAACAATAAAGTAAATGGTAGATAAATTTAATTTTATAAGAATTTAGTTATTTAATTTTATAAGAAATGTATATATGTAATTATATTTGCATCTTTTTAATATATTATTTTTTATCAAACACAAGAGTCAAGTACATAAAAAAAAAAAACATAAAAAAATATGAACCAAACAAAGCCAAAGTATCAAAGTCCACAATTAGTGATGGGAGGTGTGGTGCTCTTCGCTATAAAAACTTGTTTGATATTTTGAGAAGAACATGTTTTTCTAACAATTTTTTATGCCCCAAATGAGATGAAACTTTGAATATTTCTAGATTTAGACTAGTGATCTCATTTGTCATAGTAAGGATCAATGATTGGGATGACTTCCTTTATTAATGGATACTCAATGAGCAAATGGGCTCCTTTCAACGATAGGCCTTGTAAAGGTCTTCTTGGTCTTCTTTTGTGCATAACCAAATTGAGAAAGATTGGTTTTCGATGGATGAATCCAACGGATCGTATTTTAAGTTTATCACACGAATCTTTCTTAATTATCCTAATTTCATGGATTAGACTTTTTACATCTTATCATTTTATTTCTAAAGAGCCTAGTCCAAGTGATTACGGGTTTCAAATTTAAAATGAGATTTAGCATTGGATAAAGTTTTTATTTATAAATGCACAGATTATGAATAAATGGAACGTTATTTTTCAATGAATCCGTCTTTATCATAAAATGCATATTGATAGTCTTAGAAAAATCACAAAAATTTCTATTGATTAATCTTAACTGACGCACAGTGAATAAAGCTCCCAAACTAAGTGATTTCTTTAACACACACTCACCATGTTTTTCACAACGAATGATTCTACCAATATGTCAATCAAATTCAAATATTGACGCCAAAATTTTAAGAGAACTTTTTTGGAAAGAATTATGTCTAGACAATGCATTATTTATTCTTACAGTTACAGCAAAGCTTTTATTCGGGTATTTTCCTTTAAGTGAAGGGACATGCCATGAGATCTAATTCAGTAAAATATAATCTTATGGCCCCCGCGAAGCTCCATTATGAGAAAGAATAATTTAACCGAATCCATAAGATATTATATAGCCACTGATTATCTTTTCATATTGATTGTCATCTGAAAACCAAAAAGACTGTCAAGTTGCACTAAGGACCTCAAAAAAGTCATGTAGTCTGGAATGATTACAACGCGTTCAAATCTTTTCTAGTGATGTAAATATCACGCCCCCTTTATATGGATATTTCCTTTTTCTTTTTCTTTTTTTTTTTAATTTTAAATATGAATAGTAAACATTTCTAAACATTTTAATGCTTAAATTGGTGGAGTTGAGAAATAAAAATATTAAGATTGGACTTAAATTAAATAGGAAATTTCGAAGCTTGAATTTAACTTGTATTGAAATAAGCTTAGAATTTTATATTTGGATATTTTTTGGAAGTAGTCTTCGAGAAGCTTAAATTCCACTTAGTTAATCTTATTTAAACTCAATATTTACAATTTTATAATTAAAATAATATTAACATTCAAATACAATTCTAAATTAATTACTATATTTAAACTTAACTAAAAACCCTAATTAAACTTAGATAAGCTAATTGATCCAAGTATCATAAAAGTCGAACTGATTTTGATATATTAATTGAGCAACTTAAGCTTAAGTTTAACTAAACTACTAATAAATTAAACTCAACTAAAAATGGAGTCAAATTCAAGGAGGTTCAGTAAGTGTAATTATCACTTTCCTTTTTATAATTAGGTCCAGTCCAACAATAGTCTAAAACACTATATATAAACCATACTCATTCTTTCCTAGTGATCACAACACATTCATAGATTTAATCAAACGAAAAATACAAACCGAGAAAGAGAGAGAAGTTGAAATAGTTTAAATGGCAGAGAAAGACCGGGAAGTAGAACTCCCAACAAATGGGCATTCTAGGGTTGATGAAGAATCACTGCAATCACAGGAAGAGAAACGCAAGAAGAGAATCAAATGGGCAATCTACATAGCTGCTTTTGCTGTGTTCCAAGTGATAGTGATCGTGGTATTCGTCATGTTCGTGATGCGTGTAAGGACACCAAAATTCAGGGTTGGTTCTTTCGACATATTGAGCCTTGCAAGCAATCAAACATCACTTGACATTTCATTCGAAGCTCCGATTCGAATAAAAAATACGAACTTTGGTCCTTTCAAGTATGATGCCACCACGGTCACTTTTACTTTCGGCGAGGTTGTGTTACAGGAAGTGCCGATACCTAAGAGCAAGGTTGGTCTTATGTCTACCAAGAAGATCGATGTTCCTATCAGCTTCAAGGGCGATTCGTTGAGTGATCTTGATACGGGTTCGGAGGTTTTGACGTTGAATAGTAAGGGTTCGTTGACAGGAAAAGTTGAGGTGATGCTGATTTTCAAGAAGAAGAAAACTGTTGAAATGGACTGTGTGTTTGCTATCGATAAGAAGGCATACTCCATACAGTCCATGAAGTGTAAATGAATCAGCTCCAGCATATGGCACATCCTTTTTTATTTTTTATTTTTTTAAATTTTGTGCAATTTTTTTTTTTTTTTTTTTTTTAGTTGGTAGGTAACCGGTAAATCATATGGAGCGAATTCATATTCACAACTGAAAGGTATATCTTGCTTTACCATTTATGATAATTGAACTCGAGTACTTTAAGTTATTCAGGTTATTGTCTCGACGACCAACACAGATTCTACAAGGACGTTTTGGTTTTATCATGAATTTATGACACTGCACCAACATGGTATAGGACCACGAAAAGACTTGGGAACATTTTATTATTGCATAAGTTCATCATTAGGATTCGGAGCATTTTGAGAGGTTTCTTATGGTCAAGTTTGGCTGCAGAACTTGGATTGGAAGGCTAAGATGGGTTAGTTAAAGTACAGCTATCCAAGGACGTCTATTCCTTTTGTTATTTTCGAAACATCAGCTGTTTAAATTTCTGCTTTAATAGGGAAATTGAAGATGTGAAAAATATGTGTTGAGTTTTGTAATGTGTAAGTTGGAGTGTTTTTGTGTTGTATTGGAAAGTATGGATTGTGCCGAATGTTGTGAAATATTACATATTTCGTTTGTGTATCAGTAGAGTGATTTATTTTCATGATTTTATATTTAAAAGAAAATCGTAAAGGCTCAAATAAATCGTTTGCTTAAATTTTTATCAATAAATTAATCTTGAATGACTATGAGTAAGAAATCATCGAGCAGCAAGATTATTATAATTTAATGATATTATAATTTTCTATTAAAATGGATTATGATTCAAATTCCCCTTCATCAAATTATAATATAGTTGGCTAAAGAATAATGATGATGATGATTCAAACAATATACACATGATGGTTACATTAAAAATAACAAATGAATACTTTATAAGATACAAATTTAATATTCCTAAATATTTTAATCCTATCTTAATGAAGTAAATTATTCATATATTGTAACTTTTAATGCCTTAAAATTATTAAAAAAAAAAAAGGAATGCAACACTTAAATTTATATTTTTGGCATGCCAAAATATGATGAAGATAAAGAAATTATAAGAATAATACATAGATGTGATTCAATAAGAAGTTATTAGCTTTATATATATATATATATATATATATATAAGATTAATAATTAATAATAATAATGGATAAGAGTCTGAATGCTATAACCTGCTATATGTCCTTATATTCTACTAATACATCAGATATTTAGATTCCATTTGCTAGCCTCTCTACATACATAGCAATTCTCAAAGCCTATAGTATTTCCATAAAATATCATGAATGTCTATAATGCCTTCAGTCTATAAATAGTATTAAATGATCAACTACTCAATTTCTTTTTATTTAATGAAAAGAAGTTTAAACATGTGTATAGACACCCCATATTTATCCCTTTGTAATTTTAGAGTTTTTAGAATAGGGTAAAGGGTCCTAATTTAGAAAAAATACAAAAAAAATAATAGAAAATTTAGAAAAGTAAAAAAAATAGAAAATAATAATAATGATTTTTTAGATAGTTTAAATAAAGTTAGTTTTTTTTTTAAATTTAGCCTTATTATTTTTTAAGACCTTAAATAATTAAAAGAGAAGAAGGATATTGAGCATAGGCTTATATTTAAATCTAATTCAAGCCAAGAAAAACCAATAACTCATTTGATAAAGCATTTGAATATTAGCTTTGTATATGGCTTGGAGATCTTTAGTTCAATTCATGAAAGATGTAAAATGCACCTTTTATTTTTCTTCTCTCACTTGGGAACTTGTCCATCCCTCATTGATACATGCGTTTATCATGTCACCATGTTATGTCATCGCCACAACATCGCTACGTCATGTTATGTCATTTACCATGTCATTGCTACATCATGTTACATCATCACCATGCCACAAGGCATACTCTTATATGTATTGGACATACTCCGACATACTCCTACACACAGCTTTGTATTTAGTGTTATATATTGTCCAAGTTCACTCAGCCTAAATATGGAAGAAAGTCATACTACATTTAATATTTTTCATCCTTAACTTGATCATGATACCTATAAATAAAGGATTTCATTTTAGTACAAACTATTAACTCATCACTTACAATAAATTAAATCCACTCACAACACTACTCTCTCTCTCTATACGGCCCTTTTTCTAAGATTCACGCAAGCTCGAAGTGCCTAACTTTAACCCGTGCAAACTCTAGCTTGGTTTAACTCTACTTTGGTTTTTATTTATGTTTTCTTCTCCATATTTTGTATATTTTTTAAATTTATTTTTGTAATATTGTACTTTTTCTTTTCTTTTTGTTGTTGTCCTCATTGCTATAATTGTATTCTATTTGCCATTGTAAAAAAAAAAAAAAACACAAAAGAAAAAATAAAGAAGAAAAAGAAAAAAACGAAAAAGAAAAAAAAAAAGGGAAAGGCTTAGTTTGTTTGGTTTACTTATTTTTATGTTTTAGTTAGAAATATACAATAAAAAATAAGAATGATAAAAAAAAGTAATAATGAAAAACAAAGACGTCCTCTTACTTAGAAAAATCTTTTTTTTTTCAATAAAATAAATAAACTCTTTAGGTATGTTTTTCATGATTTAGGTATCTTTTTTATAATTCAAACATCTTTGCAATGATTTAGGTTTTTTTTTTTTTTTTTCATGGTTTAGACTTCTTTTATATGGTTAAGTATACTAGCTATGGTAATTGCGTATTTCATAAAAAGTTGTATTTAGGTATTTTAGGATTTTTCTAAAAATTTTCATCACTTAGAATTTTTTTTTCTCAAATAAAAAAAATAAATGGACCTTTTTCAAAAATTAGGATATTTTAGAATTTTCTCAAAAAATAAAATTAACAAATTAGAACCTTTTTCTCTTAGTTATTTTTCTTAAATAAAATAAAATGATTAAGAGATATAAACTCGGGTACTTTTCAAATTTAAAATCAACCAACCCACTTAAATTTTTTCAAACGAATTATGAAAGTCTGATCTCAAATAGTAGTTATGTAAACACTTGTATGTAAATACGGGATAACTTAAAATATGGAATTTTTTTTCCATTTTTTGTAAAAATTTGTTTGATTTATGTTTTTTTTTTTTTTTGTAGATTCAATTTTATTTGTTTATTTGCATGTGCATAGATTATTTTTTTTAAAAGTATATTGAAAAGTAAATATAAATTCGGAAAGTTAAAAGTAGTACTCATTAAGAGTTTAAAAAAAATTAACCTCTAAACTCAAATATCTGGTTTTCAAAAAACCTTTTTTTCTTAAATTGGTTTTTTACGCAACTTAATGTCTAGATTAAAATCAATCCACCTAATTAGTTTTAATCTAAACTTATTTTCGACCCTAGTTTGGTGGTGACTCTAAGAATTTCTCAAAAACATGTTTAAAAACCAAGTTTTTTTTTTTCTTAACTCCTAATTGAAGGTTAATAGTAAAAGAGTTAAGGTTATTACTAATCGAGTTAAGAAAAATAATAAAACTCGTGAAAAAATCAGGCTCAACAATATATCAATAATTATTCTCTAAATAAACCAAAATAACAAAACTCAACATCTCACCCAGCCAAACATGACAACAAACATACTTCTAACAACACCAATAAAACTGATAAGAGAAGTCTTAGGTGACTTCTCATAACCCAAAATACAAAATGAAAATAAATAACTAAAAGCATAATAACAATTCTAGTCAATTTCATGCTCCTAATTAGATTACACAAAGTCACTTCCTTCATCATAAAAAAATTCTCAATAATTTGCTACATTACCTTAATAATCCAATCATTGTACTAAACCTCGTGATCACCAACCTATATTTGCATCTAAAAATTTTAAGAAAGGATTAGTTGAAACCCAATACGGAATATGTTAAGCACTTGTGCATGAACATACAAACCCAATCATATATACATGGGTATAGAATACAAAAATGCAACAACCATCTAGTTAATTATTTTTATTTTAGTCCATCAAGTAACATAGAAGTGTTAATGACCCTGGCACATATAATATACATACCATATAGTATTGGTGTTGGATAATTTTGAACACCCTAGAAACCAAGGAACAACCTAAATCTATCCAAATGATTTCCAAGCAAAACTCCAATCAGGACACTGTCACACAAGGATCATAAAGGTTCTACCCTAAGGTCTAAACCTCCCAATCTCTTGAGCCGAAAACATATGCAATACAATATAATTAAGGTCGAGTAATTATTTAGTTTGATTTTATCATTTAGTCTATCAACTATAGCAAACAAGCAAGTATCCCGTACTTGATTCGGCTACAGCTTTAGGACCTAACTCTTTCACACTCCTAGAACTTAACATAACATAAATATCAAAACTTATTTTATGACCTATACTTATACCAAAACAACACCTATACTTTGTCTTTAGACTTGATTAACAACACTCCTTAACTTAACTACTCAACCGTCTCACACCTGTAACTTAAGCTTATCAAGGTGTCTAAGATCATTAAGAGGATGAATTGGTTCGTAAAGTGTTTTCGGTGAAGAATCATATTTAGAAAAACTTTAAAAATGATTTAAGATTGAAAAATATGCCCAAAAACATAGAAAAACCCAACGAAACGTTGCTACACACAACAGGGGTCATGGTGTCCGAATGCTACAACGAGTAGCATCTAGATGCCATGATCAAGGTGAGCAGAATGCTCCATAGCATCCAAACATGAGTACGAGTGGCATCTAAATGCTAGCTTGTAGTTTATAGACTTCTATAGACTGTAACGACATACACCCCATGCAAAATCACCCTAATTCCAGCACTTTCAAAAACCACAACTTCTACGACGTTATCCCTTCAATAACCTAGCCCTACACTTATTAAAGCATTCCTCAAGCATCATAATATGATCAAATCTCAACCTAACTCTCTTGAATTCAAGCTACACCATATATGAAACAATACATGGAGAGTCTACAAGAATTCTTACCATTGGGATCTGAAATCCTCTTTTCCTCTTTTCTACAATCAAGAATCCATTTTAGGACTTATACCTATGTTGTTAATATTTTAGAAGGCCCCCTAAATATCACAATAGACTAATTGAAAGGGTTTTGATGGTTTATATGATTGGCCATGATAAGAGTTTTTTGATAATTTTCTATGATACAATATTCACAATTGATCCCATACACCTTTTTATTGCCAAACAAATTTAGGTATAATCGATGCGTATAAATAAAACTAGGATGACCAGGGCACTTATGCCATAAAATAATATTAGATTCATTAGAGAGAGAAATAAATAACTTGGACTTAAGCGTAATACTAACCTTAGGACTTATTTCAAAAATATAGTATAAGCCCCTATGTTCCTTAGCATTACCTATTATCTTCCTCGAACACTCTTTTTGCACAACATAAGAAGTGGAGGTAAACTTCACATAGCACTTTATATCTTAAGTCAACTTACTCATTAACAAGAATGTTATACTGTAACTCAAGAACAAAAAGAGTGTCATTTAGTTCTAAACCTGCCAAATACACTATCCTTATTCCTCTTGCCACCATAGATTCACCATTAGCTACTGTATCAAAATAATATTTTGAATTACACATATGACCTAAGCCTCTTATATCTATTATCCAAGCATCTTTTCCCAAACCATTAGAGAGAGATAAATAACTACCTTTTGGTGATATTGTTATTGAAGAAGACTTAGAAAACTTACTATCAATTGAACTGATTTGAATTTAACTAAGTACCCTTTAAAGGAAATTGACTTGGTTTGGGGTTAGGCTCATTCCCAAATTTACACTTCTAGATGAGTTATTTGTGGCCACCTGATGATTCTAGCTCCTATGAGATGCCAAGATAATAAGCTTGTAACTCTCCTCTATGCAAACCTTTGTGATGGCTACTTGATTTTTTTAGATAGAATAACTCATGTTTTTTATATCTAATAGTACAAAACTGATTGTAGCTTTGATACCATGTTGAAATATGAAAGAAAATACAATGATGTAATTTTTTTAACTCATACAAAAATGCACATAAGAGGTCCAATTTATAAGCACCTCCAATATGCTTAGAAGTGGTAGGTAATACCAACCCTATTATTTAATACATTAATTGCTTATTATCTATTGCATTTAGAAAGCACAATTAATTATTCCTAAACATGAAAAAAGTTGAAAAATGGGAAAATACTAAATAAATAATATAAACTAGAAATCCTACTAAATATATCTATTGAAAAATGGAAATCCTTAAGATCCTTAATTGGGATCACTCTTAACCTTCTCAATTTGGATTTTGTTAACCATTATACTAGGAAGATATGTCAAAAATCGAAAAAAAAAAATCATACCTTTCCATGTGGATTACATATGATATTGAAGTATATGTAAATATAATTTTTTTTTTTTGGTATTTTATCAAGAAATCCTAAGTTATCCATTAACATTTTCCTTTTAATTACCATAGGTATTTAAACCTTAAGGACTCCTCTTAGAAGATGTCTACAAAGGGATGCTTGGTACAAATACCCATACAAAACACCTCTTTTCCTTTATAATTTGCATCTATGAATAAGTACTTAACTTAAGGGAGGTTCTATATAAAGAACCATTCTTTACTTTACTTTTTCTAACATAGTTAGCTATGTGGCTAATGTGTCGAGTGCCATTAAATAAAGATGAGTGCTGCATTGGAAAAAAAAAAAATGATAGGACTAATGAAATACTTAAATAATGGTGAAGAATTTTTACTTAAAGCACCCCTTTATAAAGTGAAGGGATGTTTAAATGAAGAGGTGTTAAGAATGTTGACATGGCATCCTAAGCACCTCTTTTAAGAACTCTTACATAGACATACTCTTAGATTAAGTTTTTTGTAAGGGAATAAAAGATTCAATGGTTTATAACGAGGTTCTTTAAAGCAATGTTTGTGATACCACGTCAATATTTTAACCATTTGTTCACTTTATAAAGGGGCGCTTTAAGAAAAGGTTTTTCTTTTTTTGTTTTTTTACCTTAATTTAATTATTTCATGGGTTTTAACCATTTCTTTTTTTTTTTTTTGAAACAATGTAGCACCTACCTTGATTTAATGATGCCTAACATATTGGCCAGATGGCTAGTTGTATTAGAAAAAGTAAAGTGGAAAGCTGGTTCTTCATAGAACACCTCCCTCAAATCAAACACTTGTTCATGGGTACAAATTATAAAGGGAGATAGTGTATTTGGAATGAATATTTATGTCAAGCATCCCTTTATAAACATGCTTTACATCACATGTTTATATGAATGTTATGTAACTACTCAAAATGGTACATATATACCTATAACGGTACATAATTTTTAGAATACCATCATTTATGTTGGCATGTGTTGCCAGTTGTACACCACTAATTCACCTAAGTGGTGTGTTAAAAACATTGAAGCTTTTCTTATTGCAAGGTGTTTGAGCTTGATACCCTTTTCATGACTAAGGAAACCTAAGGGGGAGTTCCTTAGTAGAGGAATCCACTAAATTACTTCATTTATTTATTTTAGTTTCCGTTTATTTATTATTACGACCTACAAAATTTTTTAAAAATTGTTAATAACTTTTATAAGAATTGGGATAAAGTGGATAGTTCTTAAAAAATAATAATAATAATTTAGAGTTATTTAAAATGTTAACATGATATCTAAATATTCGAAATGGTATCCACAATGTATAATTTATGAAAGAGAAGAAATATCTTAATGTATTATATTGACCTAGAAAGCAAAATATATAAATGAATAAATAAATAAATAGATGAGTGAATAATTGTTGGTAGTGATTTCTTACTATAGGCCCTCTCAAGATAGACTTAGCCTATGATCCATTAGTCGATATGTATAAAAGGGATGAAACCAAGTAAAGTACAAAAATGAGTCATGTTTAACAAACTTTTCTGCCCAAATTCAAGTTATAGGGAAGCACTCAAGATTGTAACCACCAATTCACACCTTCTTATCCTATAAATATCAAGCTACCCCCCTAGGTATAGGAAATTGGAATCTAATTACTCTCTCTCCTTCATTGGATGCCTATTCTTAACTACATTTATTATCTTAAGCATCCAAGTAACATGCCTAATTCACCTCAAGTATCCCTTAATAGCTTATGTTTGCTCTGTTGATGGCTCAACTTAACCTTACTAGTCTAGATATAAGCTAAAGTCCCCTTTGTTGACAATACTTGTCATCAAGGATTGTAAATAAGGATTAGACTATATAATTTATATACTATATAGTGCATGGACATAATATCACTTATCATATATTGTATATCAAATATACAATTGTTAGTTTTTGGGTTTTAATTTTATATTATCTATAATATATATAAAGCTTACTATCTACTCATGACTCTACTCATGGGCTTGATGAGTTAACTCATAAGTATAAGTAGTAGTTTAAACTTAGCTTGTTTAGATAATCAAGTTTTGTTTTGATTTTGAGTTTGGTTCTTTTATAAGTGGAGCCCAAGTAGAGCCAAAGTTTAAGCCAACCAAACTCGAAGATGATAAGGGTCGATTATGGCCCTAACCTAATGTGGAGATTCATTTACAAATTTAAATCCACATATGACCAAATATAAATCGCCAATAAGCTAGTCCAAGTACCTCGGAAGCTAAAGTGAATAAAAGTGAGATAACATGGGAAGTTGACTTAAGGATTGTGACGAGAGATGGCGGAAATAAAATTAGTTTAAGTCCAACCAGGACAAAAAGTTCATCAATCCAAAAGTGAAAGGAGTTTGACCGGAATAAAATTATTGGCCATCTGCAGACGACTGATTTAAATTTTTTAAATATAACTTTACATTTCCGTAAATTTCAAAAGCATATAAGCCGAAAATTTATGGGGAATTATCAATTATTATAGGTCTGTATTTATATACTCAAATATTATAGGGGATGAAATTGCACGTAATAATTTTAAATGATTTATCCACTTGACTAATAATTTAAGAGATATATTTATAATTTATTCATTGGTTAATGTAAGGGACAAATTTGTCTTGTAATGCGTTTTCTAAAAGATATATAGAAACTTAGAAAGTTGGCAATTATATATATATATATATATATATTTCCATACTATTTGAGCCCTATGAGGCTTATGGAGTCTTTTTCGTATTGTTAAAATTACCCTTTTATAATTTAATATTACATGTAATTTATCATTTTTAATTTTAAAATAGATGCACATAAATATTATTTTACTAAGGATATTGTTGATGGGGCCTTTTAGACATAGACCTCTCAAGCTTATGCCGACTTGACTGGTTTTATGGCTTAAGTCATGCCCTACTCGATTTGACTTCTCCATTCTTAAGGCTAACCTCAATTGAAGCTTATAAGATAGCCCGCCTAGCTACAGTGAACGTTTACTACAAGAAGACAGTGGATAAGATTAAATGACCAAATTAATAACTATTTCCTATATTTGTGGAACATGATAGACGTTACAACTCTATTAGCCAACACTTGTGGACGTGACTTTTGCCCACTAACTTCTCTTCAACTACTGGCTCTACTCCTCTATAAATACAAAGCTATCACGTAATGGTAAACTACTTAATACTTTCTATACTAGAATATAAATACAACTCTACTTTCATGTACTCTTAATCTCGTTACACACAATATCGAAGTAGTCATACCAGATAACCCCCCAAGTGCCTTTTACTGTTCTTTATCTTGTAGACTCATAGTTAGGCAAAGCTTAATCTTAACTAAATTTCTATTGACCAATATCTAAAGACTACATTTGGTACGATCTATAGGAAACCAATTCGACTTTTTACCTAAATATACACTAAACACTCGCCCCAACACCACTACAAATTCACAATATGTCTCGTGTTGACAAATATAAAAACAATCAATTGGTGAATAACTAACTTGCTAATAATCAGCCCCTAACTAGTAAGGATACACTTGAAGCGTTTTTGGAGCACGCAGAGTGCCTACTTGAGGAATTTGTAGTTGATTCACATTAACTATAAATATAAAAATAAATCATGAATACTTTAGTAAGTATACTAAGTCAGAATTAAGTAGTGTAGAGAAAGTAAGGTTGTTGATCCCTCGAGGACTAAAAAATTACTAATTCTATATTAGTTCTTATCAATATTCAGGCAATTAATATTAACTTAATTAATTTAATAATTACTCTAAAACTATTGAAAAAAATAATAATTATGAAAAATCTAAAATTAAGCAATCAATTGAGAATTATGGGAAAATAGAATCCACCCTAAATTATGCAAATCAAATTGTTATCATAATATATAGATTAATACCTATATGGTCATTCAAGTGAAATTATTATACTTTAAAACTTAAGGATTAACCCCTAATTAATTAGTCAGTTTCCGTATCTTCCAATTAACAGTGGATTCTAAATTATAATCATATATCTCCCAATACTATGATTGTCTAATGTCCTAAATCAATTATCCCTAATGTCTTAGTGAATAATCAATTGCCGAACATTGCATTAATCTTTAGATAATTTCTAATTAATTCAATTAACTCTGCTTCTAAATTGATTAATCAAATCAACTAAGAACTTCTAACAAACCCTATATCAACTTCTGTATCATTAGGGTTTCTACTAATTATAATCAATTGAACAATTATAATTGAAATCATAGAAATTGTAATCATAAATCATCCATATATCTCTTAATCCTATAATATGAACACAATCATCATCTTAACTATCTAGGGTTTCATTAATTATCACAAATAATTTTAGTTAGCCATGGATTTGAAAACAAAAACACAAATATTAATTGAAATTGTAAGGAAATTCATAATTGAAAGTACAAGTAATTCATAAAATTGCATAAGAATAACTGAAATATATGTTATCGGTTTTGTATTGGAAAAAAATAATCTTCAATTGCAACTTCAATCTTGGTCTCCATAGCAAAAGTAAAATCCTCTCAATGATCAAAGCACTTTTCTTGAAGAATTTTTCAAAAACCATTTAAAAATTATTCTACGATTCTCAATGTCTAAGGAAAAGTAGGTCTAAAAGTTCCTCCAATGGTGAAACATAAGCTATTTATATGAAAAATTAAGGTTAGCTTACATGAAGTTTCTTTTTTTCATGAAGGTCGACGGTATAAGTGCAAGGTCGGCATTTAGGTCGACAGCGTAGCCATCAAAGGCCGATAGCATAGACATCAAAGGCCGCTGGTATAAGCTTGTAAGTTATAAACTAGTTGTTAGGTCGGCTACCTTTAATTCTAATTTGCATGCATTGATCCAAACTTCGTTTAATTTCTTAAAATTCCTCTAAATCGTCTATAATTTCATTCTTGAATCCTCTAATTCCTGAAATGTCCAAATGAAAATAATTAAGTATCAATTCTTAATGATTTCTATAAAATCTATAATAATTCTATCTTAATTTACACTTTTAAAACATGAAAATATGCCATTATCAACTTCCTTACACTTAAACTTTTGCTTGTGCTCAAGCAAAATAAACGAAACTAAAGAAATCTATCATTGAAAATACAAATTTTCTAATTGCTAATCCAAGACATTTAATATTTCACATTTTTGGACTTACTAATTTATAATGCCCATTTCTTTAACCACTCCGAAATATGTGATTAGAGTACTACAATTGAAATTAATCAGCTGTTCTGGAGAAAACAAATTTTAATCCAAGCGTTTAACCTAAGATTTCTATTTCAAAAGTAGATACATAGTTCTGAAAGGAAAAACACCCATTTAAACTTCACAGCTGTTAGTAAGCATATTATCCCTCTAATTATTTTGACAAACAAATTAACAAAGTAATGAAAGCATATGGTATTTACTCTATCCCTAGATTTTCTTCCTTTTTATTACAAGCCTTAATTGATTTTTTGAATTTCATTCAAATTTCCATTTTCCATTCCCTTTGTTTTTTCCTAGTTTAGATACTAAACTTTTGCCTTTTTGCCCTTCTCTTCTTGTTATAGTGAGTGCATTGAGTCGGCACATCTCAGGCTTATCACCCAAGTGTCCAGGTTTTAAAGAGACCCCTACAAACTCTTCTTCACTTTAACATTTAAGTTAGAATACTCTTAACTCAATTGCTCGAGTTATTGGAGTAAAGGCTCTCATTTCATCACTTTTTGAATGCTTACCAAAATTTTTCAAACTTCTTTTATAGGAATCAGCTTCACTTACCTCTTTCACTAAATTCAAAGCTTCACTTACCTCTTTCACTAAATGTTAAAGTGTCGTTAGAACAAGTAAAAAGACCATACACTAATTAACCTTACATAGAAGTGAACCTGTTTACTTTTCACTTAAGGACTCAACTGACTTTTAAATTTCAAATTCTAAGGCTAAAAACTAAGTAAATTAGGTTCCTAAAGAATTGACTAATTAATTTTAACTGAGTATAGAAATCTTAAAATTGGTGAGTAAGGTACCTTAGTGAGTCAATTATTTAAATCACAATCAGATGCTATCAACAATTTCTTTGTATAATCTCTATATTGAAAACTAGAAATTTAAGAACAAGTAAAATTCAAGCTGATAGAAAAGTATAACTATTTGTAAACAAAAACCAACATGCATCAAAATTGATATTTTCATTTCCTATAATTCCTCTCCCACCCCCACCCCCTACCCTCACCATAGGATAGACAATGTCCACATTGTCTTCTATTCAATATGCAAGAGGAGATAAAAATTTGTAGCAATAAGAAATGAAAAACAGGTATTCCCCTAGATTCAAATTTTCTACAATAATAAAAATTCCAAGCATAAGATCAATGCTATCATAGAATTCATATTTGACCTGTCTCATCAAATACAAAAAAAACACGAAGTAACAAAGATAGCATAAAAGTGTACTAAAAAGTACTTAACAGAGGTAATGATCCAAAGTTACCTAAACTGATGGGTACTGAACAAAAATAACTAAACAACTAAATAAAAGAAAAAAAAAGGAAAAGAAAAGAAAAATGAAAATAAAATAAAATATCATAAAAGTACGCAAATATCTAACCGTCTCTATCAGTGCTGCTACTCTTTGCACTGAAAGTCTCATAATGGAACTGCTTTACAGTTGTTGGCTGAAAACATAAGATAGTATACTTCAACATATTGAACATAATAGTCCAGAACTTTTTATTCCTTTTCCTTTCTTTCTTAATTTCATCTTGGGCTTCTCTAATTTCAACACTCAATTGTTCATAACTGCTATCTGGAGGATAGGATGAAGTAGATTCTTTAGTAGTAGGAGGATGATTTTCAGGAATATCGTCCTCATCAACAAGATAGAGCCTATTATCTTGACCAACCCCCAACCCCTAAATGGTGCAGTAGAAATAGGTTTACATGGGATACCATTGTCGCCCTCTGACTTGTGAAAAAGCCCCATACCCTTCAATAATGTAGTAATATGCCCACCATAAAAGATAACCTGTGTCTTGGTTTCATCAATCTGCCTATGGATAAAATTTGCTATCTTTACTCCTAGATCTATCTAAATCCAGAAATCAAACCGTATAGATAAAATATGTTGAAACCAGTTATCTTACTATGACTGGTCTTCTTACAGCTGAGAGTATGAGCAAGGATATGGTAGAGTAGCCTGTGCTCCACTATTAAGAAAGTTGTGGCGAGTGACTTTGAAGGTACAAAATCATCCCGCTTGGGATTAATCAATTGGAACCAAAATCGCTTAGTAGACATATCACTAGGCTAAGAGTTAGGTAAATTGACTTCCTCTTCCTCATATAAACCTAGAAAATAGCTAATTTGACTCAATTCAATGGCATGAATTTCTCTATAAACTTGAAATGTAAAAGAGGACATACGCCCACTTCTCTCCAGTTGCAAAGTAGAGAAAAACTCAATGGTTACATTTCTATAACTGGGTTCTTTTACCTCAAATAATTGAAACCATGTTTTATTAGGAACTATCTACTGGATTCTATCGTCCATTCCATACTCTTGCAAAATAGTCCAATCCAGATATTGCTCATTCATGAATGTCATCCTTTGTAGCTTCCTCCTTCGCTCCCTAACATACTCTTGATGTGATAGTAGATTGCTGACCGAACTTTTGGAAGATGAAGCGACTGTTGTCTTCTGTTTCTTTCTCGATTGTATCTTAGACGGCATGGTGGATGCAAAATCACAAATCTGTAAAGAAGAATGGAAATGTGTGTAGAGAAAAATAAAGAGAATGAGTGTATGAGGTTGTGGGTGTGCAAGAAAGGGAGAGTTTGAGAGAAATCTAAAGAGAGAGAGAGAAACTAGACAGAGAATTCGAGAGAAAAAAATGAGTGAGGAGAGAGAGAAAACCGATAGACATGTTTTTAAAAGCACTATATGCTGGCACTAACGTCTGTACGCCGATGGCGTACATTGTTGGCATATATGGGTAAGCCAGTTGATAAGCGGGTGGCCTTAAATTCAAATTTCGCACTTTTCTTTTCTTTTTTTCTTTTTCTTTAGGCTGACGGCCATCATACCAATCGGCAGCCTAATTTTTTTTTATTTATAAATAAATAAAAATTAACTAATAATGAATAAAATGAATAATAATAACAAAAAATTAAATTTGGTTAGACAAAGTTGCCTCCCATGAAGCTCTTAGTTTATAGTCGTTAGCTCGACTTTTCTTATCTTATTGTAAGTCCTCGCTCACCACCATAGTGGCATCACTATTCACATTTTCTCCTTTAAAATAATGTTTGAAGATATGACCATTTATCTTGAAAGTGTGATTATCTCCTGCCTTTAACTCAATTGTACCATAAGGAAAAACATTAGCGATTTCAAATGGTCTAGACTATCGAGATTTTAACATACTTAGGAACAATTTTAGTCGAGAGTTGTATAATAACACTTTCCGACCAAGTACGAACTCTCGTTGTTGAATGTTCCTATCATACCATTGCTTGGCTCTCTCCTTATAGATTCTAGTGTTTTCATAAGCTTCTTCTTTGATCTCGTCCAACTAGTTCAATTGGAGCAATCGCTTTTCACCTACAGCTTGTAAATCAAAATTAAGGTATTTTATGGCCTAATAGGCCTTATGCTCGAGCTCTACAGGTAGGTGACATGATTTACCATAAACAATTTTATATGAGGACATTCCTATAGGAGTTTTAAAAGCTATCCTATAAGCCCATAATATATTATCGAGTTTTAGAGACTAGTCTTTCCTAGATGCATTGACAGTCTTTCTTAGGATATGCTTTATCTCCTTATTGGAAACCTCAACTTGCTTATAAGTTTGTGGATGATACGAGGTGATAAGTTTATGAGTGAATCTATATTTTGTTAATAATTTTTGAAATTGCATATTGCAAAAATGCGACCCCCATCACTTATAATAGCCTTGGGTACCCTAAACCTAGAAAAAATGTTCTTTTTCAAAAATTTAATTACCACTCTAGCATCATTAGTTTGTAGAGCTACTGCTTCTACTCATTTCGAAACATAATCTATTGCCAGAAGTATATATTTGTTTGAAAAAGATAAAGGGAAAGGGCCCATGAAGTCTATTCCCCATATATTAAAAAGCTCAATTGCTAGATTACTCTTTTGTGGTAATTCATGTCTCCTAGAAATATTCTCGATCCTTTGGCGTTGAGCACAAGACATAACATAATTCCTACAATCACTAAACAAGCTAGGCCAATAAAATCCACAAGACAAAATTTTAGCTACCGTTCTTTCTACACTAAAGTGGCCTCCTGCTTCTTTAGAATGATAGTACTGAATTATGCTAAGCTGTTCTGTTTTAGGCATACAACTTCTAATTACTTAGTCAGTACAGCTTTTACAAAGATACAATTAATCTCAGAAGTAAAATTTCACATCATGTAAAACCTTCTTTTCTTTTGAAATGAGAAACTGTATGGTATGATTTTACTAACTAGGTAATTAACTATATCAGCATACCAAGGTAATCCTCGAATCTCTATTGCATATAATTGTTCATCGGGGAATTTTTCATTAATGGGTAGCTCCAAACACTTCAATTGTAATCAAGATAAATGATCAACAATTACATTTTCAATTCCCTTTTTATCTCTAATTTCAAGGTCAAATTCTTGCAGCAATAAGATCCATCGAATTAACCTAGGTTTAACATCATCTTTAGTAAACAAATATTTCAGAGTAGCATGGTCTGTATATACTATGATTTTAGAATCTATGAGATAAGGCTTAAACTTGTCACAAGTGAATATAACCGCTAAAAGTTCTTTCTCTATCGTGTCATAGTTTCTTTGTGCCTCATTTAAAGTTCTACTTGTATGGTATATAATATGGAATAACTTACCTCTCCTCTACCCAAGTACTATTCCTACAACATAGTCACTGGTATCATACATCATCTTGAAAGGAAGCTCCCAATCTAGTGCAACGATTACTTGTGCCGTAATAAGCTTCTCCTTTAATAAATTGAATACCTATAAACAACTGTTATAAAAAACAAAGGTAGAATCTTTTTCAAGTAAATTACAAATAGTTCTAGAGATTTTAGAGAAGTCCTTAATAAATCTCCTCTAGAAGTTAGTATGCCTTAGGAAACTCCTAACTCCTTTGACTGAAGTAGGTCTTCTCTATATCTCCCCTTTGGCTCTGTTAACTTCAATCCCCTTTTTTGACACCTTATGGCCTAAGACTATTTCCTCTCTTACCATAAAATGGCATTTTTACTAGTTTAGAAGTAGATTAGTCTCATTGCACCTTTTAAGCACACAGTCTAAATTAGTTAGACATAAATCAAATGACTTCCTAAAGACAGAGAAGTCATCCATAAATATTTCAATAAAATCTTCTAACATTTCAAAAAATATAGACATCATGCATCTTTGAAAAGTCATGAGTGCATTACAAAGACCAAAGAGCATTCTCCTAAAGGTAAAAGTGCCATAAGGACATGCAAATGTGGTTTTCTCTTGGTCTTTAGGTGCGATATGAATTTGATTGTAACTAGAATATCCATCTAAAAAACAATAATAATCATGCTCTGAAAGTTTTTCTAACATCTGATCTATGGAAGGGAGGGGGAAGTGGTCTTTACGAGTAGCATCATTCAATTTTTTGTAATCTATGCAAACTCTCTACCCGATCACAGTGCGAGTAAGGATTAACTCATTAACGTCATTTTTAACAACAGTCATGCCACCCTTTTTTAGCACTACCTGAACGGGATTAACCCACTTACTATCTAAGATAAGGTAGATAATACCTACATCTAGCAATATGAGTACCTCTTTCTTCATTACCTCCTTGAGAGTTGGGTTAAGTCGCCTTTGTGGTTGTATTGTGGGTTTGTACTCAGCCTCAAGCAATATCTTGTGAGTGCAAATTAAGGGACTAATCCCCTTTATATCGATAATGGTCCACCTGATGGCTTCTTGATGTTCTCTCAAAACTCCTAGAAGTTGTTTCTCCTAGTCACCTGTCAAAGAGGAGGAGATAATTATTGGTAAAGTATCATTTGTTCCAAGATAAGCATATTTTAAATGACTAGGTAAAGGTTTAAGCTTAAGCACTGAGGGTTGTGTCAATGATGGAACTAGCTTCTACTCACTGGTGCCTAATTCTTCATAGTATCAAGCTTTGATTTCTAACACCTCTTCCTTACCTTCTTCTTTAGGCTTGTCGTCATCGCTCCAATCATCTAGATCCCTAAGAACTGATTCCATAGTATCCACTCCTACTTCTTCTTCTATAGACTCACAAGTAATCTCATCAAACATGTCAATAATGTAACAAGATTTGTAATCATCAAAATGCTTTATGGCTTCATAAACATTAAATGTTATTTGATTGTCCATAACTCTTAAAGTCATCTTACCCTATTCCACGTCTATCAACACCTTACCTGTTACAAGAAACAGTCTGCCTAGGATCATGGTTATCTCTCTATCTTCTTCTATCTCCTGGACTATAAAGTCGACTGGGAAGATAAATTTATTTACCTTTACTAGGACATTCTCAACAATACCCTTTGGGTATTTGATACTCCTATCAGCAAGTTGCAAGGTGACATAAGTGTCCTTGCAATCTCCAAGCCTTAGCTTCTTGAAAATAGATAAGGGCATTAAATTTATACTTACTCTTAAATCAATAAGAACCTTCTTAAAATGAAAATTTCCTATAGTGCAAGGAACAGTAAAACTCTCCTGATCTCTTTGTTTTCTAGGCAGGGTGGATAAATTTTTCTGAAGGATCATGGAGCACTCTCTTATAAGCATTACCGGTTTGTTCCTATCAATCTTTCTCTTCTTAGTGAGCAAATCCTTCATGAATTTAGCATAGGAAGGCATCTGTTGTAGTGCTTCTACAAAAGGAATGTTGATTTGCAGCTTCTTGAAGACATCTAAGAATTTGGCAAATTAAGTGTCTAGTTGTTGTTGCTTCAATCTTCCTAGAAAGGGGACTGGAGGGACATAAGGTTTCACTGCTGGTGACTTCTACGTTGGTACTTCTTCCACCTCCTTCCCTTTTTCTACCTTTGGAATCTCCACCTTTTCTTCAACTCGTCTATCAACTGTTTCCAATGCTTTTCCAGTCCTCAGCATAATAGCATTAACACTTCTAGGATTCTTTATAGTATTGCTGGGTAAAGACCTTGATGGTTTGTTACTCAATTGTTGAGAAATCTGACTTATCTAATTCTTTAGGTTTTGAATAGTTGCTTGTTAATTCTGTAGCAAGGTGTTGGTCTTTTGCATATAGCTCAACATGAGCTTTTCCATTCTAGATTGATTTTGCTGAGGTAGAGTGTTCTGAGTAGGACCTTACTTCTAGAATGTAGGTAGTGGTTGGAATGCACTATTTTCATTTCTACATGAAAAATTTGGATGATTACGCCACTCAAAATTATATGTATTCAAATATGGTCCTTGATTGCTGTGTTGAAAATTGTTGACAAAATTCACCTATTTTCTATTGGTTGGAGCTAAGTGATTCCTAGTTAAGTACTCAAGATTCGAATGTGGTCTTGAACATAACTCACAAAAAACAATAGGGTTAGCATTAAAAGACTGTATTGAGGTGAGTTTACTTACTTAAGTAGTGAGAGCTGCTATTTAGGCCGTTAGTTGAGATACAGTGCTATTGTCACTGGCTACTACCCCTCCTAACTTACTTTTCTCATTTTGCCAGTTATGTGCACTAGAGGTCATTTCTTCTATCAGTGTGCTTGCTTCATTATATGTCTTTCCCATTAGAGTACCTCCAGTTGCAGCATCAACTAGGGACCTCAATGTCTCATCTAGACTGAGATAAAAGATCACAATCAAGAGATTATCTGGCAAGTCATGATGTAAGCATTTTCTAATTACCTCCTTGAATCTCTCCTATGCTTCATAAAGTGACTCACTACTAAACTTGGTAAAGTTGGTGAAGTCGTTCCTAAATTTTACAATCCTATCTAGTAGGAAAAATCTCCTTAAGAACTTCGATTAAAGATCAGCCTAGGTGGTGAATGAAACCAAACTTTAGCTTTATCCTTCAATGAAAAGGGAAAGAGTTGTAATCTAACTACCTCGTCTGTCACATTATTCATCTTCACTGTATTGCAGTATTGAAGGAATCTTGTAATGTGCTCATCAAGACTTTCATTGGGATATCCTCCAAACTAATTCATCTGAACCATCTGAATAAGGGATGGCTTCAACTCAAAGTTGTTAGCTTAAATAGTGGGCCTCCTTATAGCCGAACCCATCACCGTAGGTATTGTATAATCTCATAGTGCTCGCGGAATTCCTTGTATTTGATTATTACCCTCATTACCTACCATCTCGTCTATTCTTCTTTTGTTCTCTTGCCTCAACTGATGCAAAGTATGCTCTATTTTTGAATCCAGTGGTAGAATTTCAGCACTTCTACTCTTGTGCATAAATCACCTGTAAAGAGAACAAAAAAATAACACACATCATCAACTGTGCCTAAATTACCAATAGAACTAAAAGGTTTAATATTTCCAATCCCTGACAACAGTGCTAAAAACTTGATTCGCTTTAACTATATATATATATATATATATATATATATATATAAATAAATCACGAATACTCCAACAAGTATACTAGGTTAGAATAAAGTAATATAGAGAAAGTAAGGTTGTTGGTCCTTCGAAGACTAAGAAATTACTAATCCTATATTAGTTCTTATTAATATTCAGGCAATCAAAATTAAATTAATTAATCTAATAATTACTCTAAAACTATTGAAAAGAAAATAACTATGAAAAATCTAAAATTAGGCAATCAATTGAGAATTGTAGGAAAATAGAATCTACCCTAGATTACGCAAATTAAATTGTTATCATATTATATAAATTAATACTTATATGGTCATTCAGGTGAAATTATTATACCTTAAAACTTAAGGATTAACCCCTAATTAATTAGTCAGTTTTGGCATCTTCCAATTAACAATGGACTCTAAATTATAATCATATATCTCCTAATACTATGATTGTCTAATGTCCCTAATGTCTTAGTGAATAATCAATTGCCGAACATTGCATTAATCTTTAGATAATTTCTAATTAATTCAATTAACTCTGCTTCTATATTGATTAATCAGATCAACTAAGAACTTCTAACAAACCCTATATCAACTTCTGTATCATTAAGGTTTCTAATAATTATAATCAATTGAATAATTATAATTGAAATCATGGAAATTGCAATCATAAATTATCCATATATCTCTTAATCCTATAATACGGACACGATCATCATCTTAACTATCTAGGGTTTCATTAATTTCTACAAATAATTTTAGTTAGCCATGGATTTGAAAACAAAAACACAAATATTGATTGAAATTACAAGGAAATTCATAATTGAAAACATAAGTAATTCATAGAATTGCATAAGAATAACTGAAATAGATGTCATCAATTCTATATTGGAAAGAAATAATCTTCAATTGCAACTTCAATCTTGGTCTCCATAGTAAAAGCAAAATCCTTTCAATGATCAAAGTGCTTCTCCCAAAGAATTCTTCAAAGACTATCTAAAAACTATTCTACGATTCTCAATGTCTAAGGAAAAGTAGGTCTAAAAGTCCTTCTAACGGTGAAACATAAGCTATTTATATGAAAAATTAGGGTTAGCTTACGTGAAGTTTCTTTTTCTCATGAAGGCCGGCGGTATATGTGCAAGGTCAGCATTTAGGCTGATGGCATAGCCATCAAAGGCCGGTGGCATGGACATCGAAGGCTACTGGTGCAAGCTTGTAAGTTGTAAACCGGCTATTAGGCCGACTGCCTTTAATTCCAATTTGCATGCATTTATCTAAACTTTGTTTATTTTCTTAAAATTCCACTAAATCGTTTGTAATTTCACTCTTAAATCATCTAATTCCTAAAATGTCCAATGAAAATAATTAAGTACCAATTCTTAATGATTTTTAAAATCTATAATAATTCTATCTTAATTTGTACTTTTAAAACATGAAAAATATGCATTTATTAGCAGCCTAAAACAGGGAGCTCTACACTTGCTTAGAAGACGCAAAGAGGCATAACAAGCATACCTACCCATCGAAAGCATCCGATGCCCATACTAGACACAACCAAGAACAGCAGCAAAGCTACAGGGATCAACAACTTGATCCCTTAATATAAGAACAATAAGCACAATTTTGTGGCCTCTAGTGACCGTACCCTTGTTGAGAATGAGTTGGTAGCCGACTCCCATAGAGCATCAGCATATTCTACAGCATGCTAAGCTCATCCAGTAGAAAAATGCTAACCTCAACGAACTCTGTACTATTATGAGAAGGCTCTTTGAGTAGTAGGGGAGCAAGGCAGTTAACAACATTGAGCTGGTCACCATCAACAAAACTCCATTCATTAGTAGTGTTCAGGATGAAGTGTTGCCTCTGAACAGCAAGCTTTCTACTATGGACCAATACGATGGCACTAATGATCCTAACGATTACCTCCTATACTTCCTTACCCTCATGAACCTTCATAGTCATGGGAATACCATTTTGTATAAGGCTTCCTTAGGTACATTGAGGAAAGCAGCTCGGATGTTGTTTAACCACCTACTCGAGAACTCCATCGACTCCTTTGACGAGCTAGCATGGAGGTTTAGCTTCTACTTCAAGGATAGTAAGCCTCCATCCAAGGCATGTTGTCCTTGTATTTGATTAGACAAGGCAACGAGAAGACTTTGCGTGAATATGTGGCCCAATTCAACAACGTCATAGTCAAGATTCCCTAGTTGGATGAGGGTAGTAGTGCATGCTACGTAACTTAGCATAAGACCTGCAAGAGACTTCTTCCATTTACTTATGAAGAGTAAGCTGAAAACGTTGGTTAAATTTTGGAATAAGGCTAAAAAATACATGGACCAAGATGACAATATTCGTGCCAGGAGTGATGCTAACCAAAAAAGGTTGGGCCGAAAAAAGGGCAAGGAAAGATTGTTCATAAAAGATCACTTCGGTGACAAGGCACCAATTAGAGTCAAGGGGGAAAGCTTAGGCAATAAGAAGTGTTGAGAAGAGCAGAACCTACTTTCCCTTCCCATCTACACACAGCATATCCCTCTGAACTGACTAATTGTGCAAGTCTTTATCGAGGTATGGAACAGATGTTTATTGTAGAAGCCCCTAAAGATGAAAGGGAATCTTAGTTGTCAAAATCAGACAAGTATTATCAGTTCTACGATGACTATGGCCATACTACAAAGGATTGCTTCTAAATGAAGAATGCAATTGAATATGCTATTTAATGGGCTTTTTTAGCAAGTATATGGCCTAGTAGAGAAATGATGACCGTTCTGATGATGATGAAGACAATACGCTTTGGAAGGGGCGAACTAAAGGTGCTTGAGCAAAGCAAAATGAAGATCCCCGCAATGATTGAGCCCTCAATGACCGAGCACCGAATGGCGTCATCAACATCATTATTGCGGGGCCTACACCTAAGGAGCTGGCTAAGCACCAATGTCACGCCCCGAAGCAGCAGAGTCATAACAGCCCTACCGTGTAAACCATCCTAAGATAGAAGTTGGCCTTACAACTGCTATCTTAGACTTGATCTACACAAGGCGTCCATGACTAACCCCCTTTAAAGTAAACAGTTTGTAATTTAAATAAATCATTTACCTAAGAAAGTGAGGAAATATATATATACACTATAATTTAGTTATTGCAATTAAAATTTACAATAATTCTTCGTAATATATTTCTTAGTTATTACATTATTCAGAAATGAAAAATATTTCTAAAATAAAAACTTAGACCTTAAAAATATGTGTTTATTCTTCAATATTTTTCCTCACTCCCCAGGATCTAGCAGTTGCTAGCTTTAGAGTAGTTGTCTGCCGCTTTTTAGCCAGCACCTGCACGACGTCTATAGGAATGTGAGCAACCACAGCTCAGTAAGTTAGGACGAAGGACTTAAAACTATACCATAAACACAACAAGGTTTTCAATTAACTTATTAGGTGCAATGCATGTGCAAGCAAATACCATCGCACGACGTTGTCCTGCCCGTTGTCAGATTAGAGAAATTGCACCCGCTCTAATCCAAGTTAAGGAGTTGCCATTAATGCAACAGCTTACGACCAAACCTAGGCTTGTGCAATGGAGACCTCGCTCCTCCCGCGACTACCTTCGAACCATTGACTTCACGCTCGCCGCGACCTCCTCACTTGTCACTTAGTTCGACTAAGGATGAAGAAGGGACCCTTTACAATCCTGCGTTATCCCTTTCGAAAGGGTCGGTATTTGGCCGGAGAATCTTAGGTTTCCCTTAATGGGTTACCATATAGATCCGATTATGATTACAAGTCGTATTTTTTATTAGGTCCAGTTTAAGGTGATCACTCATTTCATACAAATCATACAATACAGGCCAGAACAACAAACAAAATCATAGCATCACTCATAATCAAGGACATACACACATCCAACTATCTAACAAGCATAACCAACCATAATCTTAAGCCTCCAAAATACAGCATCATATTAATCCCAACATACCTCGACTCCTCACTCACTCACTCGAGGTCCGACTTATTCAAGCCATCGCTGATCATTCCTATAATACAAACGTAGTTTCAGTTTTTCATATAACTATTATAGATTCATTTTATCCTATAATGCTTATTGTTATGTTTTGTTTAGAGTTTAATATGCCTAATTATCTAGGTCTTAAGTCTTTTACAATTATTCTAGGTTTGAGGTTAGGTTCGGGTTTGGTTTTCTCATCGATTTCTAAATTAGGTTCTAGTTCTAGTTCGATTTCTAAGTATTGTTTTATCCTCGAACCCTAGAAATTTGTTTCAACTCATAATGTTAAATTAATCACATTACTTTCTGATCTCTTAAATATCATCATTACCTCTAATTATTATTTTATTATACCCGGTACACTTAAATCCTTATTAGTGTACCAAATTTACTCCTAATGTGAGAAATTTTTACATTTTTCATCTAATTACATAAATTCAAGTTTCCTATCAAATTTATTGTATATTTTTATTATTATCATAATATCAATTTTTGTTATAATATTTTATATTTATTATATTTCTAATAATTGTGTATTATGTACTATTACTTATTATATACACAATACACATATAATATTTTTATTACTCTAATTACTATCTCCTAACATCAATTATCATTTCAAAATGTCTAAATTCATCCTAAATCAGATTTTTCACCTAATTTACAAAATTAACTTAAAATTTTCCATATTTCCATATTACTCATTTACTACGTAATTAACCTAATAATTACATCTAACACCCTAAATGCTACAAGTATCGTACTCCATCAGATTTCCATATCCTAAAACATATACTTATTTACTAAATCAGTAATTAACCATTTAATTACTTTATTAACCATAAATTACCAATTTTAAGCCTCATTTTAAAGCCTAAAAATTATCTAAAAATTTTGAAAATTAATTTTTGAAAACGGGCTTCATGGCACTGTTCTATATCATCTAAGTAGTCTACACAAAAATTTTGGGTTCAAAACTACACTCCTAAGGTCATTTATTTCTAAACCGAAACATGCTCGGTTTTATACGATTTCTTAAGGACCATATATTACGAGACATATTTTCATCAAAATAATATTTTTCATAAAAATTACATACAAAAATATTCTATAATAACAAAATTCATAATTTTCTAAGAATATTTACTATTTTTAACAAAATTACATAAAATCAGGCTGGAAATCGGACTCACCGATCTGGGTAGCTCCGGCCATTGCCGGCCACCATAGCCTTGTCAGCCGGTCTGGGCTCTTCCACCACTGTGTGGTGGTGGTGGCTGTCCACTCCAAGCTGCTCGTCTGGTATGGGTTCTCTTTAAATGCCCTAATTGCACAGCTTTTCCTATTTTTTTTCTAATCCTAATTTTTCTCTCAATTTTCGCCTCTTCCTAATTTTCTCTGATTTTTAACTGTCCAAATGAGCTTCTAAATTTTTCTTGCTATTTATAGAGCTTTAGGGAAATTATTGTGCATTAAATTAGACAAGATATTATCCAAATCTCTTAATTTTTGGCTTTTGAGTTGCCCTAATTTAATTGGCTGATTTTTTTCTTATTTTTCTTAGTTAACCCAATTCTAGATCATTCCTTATTTTTCCTAATTTTTATTGATTTTTCCTTAATTAATTATGAATTTTCTTTAAGTATTTAGTATTATTTTAGCATTTCGCATATTTTAAGTAATTACGCGTATTTATACCTACATGTAAATTCATATATAGTACAAATAAATATTCCTAAATATTATTTAGGTCATTTTATGATTTTTAGTATACATATAATTTATCTCTAGCGATTTGTTAATTATCAAAATGTATTTTATGTATTTTTGATAAATGACAAGTTATATACTTAAAATTTGGAATTTTATTATCTTTTATTTTATTGCTTATTTTCTTAAATTCAAACTTATGAGATCATTTTACTAATATTTTTACCTTTACTTTATAATTTAAGCTTGATCGGATCTTTTACCTGATCGAAACCTTGAGGAACTGGTTGTGGGGCTTACAACCAATAGATGGGTTAATACTTGTCTAAGATATTGGCTATTAGGGAGAAGAGGTAGAAGGTTAATACTTCGATCTCTTTCTCTAATGAAGATCTAAAGGGGGTAGATACCCCCCATCAAGACGCCCTTATAATAGAGGTTATGATTGCAAATGTCAAGATCCTTAAGATTATGATGGACACTAGCAGCTCCATTGATATCATCTTCTTACATACCAACGAAAGGATGAGGAGCAAGTTGCCCATCAAAATAAAGCCCTACCACCATAATCTCATTATCTTCAATGAGAGTATTATTCAAGCTAAGGGGATCATTAACCTTAATATGGAACTTGGCGATGACGACAATATTATGCTATGACCAATGGAGTTCGTCGTAGTTGACTACCCGTCTCCTTATAATACTCTCTTAGTACAACCGAGATTGACTACGTTTGAGTCATTACTTCGTCCCTCCACTTGAAGGCTATGTTCTTAACCTCCACTAGGGTGGGAATTTGTGGATGCGACTAGAAGCTCTCCCAAGAGCTCTATATTAGGGTCGTTAAAGTAGATGGTATGTTTTCTCTAAAGACCAACTCGCAAGAGAAGCTGGTTGAGAGAGGTGAGCTGTGTGAAGTGACAAAAGAGGTACAGATCAGTGCATCACCCGACTAGACCACTAAGGTCAAGATTGAAACCCCTTCTAAGTTGAAGGAAAATTTCCTTCTTATAGACCAATTTAGATAGGTTCGCTTGGGAGTCAAATATGCTCGGAATCTCCCCTGACCTATTAGCCTACAGCATCAACATTGACTCTAGTGTGTATCCTGTCAAATAGAATAAGAGGCATTTTATGCTAGAAAGGCAAGCTGCAATAGAGAAATAAGTGTAGAAGTTACTTAAGGTTAGCTTCATTAGAGAGGAGAAGCATCCAACTTGATTGACAAATGTACTGCTAGTCAAGAAGAAGCCTAAAAAGCTATGAATGTGCATTGATTACACCAATCTCAACAAAGCCTACCCAAAAGACTACTTCCTTCTCCCTAAGATTGACTAGTTGGTTAATTCTACATCAGGAGATGTCTTGCTTAGCTTCATGGACGCATTCTTGGGTTACAATCAAATCAAGATGAACCTAAAGGATGAAATCCATACCTCTTTTGCCATTGACTTTAGCATGTACTGTTATACTGTCATGCCCTTTGGCTTAAAAAATGTTGAGGCAACATATTAGTAGACGATGACAAAGTTGCTTAAGCCTCAACTTAGGCAAAATATGGAGGTGTACATTGATGACATGATAGTTAAGAGCAAACAGCTTAGTGATCATGTCAAGAACCTGTAAGAAGCTTTTGACTAGATGAGAAAACACGCCATGAAGCTGAACTTCCTTGGAAGTGCGTGTTTGGGGTAAGCTCTAGTAAATTCCTAAGCTTCCAAGTTACTTAGAGAGGAATCGAGGCCAACCTTGAAAAGATACAAGCAATTAAGGACATAAAGCCCCCTTTTTCGATCTGAGATGTATAGAAGCTCATCCGTGTGGTGGCTATGCTAAGCAGACTTGAATCTAAGAGTGCAATCTCTAAGAGTGTAGACAAATGAGTTGAGTTCTTTAAAATCCTTAAGAATCCCAAAGGTTTTGAATGGAGTCCTTAGTGTGCTACAACCTTTAAGTAGTTGCAAGACTTCCTTACACACCCTTTAGTCCTCTCCAAGCCTATCTTAGGAGAGGACTTGTATTTGTACCTAGCTGTTAGCAACTAGGTACTCTCATCCATACTTGTTAAAGTAAAAGGGGGAGAGTATAAGCCTATATGCTACATTAGCAATATACTCTAGGGAGCTTAGGTTAGGTATACTAGGGTGGAAAAATTCGCCTTGGCCGTTGTCATCTCGGCATGTTGACTCATGCCATACTTCCAAGTGCACCAAATCATTATACTCATAGACTAGCCACTATGTACAGAAGTTGGATGTGTTTGGATGGATGGTGAAGTACATGATGGAGCTAAGCACATATAGCATCCATTACCAACCTTGGACTAAGTACAAGTTACAAGTGCTGATTGATTTCATGGTTGAATAGATAAGAGAAGAGGAAGCACTATTAGGGGATGATAAGCTAGTGTGGACTCTTCATGTTGATGGATCATCTACTTCAGGGGTGAAGGTATAGGTCTTGTATTGATTAGACTAACAAGATCATAGTTTACTATGCCTTCAAGTTCAGCTTCGACACCAACAATAATGAATTTGAATATGAGGTACTACTAGCCAGTTTCAAGTCGGCCAAAGAGATTGATAGTATTTATAGGTTTTCTTGAACTCGATGCTTATCATCCAGCAAGTTTAGGGTGAATATGAGGCCAAAGATGACACTATGTCTAGGTACTTAAAGAAAGTGAGGAGTCTTCTAGCTAGGTTTCCTCCATAGACCATCATGAAGATCCCTCAAATTAAAAACTCAGCTACAAATTAGCTATCTAAGCTTACCTCTATAGAGATACAAAAGCCTAAGGTGAAGGATAGGAAAATTTTCATAGAGTACTTATTAGAGAAAAGTATAACTCTAGGCTCGGCTGAGGTCTTAAAACTTATAGCAATACAATTAGAGTTGAGTTGGATGGACCCCATATGGATTTATTTAAAGCAGGGTATGCTCCATGAAGTGGGAGAGAGGCAAAGAAGTTGAGATACCAATGCGCCAGCTACACATTGGTCGATGGTGTACTATATCGTAAGGGGGTCAGCCTTTCCCTACTTAGATGCCTTCGAGTAGAAGAAGGCTTATACGTCATGCAAGAGTTTTACACAAGAGTATGTAGTAACTATATCTAAACCTAAGCCCTCTACATTCGGGCTTTACAACTTGGATTTTACTGGCCAACCATGAGGTAGGATGCCAAGGTCATAGCCCAAAAGTGCCCTTAATGCTAAAAGCACATACCAATCAATCACGCCCCCAGCACCAATCTCTATCCCTTAAGTAATCTGTAGTCATTTGCCTAGTGGGGCATTAACATTCTTAGCGCCTTCCCCAAAGCTTTAAGAGATCAGCAGTATACCATTGTAGCTGTCAACTACTTTACCAAGTGGATCAAAGCCATCGATGTGCCCAAGATCACTAAGAAGAGCATTGAGTCATTAGTTTGGAACAACATCCTCTCCAAATTTGGGGTCCCCATGCCCTCATCATGGACAATGGGCATCAGTTCAATAACCTAAAGTTTAGAGAATTTTTGCTAAGTACCACATTATACCGTACTTCATATTAGTTGCCTACCCTCAATTGAATGGGCAAGTTAAAACAACTAATCGAGTCATTCTTGAGAACTTAAAGAAGAGACTAGATTGAGCTCAGGACACTTAGGTAGACGTGTTTCCCAATATTTTGTAGGGATACAAGACTAACCACTGTACCTCTACTAGTGAAATCCCTTTTTGCCCAACGTTTGGGTTGAAGGTAGTCCTTTCCATCAAACGAGAGCTTCCCAACATCCAAACTCAAAATTTCAGTGCAATCCTCAATGAGTCCCTACTATAGGCTAGCGTCGACACTATAGAAGAGATTAGAGACCTCGCTGTAGCTTGAGTAACTGCTTATTAGCACTAAGTAACCAGATATTATCATCAGAAGGTTAGATAAAGAGTTTAAGGTTGGTAATTAACCTTGCTAAACATTTACCAGGGGAGGACTCTACCTCCCTTAGGCCCTTTTGTGCGTTAAACACTGCAGCACAAAGCCCTTTCACCTCATTCAGCAGCATATTGTAATTCTCGAACTGGAGCAACACTTAGTTGTAGTACCGCAAAGAAACATACGAACTGTGACCAAAGAACTATCAGTAAGGAATGATATCAATTTAAAGATAGAAGACTTACCTGTTAAATAAGTAAGCTTAAGTGATCCGCTATCTCCATAGGAGCATCCCTTGCCATCCTTGACAGCTATTCGAGGATGGCCCAATCGTTAAGGGTATATGTAAGCCCTAAAGCTAAGCTAATTGACCGTAGGATTGAACTTAGGATATAAGGTTTTGGGCGATCAGTTAAAAAATTCGATCAAACCCAAATTATAAACTATTAAAGAGAAATATTAGTAAAAATGACCCTATAAACTTGAATTTAAGAAAATAAATAATAAAATATGAGACTATAAAATTTTCAAATTTTAAGTATAATAATTACTAATTACCGAAAAGGTGAAAAGTGTAATCTAATAACTAATAAATTACTAGAGATAGATTATATGTATACTAAAAATTTTAGAATGATCTAAATAATAATTAGGAATGTTCACGTGTACCCCACATGTATTTACATATAGATAAAAATACACAAAATTACCTAAATTAGCCAAAAACTAAGTAAATAATTAAAGAAAATTATAAATTAATTATGGAAAAATCAGAAAAAAATCAAAAGAGGATAAGATGATCCAAATCAGGTCGTGGCATGTCAGGATCTACAAAATAAAGATCAACCAATTAGAATTAGGCAACACAAAAACCAAAAATCAAGGAAATTGGACAAAATCATGTCTAATTAATGCATAATAATTACCAAAATCGTCTATAAATAGGGGAAAAATTTCGAAAACTCATTTGGGCAGTAAGGAATTTGAGAAAAATCGAGAGACTCAAAAATTTGAGAAAAAATTCTGAAAACAAAAAAAGAAAAGAAAACTGTGCAGATTGAGCAAGTGAGCTAAACCCACACCTTACTACCACCTAGGACCGAGCCACTACCACCACCCCACTCCAGACCCACCATTTGGGCTGGTCGACAAGCTTGGTCTGGGCTTGGATGGCCAGAAAACATTGAACCGGGTGAGTCCCATAATTGTCCCGATTTTGTATAATTTAGCAAAATTAGTTATTTTGCCTAGAAAATTATGAAACTTGTTATTCTGAGGTTTTATTATATGTAGATTTATGAAAAAATAGTGATTTAGTTTAATCACTTCTGAAAATATAGGGTTCTTAACAAATTAAACAAAACTAAGTATGATTAGAATTAGAAATAAATAGGCTTAGGAGTATAGTTTGAAGCTTAATTTTTTTCTATAGGATGCTCATGTGATATAGAATAGTGCTATGAAGCCATTTTTTGTAAAATTAATTTTTGAAAATTTTAAGTTAATTTTTAGCCCTAAAATGATGGCAAAATTTGGTGATTTGGGGTTAATTAGGTAATTAAGATACTAATTACTGATTTAGATAGTAATTAGATGTTTAGGGATGTTAATCTCTGATTTGGAAACCTAATCCTAGCCTTTGGAGTATTAAGTATGGTTAATTTAGGAAATTAGGTAGTTATTGTAAGAAGTTAGTAATATGTAAAATTGAAAATTAATAAATCTAAAATATTAGGGTTATTTAAATAATATTATAATAGAAATCAGAAAAATAATAAATCTGAAATAATATTTAATTTTAAGTAAATATCTCAAAATGTAAGATTTTCTTACATTGAGAATAAATCCGATACCCCAATTAGAGTTAGCATGTACCGAATAGTTTAGAATACGGAATTAAGACCCAATAAGATATTTGAATACTCGAACTTAGTGTGATTAATTTCACATTAGGATTCGAGCATATTTAGGACTTAGAAATCAAACTAGAACCTAATTTAAAAATTAACGTGGAAACCGAACCCGAACCCGAACTTAACCCTAAACCTAGAATAATTGTAAAAAACTTAAGACCTAGATAATTAGGTATATTAAACCCTAAATAAAACATAACAATAAGCGTTATAGGAGAAAATGAACCTATAATCATTATATGAAAACTGAAACCACGTTTGTGTTATAGGGATGATCGGCGATGGCCTGAGCAAATCGGACCTCGAGTGAGTGAGCGAGGAGTCGAGGTAAATTGGGATTAATACGATGCTGTATTTTAGAGGCTTAAGATTATGCTTGATTGTGCTTGTTAGATAGTTGGATGTGTGCATGTGCTTGATCACGGGTGATACTATGATTCTGTTTGTTGTTCTGGCCTGTATTGTATAATTTGTATGAAATGATTGATCACCCTAAATCGAACTTAATCAAATATATGATCAATAATCATAATCGGACATGCATGGCAACCCGTTAGGGGAACTTAGGACTCTCCGGCCAAATACCGACCCCTTCGAAAGAGATAGCGTAGGATTACAAAATGGTCCCTTATTCATCCTCAATCGAACTAAGTGATAAGAGAGGAGGTCGCGGCGAGAGTGAAGACAGTGGTTCGAAGGTAGTCACGAGAGGAGCAAGGTCTTCATTACACTAGCCTGGGTTTGGTCATGAGCTTTTGCATTAACGGCAACTCCTCAACCCGGATTAGAGCAGGCGCAATTTCTCTAATCTCACGACGGACCGGACAACATTGTGCGATGGCATTTGCTTAAACGTGCAATGCACTTAATAAGTTGATTGAAAACTTTGTTGTGTTTATGGTATAGTTTTAAGTCCTCCATCCTAACTTACTGAGCTGTGGTTGCTCACATCCCTATAGACATCGTGTAGGTGCTGGCTAAAAAGCGGCAAACAACTACTTTGAAGCTAGCAATTGCTGGATCCTAAGGAGTGAGGAAAAATCTTTGGAGAACAAACATATATTTTTAAGGTCTAAGTTTTTATTTTATTATTTTTATTTCTGAATGATGTAATAACTAGAAAATATATTACAGAGAAATATTGTAAACTTTAACTGAATTATAGCATATATATATATATATGTATAATTCCTCACTTTTATAGGTAAATGATTTATTTAAATTACAAACTGTTTACTTCAAAGCGGGTTAGTCGTGAATGCCTTGTGTAAATCAAGTCTAAGATAGTGATTGTAAGGCTAACTTTTATCTTAGGATGGTTTACACGGCGGGATTGTTACGACTTTGCCGCTTTGGGGCGTGACAATATACAATCCCATCGAGGCTTGGAACTTAAGAGCTTAGTGGCATGGTGTGATGTCATTGCCACAAACTTCCTACTTTGACCTTAGGAGCTTTCCCTTAACCTTCCCGGTCTTGGACTTAGCCTTTTAAAGGTGTAGCTCCTCGTTTTGAGACTTTTCCAACACATCCTTGAATGAGTGCAGTGCTATCCTTAAACACTAGAACTTATTCAATACTTCATAGAAGGCATCCTCAAGCTCATCAACGCACCTTGAAGGATGACCTAAGGGCCATACGTACATGTTCGACTAACTGATAGGCACCTTTCCCGTCTTCTTCTTCTTTACCTCGAAGGCCTTATCCTTAGCAATTTCAGGGGCCTTCCTATTCTACCTAGCTACCTCTGGCTCGACATCGACCTTAGCCACTCCCTCTTTACCCTTGTCAGAAGGGGTAAGCATCACTACATCCGGCTCATCAACACTGATGGGTTTATCCTCCATCATTATGGGTGCAGAGATGGGAACAGAAGCAATGGGAGTAAAGACCATGCTTATAGGCTCGATAGCTAGTAGTCTTATAAGGAGACTAGCAAGAGGAATCCCTTGGGGTAGAATAGTTGATTTGACCTTGTTAGTCTCTTCCACCCCTTGCGGTCTCAGCATCACTAGGTCACAACTCTTCCTAACCTCCAATTTGAACCAAAGCAGTCTATCGCATCTAGAAGTGTGCTTGATCTAACAGCTCTACCCCTAGGAATTCATCATGCCAGCTTTTAATAGAATCTGCCAGATCTCCGAACAGCTTCCTCCTCGGATAGTTCTAGAGATATGTCCATCCATTCAAACTCTTCCACTTGTAAAAGTGGTTGAAGAGTTCTAGGGTAGCCTTTATTACCAGGTATTCACATAATCCCTTGAATGCCTTTAACACCTTCCTTCCATTAGGAGAGACTTACGCCATATTGCACCAATGGAAATTGATGAGTTCCTTCTTGATGTCACTAAGGGTACTCCAGGCATTTTTCAAACACTACAAAGTGCCTACTCTACAATAAAGGTACCCACTCCTTTCTTATCAGCAGTTACATTACTTAGCTCGAAGTTGGTCTAACCGTAAAATTCCTCAAGACCTAATTAATGGCGGAGGGTTTACTTTTGTTGACCCGACCACTCGACCCCCTATCTATCCTAGTTTGGGTGAACAGATTAGTAGCCTCGAGTAAGGGATCGTATATGTAAATGTCCCTTGGGATGGCACTAATAAACCTTGTCTTGTCTAGTGCATCAATTGCCATTCTTGAATCATGGTCCAATTGTACCAATGATGAGGCTTCATCCTCTAAGGTCATTCCTTGTAGCTTCAAAGTCAGTGGTCAACTTGTACTTAGACACATTGGAAGGCATCTCACCTATGTTTGCTTTAATGTTAGTCGACATCTTGATGTTGAAGAAGTGAAGGAGTGAAGGAGTTTTGAAGAAAGTTGATGAAAAGAGAGAATTAAGTTGCTCAGATTACAATAAGAAAGCGAGCGGTTACAAAACAGTAATTTGTTAAAGAAACTCTAATATTTATAGGCCGAATGCTTTGGAAAGCAAATAAGCAGCTATGGGGATTTGTATAAGCACAAATCCCTTAAAATGTTGTGATGCAAACATGTGAAGACAGTTTTGATTGGGTTGTTGCATTCAATGGATAAAGTACATGCTACTACATACAAGTCTGTAGAGACAAGACATTTATCACATCACATTAACTGTACTTAAAAGAATGCGATAAAGTGAAGAATTTGAAAAGTTACTTTTGCAAGAAGTTTTCCTAAGGCCCCTTTAACTTCTACGTCACTGAGAGAATTCCTTCACTACTCTAACAATATTACGCCTCAACACAGATAGATGAAAGTCGCCTAGACATTGATCAGCTCAGCACTGCATACTTAGCACCTCTACTCTTCACTCAAGGTGTTTGAGGCGTCCCACTTACCAAACCTTCACCTTAACTTGAGCACCTACCTCGACCCATTGAGTATCCACCTTAAGCTAATCGATTGGATCGATTTGTGAGCATTCTATCGTAACTTTGTGTAATCTTCTTGAATCTCCCCTTAGGTGTCTCCCATAAACTAACCAGATGAAGGACCAATTGCTCGATACCCCCTGGTAACCAAGGAGGTCGGACCTCCTACATTCTACCTCGGAGTTAGAGCACTCACCTTACCCAGGGTGGTGACCTTCTCAAGTAGACCATATCTGCTCAACCACTGCGTTACTTAGCTTGGACATCTTCACTACCACATCGACACAAAAGCAGTGTTGCCATGTCACCTTACCAATATGAACACCTCTAGATCAGATCGACTATACACTTGAGAAGCCCACCTTTCCCCTCTTATTGCCTTTACAATGGTAATGAGACTGTCGGGGTTAAGGGGGAGGGGTTGCACGTGTTGATAGAGTTCTTTGGACATTAACCTCTCAGGTCCACACTGACTTGATTGGTTTTATGACCTAGGTTGTGCCCCTTCAAATTTAGCCTCTCTGCTCTTAAGGTCGATCTCAATTGAAGCTCATAACACAACCTGCCTAGTTACATTATTTAAAACCTCGGTTTTACTCCTTAATTTAAAAATTCCTAACTAACAAAAGAAAAAGATTTTATTTTGAAAAAAAAAAATTAGAAAAATTATTTAGAAAACAAAAAAATAGAATAATAAAGAAAATAAAAGAAAGGAAAAATTGAAATAAAAAAATACAAAGTAAAAAAGTTGAAAAAAAGCCAGAGGTTAGAAAAGAAGAAAAATAAAAAAAATAAAGTAATATAAAGTCTTGAGCTAACTTTAGAGTCAGTTTTTAATAAAATAGGCCACTTAAGAGTTGGTTGGGCTTCCAACAACTTTAATGTATTTGAATCTGGCCAATTCGCCGTCCTCCATACCATTTGTTTGTATGTATGACAAGGCATGGTCAACGGCTTGCACAGTTAAAAAATCTTAATTTATATATTCAAATTACTGATGCCCATTTTCTCAAGGGTAAACAATACTCTTTTCATACGAAAAACATTCGTCACTCCAATTCATTAACAAACATAATTTTAACAAGAGGGCCCCACTTATCTCTAGTCCATTTTTGATAAATTAGGTGTATGGTCGATTAGCCTATCACAACTCACAAGTCACATGCTGATCGAACCTTCGATTGACGGCTACGTTCGTGACATTATTAAAAAAGTTTCACACAACAGTCACGACCCTCTAGAAGTCAAACATTACATGCCATAACGATGTGAATCCAAAAATCCACATGTGAAAAGCGTAAAAAAAAAAAAAAGGGAGAAAAATTGTACTAACACATTATAGATCACGATGAGTAGTACTTATAAATAAATAAATATCACTGATATCATATAAAAAGAATTTTAATTGTATTAATATATCATGTGAATTAATAAGTAATAAATATTAATAAAATTTTAATATATAAAAATATAATTAATGTTTTTTTTAAATGTATATTTTTTTATTATCACGTATTTAAAAATAATTGTTACTTTGTAATACTTATTTGCATATTGTACGTAGCTTGTGAGAACAAATTTGTAGATATTTTCGTGGTATGCAGAAAGTCTTCCTAACACATACATGATTTTCCAAGTAAGCTCAATATATATATACCCGAAGATATCTCATATCCATACCACAAATCTTCTATCTACCTTTCTACTTCGATATTACAAGTGTGTAGTGAAATTTCCTTTGCTTCCTCTTGTAAAATTTAGATATGGAGGACGAGAAAAGAAGAAAGAGAATGAAATGGCTAGCTTATATTACTTCTTTTGTTATATTTCAAACCTTAGTCATTGTTGTCTTTGTCCTAGTCGTCATGCGTGTTAGGACTCCTAAATTTAGGGTTGGTGATTTTAGAATCAACAGTCTCAACTTGGGTGACACAGCTTCACCCTCATTCAACATGAGCATCGTTGCGCCAATCAGAGTGAAGAACAAGAACTTTGGACCCTTCAAATATGGAGCGTCCAAAGTTAATTTCACGTATGGTGGTGAAACGGTAGGTCAAGTCGATATTCCCAAGAGTACCGCCAATTTCATGTCGACTAAGAAGTTCGATGTCACTGCGTCTTTGACATCTAACAACGTCGGAAGTGAGTTGAGTTCGGGGACCTTGACGTTGAATAGTGTGGGAGAACTGTCCGGAAAAGTGGAGGTCCTGCTTATTTTCAAGAAGAAGAAGACCATTGAGATGGATTGTACAATGGCGATTGATGTGAACATGAGGGTACTTCGATCCGTGGAGTGCAAATGATGGTTTTTCATGTATGTTGTTGTACTTTTGTTTGATGTCCATCGTCTTGTTCTATTTTACTGTTTGCTATTATTCGAAGTGTGCAATTTGGTCAAATTAGGAGGGCCATCATAAGTCTGAAATTGAAAGGAACATCTTCCTTTGGTTGGAGGAATCTGGATAATTGGGAAGATGGGCATCTCCGACACTTTCTTAGTTCTTTTTCTCTCTCTCTTTTTCCTTTTCTTTTCCACGTGAAAATATCGATATTTTTTGTTTATTTAGGCCTTCTGAAATTTGCAAGATGTTATTCACAGGTAGAATTTTCCAGTGCAAAGATATATGATGTAATGTTTTACAATTTATACCGAGCAGAACAATTTATATTTCGATATTAATCTTGCTTATTATTATTTTTTTCCTTGAATATCCTATCAAAATGTTTTCTTTCTTCATTTTTTTTTTAATACACCTTTCTTGTGAATGCTACTTCGTTTCCCTTAAAAGGATAAGGGGATGAAGGGCGAATAATAATAATTTCAGCAGAAAGGCGAGTTTGTTATGCTGATTGAGCTGTGTCCTAAGAAAAAAGGGAGAATTACCGGAGTTCTTACCCTCGTTCTGCTTTATTTTCTCTTTTATTAGCAGGCCTTACTATTTCCTTTAATAAAAGGTTTCTTTGGGGAAAAAAATAAAAGATAGTACAGTAACATTTATACATTACTCATGACGAAATTCAACATTGATTGAGATGTACAAAGATATAGTGTTAAAAGAGAACCTTTTTTTTTTTTATATATATTAAAAATTATAGATTGGGACCTAAATTTAAAATCTCCATAGTTGAAAATGTTAAAATTTTAATTGATCAATCAAGGAAATATATTCACAATAGCCAAATCAACCCAAAATAGGAGGGTCATCCATGTCGCAACGCTGTCCTCGTATGTGACTTGTTATGAAATTGTTGCATTACACTTTCTACTAACATAATTTTTATAATATGTGGCTCCACCGGGCCAATTCGGTCTAATTGGCGTGTTATGTAACAACAAATCAAACCATTTCGATCTATTCTGATTCAGCCCTCATCACATTAGGTCGATGTTCTTCGTGTCAGATGATATAATACAATATGTGGACACATACGAAGAGTGCTTGATTAATTCACAAAATTATTATCCAATATAAAGGTGTAATTGAATTGAGTTGAATCAAACTAATACAATACTAGATTCAATTTTGAGCTCGAGCTCAAGTTTAAAACTCGAAACCCGTACTTAATTTGAGTTTGACCGAGTTATAGATTTTAAACTTAAACTTGACTTGAAAATATATATAACAAGTTTAACCTTAACTTGATTAGTTTGATTAAACTAAAACTTTTATATATTTTCCCTAATCAATACTAGTTTACTTATATTTAAATAAATTAAAAATTATACTAAATTCAATTAGATTCACATGCCCAATGAGCTCAATATTTTAAAGATTGAACTTAACCCAATTTACAACTTGAGTAACTCATTACAGAATCGAATTGGAATGAAACTTAAACCAAGCTTGAGTAGTAAGCGAATTGGTTTGGTTCATTTATACTTTAGTTGCTTGAATTAGTGTATAAAATGCAATATTAACATCCTAAGCAACTCTATAAGTAACTCTCTTTTTTAAGGTACTTTTCATCTTAGTGGTGGTTATTTTAATATTGTTACTAGCAAATTTATTAAATCTTTTGTAGCTCCTATATGTTACTATTACTTTTCAATCCAATATTCAAAATATTTATTAAAGTGTAGACATTCCATTTTTATCCATGCTAATTGCATTTCTCGTGTAAAAACCAAGTTTTAAGAAAAAAGACAAAAAAAGAATAAAAGATACAAGAAATTGACAAATCAAGAAAGGAATTAAAAATTGAAAAGGAGAAAAAACCAAAAAATTGAAAATGAAGGGAAAAGCTAAAAAAAATAAAAATAAAAAGATCCAAAAAATTAAAAATCACAAAGACTGTCGGCATTCGTCCTGCTAGCTCGTTTGAAAAAATCACACGTCTAGGCTCGTTCGAAAAAGGCTATAACATATATGTTTGCAAAATAATATATCCATTCTTGGACCCACGGAAGCATCTATTGACGGACAAATAAGCGATCTATGTCTTAAAAAATAATCTAAATCCGACCGTTAATCAAGAAGAAAAATCGGCAAATGTGTAGAATGTGCAGAAACTAAGCAATTCTTGTGGACCCCATCGAAGTTTCTCTTGGTGGACAAACCTACATAACGTAACAAGACAATGTCTGCAACAAAGTCACAACATCCAGAGAGTCAACAAATAACTGCATTAAATCATAAAGTGCAAGCTACGCGTTTTTTGATGTAGAAAATATTTTTCCGGAAAGTGTCTCCAGTCTCCTTGATTCTATTCTAGCAATGCCCTAAAACTATAAATACTAATGGAGCCACATCCCAAAAGTCACAACCAACCAACCTACATCTCCAGTTTGTCTAAAGTAAAAGAAACCTAAAGTAAGAAAGGATCCTATTTGTTTTCATTATACAGTTAAGATTACCATAATATGGCAGAAAAGATCCAGCAGGTGTATCCAAAAGGCGATGAGGAGTCCTTGCAAATGAAGGAGGAGAAGCGAAAGAAGAGGATGAAATGGGCTGCCTATATTGCTGCTTTTGCTGTGTTTCAAACCATTGTGATTTTGGTCTTTGTACTTGTTGTGATGCGTGTGCACAGACCCAAGTTCAGCATGAGCCCTTTTGACTTTCAATCCCTAACAACGAACGCTCAAACACCTTCTTTTGACATGGGTTTCATTGCTCCAATTAGAGTGAAGAATACAAACTTTGGTCCTTACAAGTATGATCCAACCACCATAGAATTCACTTATGGAGGTGTTCAAGTTGGAAAAGTGGACATTCCAAAAAGTAAGGCTAATTTCAAATCTACCAAGAAGATTGATGCTAATGTAACTTTATCCTCTGCTGCATTGACCACCACTTCGAATCTTGGTAGTGAGTTGAGTTCCGGGGTTATAACATTAAGTAGCCAGGGAACCATGAATGGAAAGGTGGAATTGATGTTTATATTTAAGAAGAAGAAGTCCACTGATATGAATTGCACTATGGAAATTGATGTGTCTGCTAAGGCATTGAAGTCCTTATCTTGCAAATGAGCCAGCTATAGGGCCTTTCTGATTTCTAAAGGATGCAGATTTGATCTTTCTCTTTTGTTTTATTATTATTATTATGCATATTTGTGCTGTTTATATTAAATTTTATTATTGGAATTTTATTTGGTAGTAATTAATTTATGTGATCTATATGTTTTGATGTAAAATGATCATGTGTTCACACTTGAGAATGCCAATTACTTATTCTATATATTCACTGGCCGTATTGTAGCGAAAGGTATCTTTTAGCTACTCAAATACATCAACAGTGTCGTTCCTAGCTTTACCAAACTTTTAGGAAATGGTTAATTGTTGTTATGAGATCATCCATTTGTAAAATAATTTCAAAATCATGCACTTGAAAATGCTTATTGAAAAAATTGAAGTGACAAAACCGACGAACAAGAAAAAGAAGAGGATTTTATGACCGATCCAATTACATCTATGCTTGTAGATTAACTAATATGGGCTTGCTAAAATCCAACTACCTACACTATTTAACGAAATAAAATAATTTCTTTTCTAGTAAATTAATACAATAACACGGTTTTAGGAAATTTCCTTGATATGCTCTACACCTACAACAAGTAAGTTTTCTCAAATCATCAATAAGATTAACAAATTACATGACCAACTAAAGAAGAAGCAAATCTGATACCTCGTGTATTTGTAGTCTCACATGGATTGTTAGAGAGAAATTGTGTTGGTTTATAAACTAATATGGTGAATGTTATCTTAAAACTAGGTAAAAGCTTTTGAAGCTGATGGTTAAAAGAGGCCCTTTGATATTTGTAGGCGTAGCTCTTCTCTATTTTTGATTTGGGGTGTTACCCACCCCATAAATTTGTAGAGGATTTCAAATCTAATTTTGTATCTTTCTTTTGTGTAAGTATATGCAAGGTTTGAAAATTTTAACTCTCTAAGTTTTGTTGGCCAAAGTCTTTGATTATTGAAAATGTTATAAAAGAAGTCCCACAATAGATGAAATATAAAGCCTAATAAGATTTTATTTGTATCCACATTTAATGCTATGATGCTTACAACCCAAAATTATTAACTAAATCCAACATTAGAAATATCCATATCAAATTCCCATTTATTGTATGTTATAATATAGGAGACAACATGGACAAATAATCTCAACCATAAACTATATCTCTTTTCATAACCAACAACCAAATCATCACATATATAGGGTTCACTCCCCATGTCAGTCATTAGTACTCTAGTTAACTACTTTTATCCATAGTTGCTTCTCATACTATAACTATCACCCATTGAAATATCCTTTTGCATATTATCATTTGCATTAGTCTTAGTTCTATCATATTGATGGTCTACTTACTTAGAGGGGTTATAGGTTTTGGTATCTATACAAGCCACATATACCCATTAATTCCATGATTGACAATGAATATTGCCGATCCTTGACCCACTTAACCGGAGTGTTTACTAGCCTAAATATTAAGAAAAATAGCATATCAAATCTCTTAATTGCCAAATAAAAATTAATTCTTTTATCAAATCCTACATAGACAAATAGATCATATAGGTTGTAATCATCACGTACATGCACTTTGTTTTCCATAATTAATTATGGAAAAAAAAGTGTATCAAATTAATTTTAACTTGTTTTTTTAGATAATATGAAATTTTAAGATAAAAGACAATTAGAGCTATGGTGGTTGAATAGTTGGATAAGGTGACTAACTAAGGGGTTTTGGTGGTTGACATAAGGCACTTGGGTAGTCATTCCATTAAGCCTCTTTTAACCCTATTTTGTCTTGTTCTTTCCTTTCTTTTATTTTTTGTTTATAATTCATATGAGTTAGGTTCTCGACTCATGTTTAAGGACCTAAAGGGTTTGTAGATTCCCCATAACAAAAAACAACAAAAAGTTATAATGAGGAAAAACACAACAAAAGAAAATGTCAAGAAAAAACTAACAAATGAAAAGAAAAAGATCATATCTTTGTACCCAAAATGGATTGATCTTGCAAAATAGTCAAGTAAAGATGGATGATGAGTGATCGCTAATACATGCATTGCACATGCCAGAAACATGCACATAATGTGCACATTGCATGTGATAGGGCGAAAAAAAAAAAAGTGTATATGTAGAGGCTTGAACATATAATGCACATGTACATAGTCTTTCCTATTCCACGTTAGCTTTCAATTCTCTTAAGAATAAAGAAGAATTAATAATCAAAAGTTATTTAGAAAATATATATATATATATATATATATATATTAAAGAACAAATAATATTACATAATGATTACCTTTTCAAATTTCTTTATTTTATATCACTTAAATGACATTATCTTTTTTTATCAATAAATTAATCTTGAATGACCATGAGTAAGAAATCAACAAGCAGTAAGACTGTTATAATTTAATGATATTATGATTTTCTATTGGGATGGATGAGGATTTGAATCTCCCTCTATCAAATTGTTATATAGTTGGCTAAAGAATAATAATAATGATGACGATGATGATTTAAACAATATACACATGTTGCTTACATTAAAAATAACAAATGAATACTTTATAAGATACAAATTTAATATTCCTAAATTTGTTAATCCTATCTTAATGAAGTAAATTATTTATATATTGTAACTTTTAACGCCTTAAAATTATAAAAAAAAAAATTTGCAATACTTAAATTTTTATTTTTAGCATGTCAAAATATGATAAAAATAAATGAAATTATAAGAAACAATACATAGATATGGGGTTCAATAAGAGATTATAAGCTTAATATATATATATATATATAATTAACAATTAATAATAATAATGGATAAGTAAATTATCCAGAGCTTAGGTCGCTCTAACCTACCATGTGTTCCTATATTCTAATGACATGTTAAGCATCTAGATTCAACCTACTAGCCTCTCTACATACATAGAAATCCTCAAAGCCTATAGTAATTCCATAAAATATCATGGATGTCTATAGCGTAATTAGTCTACAATTAGTACTAAATGATTAACTTTTCAACTTCTTTTTATTGAATGAGAATAAGTTCAAACATATGTCAATAATTTTTGTCTCCAAAGACCAAAATTACAAAACTCAACATCACATCTAGCCAAACACAATAACTAACATACTTCCAACAACATTGATAAGAGAAGTCTTAAGTGACTTCTCACGACCCAAAAAACAAAATAGAAATAAATAATTAAAAGCATGATAACAATTCTAGTCAATTTCACACTCCTACTTAGACTACACAAAGTCGTTTCCATCCTCATGAAAATATTCTCAATAATCTATCGCATCACCTTAATAATTCAATCATCATTCTAAACCTCTTGATCACTAACTTGTATTTGCATCTAAAAATTTTAAGAAGGGATTAGCCAAAACCCATTACAAAATAGGTTAAGCACATGTGCGTGAAGATACAAACCAAATCACACACACGTGGGTATAGAATACAATAATGCAACAACCATCCATTTAATTATCTTTATTTTAGTTCATCAAATAACATAGGAGTGCTCACAATCCCGGCACATAAAATATACATACCATATAGTATTGGTGTTGGATAATTTTGAGCACCCAAGAAAACAAGGAACAACCTAAATCTACCTAAATGATTTCTAAGTGAAACTCCAAGCAGGACACTTTCGCATAAGGATTATCGGGGTGTTACCACAAGGTCTAATCCTCCTAATCTCTTGGGCCCAACCCATACACAACATAATATAATTAAGGTTGAGTAATTATTTAGTTTGATTTTATCATTTAGTCTATCAACCACAACAAACAAGCAAGTGTCTTGTACCTAGTTCAATTGTAGCTCTAAGATCCAATTCTTTCATACTCTTAGAACCTAACATGATAGAAATACCAAAATTCAATTTATGACCAATACTTATACCAGAACAATACCTGTACTTCATCTCTAGACTTGATTAACAACACTCCTTAACTTAACAATTCAATCGTCTCACATTTGCAACTTAAGCTTGTTAAGGAATCTAAGATCACTAAGATGATGAATTGGTTCGTCAAGTGTTTTAGGTGAAGAATCAATTTTAGAAAAACTTTGAAAATGATTTAAGATTGAAAAATATGTCTTAAAAACATAGAAAAACCTAAAGAAATTTTGTTGCATGCAATAGGGGTCATGGTGTCTGAATGATATAACGAGTGGCATCTAGACAACATGATCAAGGTGAGCAAACTACTCCTTGGCATCTAAATGTGAGCAAGGGTAGCGTCTAAATGCTAGCTTACAGTCTACAGATTTCTACAAACTGTAGCAACATACACCCACCTTGTAAAATCATCTCAACTTCAGTATTTTCGAAAAGCACCACTTCTACGACATTATCCCTTGAATGATCTAATCCTACACTTATTAAAACATCCCCCAAACATCATAATATGATCAAATCTGATCCTAACTCTCTTGAATTTAAACTACACCATCTATGAAACATCAGATATAGTGTCTATGTGAGAATTCTTACCGTTTGGATCTAAATTCCTCTTTTCTACCATTAAGAATCCGTTTTAAGACTTATACCCATGTATGTTAAGATTCTAAAAGGCCTCCAAATATCACAATGGACCAATTGAAAGGGTTTCGATGGTTTATATGATTGACCTTGATAAGAGTTTTTTGAGAATTTTTTCATGATACAACATTCATAATTGAACCTATACACCTTTTTATTGCCAAACAAATTTGGGTATAATCGACACATATAAAGAAAACTAAGATGATTAAGGCACTTATGTCATAAGATAATATTGGATTCATTGGAGATAGAAATAAATGACTTGGACTAAAACATAATACGAACCTTAGGACTTATTCCATAAATATAATATAGGCCATTATGTTTCTTAGCATTACCAATTATCTTCCTTGAACACTCTTCTTGCACAAAACAAGAAGTGGAGGTAAGCTTCACATAGCACTTCATATTTTTAGTCAACTTACTCTTTGATAACAATGTTATACTATAACTCAAGAACAAAAAAAATGTGTCATTTAGTTTTAAACCTACCAAGTACACTATCCCTATTCCTCTTGCCACCATAGATCAATCATTTGCTACTGAAATCCTACTCAAGTTATCATACATAGTATATCAAAATGATATTTTGAATTACACATATAATCCAAGGCTCCTGTATCTATTATCCAAGCATCTTTTCCTAGACCATTAGAGAGAGATAAATAACTACTTAGTGCTATTGTTATAGAAGAAGACTCAAAAAACTTACTATTAGTTGAACTTATTTGATTTTGACCAAGTACTTGTTAAAGGAAATTGACTTGTTCGGGGTTAAGCTTGTTCCTAAATTACACTTTTAGATGGGTTATCCTTAGCCACCCGATGATTCTAGCTCCTATGAGACACCAAATAACAAACTTGTAACTCTCTTCCATGCAAGTCTTTGTGACGGGTTCTTGAATTTTCTAGATAGAATCGCTCATTTTTTTTTTATTTGATAGTGCAAGATTGACTGTAGCTCTGATACTATGTTCAAATATATATATAAAAACAAAAAATACAATGAAATAAGCTTTTTAACTCATATGGTTAGAGGTGATAAGTAATACTAGCCCCATTATTTAAAACGTTAATTACTTATTATTTACTACATTTAGAAACTATAGTTAATTATTCCTAAACGTGAAAAAAGCTAAAAGATCGAAAAATATTGAATAAATAAAATAAACTAGAAATGCTACTAAACATATCTATTGAAAAAAAAAAATCCTTAAGATCCTTGATTAGAATCACTCTCAACCTTCTCAATTTGGATTTTATTAACTAGTATACTAAAAAAATATGTTGAAAAAAAAATCCATACCTTTCCATGTTGACTACACATGATATTGAAGTATATGTAAATATAATTTTTTTCTTTTTCTTTCTTTTTTTGGTATTTTATCAAAAAGTCTTAAGTTATCTATTAACATTTTCCTTTTAATTCCCATTAATATTTAAACCTTAGGAACTCCTCTTAGAGGATGTCCATAAAGGGACTCTTAGCAAAAATACCCATATAAAGCACTTCTCTCCTTTTATAATTTGCATCTATGAACACGTGCTTAACTTAAGGGAGGTTTTATACAAAAAAGCATTCTTTACTTTACTTTTTCTGACATAATTGGCAATGTGGCTAATGTATCAAGTGTCATTAAGTAAAAATGGGTGCTGCATTAGTTATAAAAAAAAAAATGATAGGACCCATGAAATAATTAAATAATGGTGAAGAGTTTTTACTTAAAGTATTCCTTTATAAAGTAAAGAGATGTTTAGATGAAGAGGTGCTTAGAATGTTAACATGGCATCCTAAGCACTCCTTTTAAGAACTACAAAAACATACTCTTAGACCAAGTTTTTTGCAAGGGAAGAAAAGATTCAATGGTTTATACAAAGTGTAAAAGGCATTCTCACTAACAAAAACATTCATATGTATATGATATAAAACAATTATAATGACAAGAAGATATATCCTATAAATGAATTATGTGTCTATCATATTCTAATAGAGTTTGCTACACAATTCTTAACATATTAAACATTAAGTTTTAGTTGAATTATGGCTAGCTTGAAGTCAAAATGCAAAAGTGGGTTTAAAAGTCACAATTCACTAATCCCATGTCACGTCCTTAGCAAACTAGGCTATCGGTTATTACAAGAACTTTTGCGATATATTTATATTTAAACCTTTTATTTGCAAGACCAACTATCCTTTGAATTACTTAATTAGCAAAAGTTTAATTTGGCTTAAATAGAAAAATATATGTATTTACTACTTCTAATGCATATGAATTCATCCTAAGCCAAATTAAATGACATTAGTTAATGTCAATTTTCTTGTGAAACCTCCAAATTCATTAGAAAATTTATATGCACTAAGACAAAAAAAATAAAAATTGATTTTTCATCCTTAAAAAAGCATTTTTCATCCTGACTTGTTATTTGTATTTATTGGTTTTTTCATGACTTTTCAATTTAGTTGTGTTTTCCCTCATTATGATCTTTTACTCTCTTTTCCTATTTATCCTAATCTTTTTTTCTTTTTTCTTTTTAACTAAAGGTTAACCTAAACTAAAAACTAAAAATACCTAAATATGGGTACTTATAAACATTTTAGGTCATTAAACAAGAGCCTAGACCTTAATTTGCACAAATTATAAACCAAAAAAAGGGGGAAAGGAGGGGGAGGGGGTATGGGCAACAAGACACAATCGGGTTAAAAAGGCCTAATAGGCAGACCACTCAAAAGCCTTGCTGTTAATCACCTAAACCCCTTAGCTAACTATTCACCACTACCTCTCTAATTTGACCAAATTATGTTTTATTCAATTTCCAAACCCTACTTTTGACCCTAAGTAGTAGTTTTCGCATCCTAAATTTTCATATAATTTGAAAAATGAGCTAAAAAAAATTTGATACACTTGTTCTCCATAGTTAGTTGTGGAAAACAAGTTATAATTAAGTGAAGATTACATACTAAATGATTTATTTACCCCTATAAGATTTGATAGAAGAATTAATTTTTATTTGGCATTTGAGTAATTTTATATGTTGTTTCGCTTAATATTTAGGTTTGTAGTCACTCTAATTATGTAGGTCATGAATTGGCTTTATTCATCATCTATTGTAGAATAAATGTGTCTACATGGCTCGTAGCTAGGCACCAAGGTTTTATAGCCTCTTTAAGTAAGTTGGCTATCAATATGAAAAATCTATGACCAATGTGGCTACTGACATGAAAAAAGACATTTCAATGAGTTGTAGTTATGGTATGGGATGTAACCATGGATAAAAAGAATTTGTCATAGATATGCAACAATTTGGTTATTGCTTATGGAAACCAATGTAGTTTATAGTTATGGATGTGGATTTTTGTATCAAACTTGGATGTTGAGATAATTTCTCCTTGTTATCCACTATATTATAATAGCTAATTGTTAGGTTTCTATTATGGTTATTTGTAATATTGTATTAGTTAATAATCCTAGGTTGCAAATACTATAGCATTGAATGTGCATATAAATAAAATTTTACTAATTAAGCTTTACAGATCATCTATTGTAGGACTTATTTCATAATATTTTGAGTAACAAGGCTTCCGATAAAGAAAACTTGTAGAGTTAAAAATTTTAAACCTTACATGTAATTATAGAAGAAAAAAAAAGACACATATAGTTAGATTTAAAATCTTCTACAAATTTAGGGTGCACCTATTCTTTAGTTTGTCATATAACTTGTTAATCTTATCTATGATTCAGGAAAACCATACTTCATGTGAGAGTAAAGCATATCGATGGTATTTCCAAGAGCAGTGCTATTACATTAATTTATTCAAAAAGAAATTATTTTATTTTATTAAATAGTGCAAGTACTTGGATTTTACAAACCCATATAATTTAATCTATAAGTATATATTAGATTAGATCAATCATTTCAAATAATCCTCTTCTTTTTCATTTGTCACTTCAAATTTTTCAATATACATTTTCAAGTGCATTATAAGTGAACATATTAAACAAATAATTGGCTTCTTAAGTGTGAACACATAATAATTTTATATCAAGACATAAAGATTTGATGCAATGAGTACAAAAGAAGATATAGAAAACTTGAAATATTTTATTTTTTGTAATCAACTATTCATGAATAATGAAAAAAAAAAACAAAAATAATGTATATATATATGGCTACTAAAGAAACCCTAAAAGAAATCTCAAAAAATAAAATCCTAAATAGTAAAAAAGTCCTATTACAAACCTTAAAGTGTGTTTTTTTAAGTAAAAAACAATCTTAATCGTGCTTGCCATTGATCCACATGAGATTGAAAATTAGAAAATTAAACATAATTGCTCTTTATAAAGCTTAAATTCCCTTTTTGGAAACATATTATAACAACGAAAATTCCATCCAAATCAAAATTTATGCATGTTTTATCCGCAATTGAGAAACCAAATTATGTATTACCTATTTTATTATTCTTTCTATACCACCAATCCACATAATCCAAACTAAGCCCGTCCACATCAATCTCCCCCACTTAGGAAAAACTCGTCCTCGAGTTTAAAACAGAAATCGGATAAAGTGGTTCATTAGAAGGATAAAAGGGGTGGATATTCCATGGTGTTAGCTAAAGCCATCACATAGCATTATGATCAATCTTCTAGATGATCTAATATGGAGCATACTTGTTAGGCAACAACTTGCTATAATCACCACTTGGAAATCTCTCCTCCATATAAACACTAGAGCTTTATCAATAACAACAAATGTCTTTTTCCTTTTATGCTTGTCAGCTTCTTCCTTGTATCTGCTATTGCTTTTGAATATGTAGATGCATGAATCCCACAAGCCATCAACCCAATAATAGTCACAGTGACAGTGATGAGTCCTTATATATTAGTTAGACATTTAGCCTCTTTATACCAGATTAGGATACAAACTCCTTTTGGTTACCATACTTTCCCTATAAAGTTGCTCATGCTTTGTTGGAAGTTTTTGCAACCTCATTAACATTAAAAATATGTACATTTTTTGCTCCATGAATTATGCATAAAGCTAATGCATTGTTCTTTTGATTTATTTCGTTATTGACCAACTTTGATAATAACTTTGTCTAACTCATCTTTGATCCCCATTTCCACCAACTACCATAGATCTTAGGACTTAAAGATAGTTTTTATTTTTTTACTCCAACATCTATGATTAACGCCATTAAAAATTGGGGATGGCATAAAACTTACATCTTTTTCTATCATTTCTTGAAATGTTTGAAATGACCCATAAGCAATTGAAAATTAGAAAAATAATCTTGATTACCCTATTACTGTACTTGAAATTCCCTTTCTAAAAACATATTGTGATAAAGAAAATTCCTCTTTCACTAAAAGTAATGCCAATTTTATTTGTAGTCGAAAAATTGGTGTATGTATGACCCGTTTTATTATTATGTCTGTCTCATCAGTCTATAAAATCTAAACTAAGTCAATCTACATCAATCTCCCCTACTCAAGAAACCCTATCCGCATCAATCTCCCCCACTTGGGAAAACTCATCCTTGAGTTTAAAATGGAATCTAAACAAAGCGGCTTATTAGAAAGATAGAAGTGGTATATATCCATGCCATATTAAATATCTTTGATATTCCTATGCTATTAGGTAAAGCCACTACATAAGTAATACATTTATCTTCTAGATCATCTAATATGGAGCATGCTTCCTAAGCTGCAGCTTGGTATGAACACTAGTTGGGAATTTTTCCTTTCATAGAAATACCATAACTTCATCACCAATAGCAAATGTCTTCTTCCTTTTATGCTTATTAGCTTCTTCCTTATATTTAGCATTACTTTGCACCAAAATTTCACGTGCAGGTGAATGAAACTTGTAAGCCACTAACTGAATTTTGTGCTTATTAGATTCTTCCTTATATTTAGCGTTACTTTCCACCAAATTTTCATGTGTAGATGAATGAAACTAGTACCAAATAATAGCAATAGTGGTAATGATGAGTTCTTTATAGACTAGTTGGACATCTGGCTTCTATATATAAGATTGTGATACATGCTCCTGATTTCCACACTTTTTCCATAAAGTCACCTATGCTTCATTGAAAGTTTTTGCAACCTTAATAATGTTAAAACTGCCCTTATTGATGGTTCCTTGAATTTTGTATAGAGTAAGTGCATCATTAATTCTATTTATTTCAATGTTGACCAACTTTGGTGATGACTTGTCTGACTTGTCTCTCATATCAGTTTCTACCAACTTTGATAGATCATGGGACTTGAATAGTCTTAATATTTTTGCTTCAACATCTATAATTTACCCCATAGAAATTTAGGGATAGCACATAACTTACATTGTTTTCTATCGTTTCTCAAAATGTTTAAAACGATTCACAAGTGATTAAAATTTAGAAAATTAAATCTAATTGCTTAGTCATGCAACTCAAAAATCCCTTTCTAGAAACATACTAGAATAAAGAAAATTCCTCTTAAATTAAAAGTTACATTAATTTTATCTGTAATTGGGAATTTGCTTTATGTATGACCTGTTATATTACTCTATTGTAGCATTGATTCATATAATCTAAACTAAGCCCATCCCATTTAGGAAAAACACATCCTTGAGTTTGAATTGTAATGTGAATAAAGTGGTTCGTCAAAAGAATAAAAAGGGTAGATATTCACCACATTAATGTCTTGGATATTCCCATGTTGTTGGTTAGAACCACCACAAGCATTATCATTAATCTTTTAGATGATCTAATATAAAGCATACTTCCTACGCTGCAACTTGCTATAAACATTAGTTGAAAATCTCTCCTTCCGTAAGAACATGATAACTTCATCACCAACAACAAATGTTATCTTCCTTTTATCCTTTTAAGCTAACTCATAGTATCTAACATTGCTTTCCATCAACTTTTCATGTGGAGAAGAATGAACACTGCTTGTTGTTGACTTACCAATAGCTATAGCTGTAATGACAAGTCCTTTATAGACTAGTTAGACATCTAGCCTCTTCATATAAGATTAGGACACATGCTCATTTTGATCTCCATACTTTTTCCTACAAAGTCACCTATCTTTAATTGGAAGTTTTTGTAGTCACAATAATATTAAAAATATCCTCATCTATGGCTCCTTGAATTATGCATAGAGCAAGTGCATCTTTCTTTTAATTTATTTCATTGCCAACCAACTTTAGTGATGACTTATTTGAATTATCTCTCATCCCGATTTCCTCTAACTCCTATAGATCTTAGGACATACAGATAGTCTTCTTCTTTTTACTCCAACATTTATAATTTATCTAATAGAAAATTATGGATGGCAAAAAACTTGCATCGTTTTCTACCATTTCTAGGAATATGTGAAACGATCTACAAGTGTTTGAAAATTAGAAAATTAAACTTGATTGATGAAAACATATTACAATAAAGAAAACTTCTCCTAGATCAAAAGTTATGCCTATTCGATAACTGGGAAATCAATTTATGCATGACCCATTTTATTATTCTATTTGTCTTGTCAATCCATATAATACAAACTAAGCCCATCCACATCAGTCTCCCTCAACTAGGAAAAACTCATCTTTAAGTTGAACATGGATAAAGAAGTTCTTTAGAAGTATAGAAGGGCTAGATATCCACCACTTTAAATGTCCTAGGTATTCTCATGTTGTCAAGTAAATCCGCCACATAAGTATTATCATTAATCTTTTAGATGATTTGATCTGGACCATACTTCCTAAGCTATAACTTACTATAAGCATTAGATTAGAATCTCTCCTTCTGTAGGAATACTATAACTTCATCACCAATGGCAAATGTCTTCCTCCTTTTATGCTTGTCAGCTACTTCCTTATATCTAACATTACTTTCCTCTAACTTTTCATGTGCAAATAAATGAACCCCATAAGTCGCCAACCCAATAACAGCCACCGTGATAATGACAAGACCTTTATAGACTAGTTAAATATCTAGCCTCTTATATAATATTGAGACACATGCTCCTTTTGATCTCCATACTTTTTCTATAAAGCTACCGTACTTCGTTGGAAGTTTTTATGGGCTTAATAATGTTAAAAATATCCACATTTATGGCTCCTAGAAGTATGCATAAAGAAAGTGCATCCTCCTTTAGATTTGTTTCACTATCAATCATCTTTGGTGATGACTTGTCTAACTTGTCTATAATATCCATTTTCACCAACTCCAACAGATCTTAGGATGCAAAGCTAGTCTATATCTTTTTACTCTAATATCTATAATTGACTCTATAGAAAGTTAGGGATAAGACAAAACTTGCATCGTTTTCTATTTTTTCTTGAAATGTTTTCAATGAAACACAAGCAATTTAAAATTAGAAAATTAAACTTGATTGCCCTATTACAAAGCTTGAAATTCCCTTTTCAGAAGCATATTGAAAATTCCTCTTAGATCAAAAGTTATGTATATTTTATCCATAACTGGAAAATTGGTTTTTGTATAACCCCTTTTATTATTTTTTTCTATCCCACTAGTACATATAATCCAAAGTAAACCTGTCCACAACAATCTCTCTTACCTAAAAAAAAAAAAAAAAAACTCATCCTCAAGTTTAAAATGAAATCTAAATAAAGTGGCTCATTAGAAGGATATAAGGGTAAATATTGCCACATTAAATATCTTGGATATTACCATGCTATTGAGTAAAGTCACCACAAAAACATTATCAATAATCTTTTAGATAATTTGATATGAAGCATATATCATAGGCTGTAGCTTGCTACAAATACCAATTAAGAATAACTCATTCCGTTAGAACACCATTTCTTCATCACCAATTGCATATGTCTTCTTCCTTTTTTACTTGCCAACTACTTTCTTGTATCTACCATAGCTCTCTTCCAATTTCTTCATGTACAAATGAATGAATCTTGTAAGCCCCTAACCTAATAATAACCATAGCAGTGATGACGAGTCCTTTATAAACTAGTTGGACATCTAACCACTTTATATAGGATTAAGGCACGTATTCTTTTAAGCTCCACAATTTTGCACAAAGCTGCTCATGTTTCATTGGAAGTTTTTGCAAAATCAATAAAGTTAAAAATATCTCCATCTATGGCTCCTTAAATTATGCACAAAACAAGTGCATCCTTCTTTCGATTTATTTTATTATCTACCAACTTTGGTGATGACTTATCTAACATGCTTCTAATCCCCATTTCCACCAATGGCTATAGATCTTAAACCTAATGATGGTTTCCATTTTTTAACTTTAACATCTACAATTAACCCCATAGAAAATTGGCATTGGTACAAAACTTTGCATCACTTCTGCCATTTCTTAGCATGTTTGAATAGATCCACAATCGGTTGAAAAATAGAAAATTAAACTTCATTGCCACATTATAGAGCTCAAAATTTCCTTCCCAAAAAACATATTATAATAAAGAATATTCCTCTTGGAAACATATTATAACCTAATGAACCATTTTATCCCAATTCCGTTCAAAACTCAATGATGAGTTTTTTTCCAGGAGGGGGAGACTGATGTAGATAGGCTTGGTTTAGATTACATGAACCGACAGAATAGACAGAATAATAAAACAAGTCATATGTAAATCGTTTTCCTAGTTACAGATTAAACGGGCATAACTTCAATCGCTTATGGAAAGTTTCAAACATTCCAAGAAATGATAGAAGACAATGCAAGTTTTGTGTCACCCCCAATTTTCTATGGAGTGAATTATAGTTGTTATAGTAGAAAGATAAAAGGTTATCCTTAAGTCTCCAGATCGAGTTAGTGAAAATGGAGGAACAAGTCTGATGTGTCATCAATAAAGTTGATTAACAATGAAATAAATTGAAAGAAGGATACACTTACTTTATACATTACTCAAGAAACCATAAATAAAGTTATTTTTAACAATATTAAGGATGCAAAAACTTCTAAGGAAGCATAGGATGCTTTGTGGAAAAGATATAGAGATCAAAAGGAGTAAGTATCCCAATCTGATATAAAGAGGTGAGATGCCTAACTAGTCTATAAAGGATTCGTCATTTCCGCTGTGGCTATTATTGGATTAGTAGCTTAAGGTGTTCATTCATCTACATATGATAAGTTGGAGGAAAGCAATGCTAGATATAAGGAAGCAACTAACAAGCATAAAAGAAAAAAAGACACTTGCAAGTTGTTCCTAAAGAATGAAAGATTCTCAACTGGTGTTTATAGAAAGTTGGAGCTTGGGATGTATGGTGCATAACAAATCATCTAAAAGATTAAAGATAATGGTTATGTGATAGGTTTACCTAATAGCATGGGAATATTCAAGACATTAAATGTGATAGATATTATGAATATTAATCCTGATTGCGTTGTTATAAAGCTTGAAAATCCCCTTTCGAAAACACATTATCATGATGAAAATTCCTCCTAAATCAAAAGTTATGCCCTTTTATCTGTAACTAAGAATCCAGTTTATGTATGTCCTATTATATTATTTTGTTTGTCTCATTGTTTCATATAATCCAAACTAAGCCCATCCATATAAGTTTTGCTAACTTGGGAAAGATACGTCCTTAAGTTTAAATCGGAATCTCAATAAAGTGGTTTATCAAAAGGACAAAAAGAGTAGATACCTACTACATTAAATTTCTTGGATATTCCCATGTTGTCAAGTAAAGCCACCACATAAGCATTATTATTAATCTTTTGAATAATCTAATATGACTCATACTTCCTAGGCTGCAGCTTGCTATAAACATTAGTTAAGAATCTCTTTTTCTATAAGAACACCATAACTTTATCACCAACAGAAAATGTCTTCTTCCTTTTGTGCTTCTCAACTATTTCCTTATATCTAGCATTAGTTTTCACTAGCTTTTCATATATGGATGAATCAACTCCATATTCTACTAACCTACTAATAGCTATAGTGACAATAACGAGTCCTTTATAGACTAGTTAGATATTTATCCTCTTTATACAGGTTCAGGACACATGCTGATTTTGATCATCATACTTTTTTCACAAAGCTATCCATTCTCCATTAAAAGTTTTTGCAACCTTAATAATGTTAAAAATATCTTCATCTATAGCTCCTTAAATTACTTGCATAGCAAGTGCATTCTTTTTTTTTTTTTTAATTTATTTCCTTGTTGACCAACTTTGATAATGAGTTGTCTTGCGTCCCCGTTTCCTCTAACTCCCATTGATCTTGAAACATAACAATGATCTTTATCTTTTTACTCCATAATCTATGATATATCCCATAGAAAATTAAGGATGGTACAAAACTTTCATTATTTTATACCATTTCTCAAAATATTTGAAATAATCTACAAGCGAGTGAAAATTAAAAAAATAAACTTGATTGTTGAAAACATATTACAATAAAGAATATTCCTTCTAGATCAAAAGTTATATTTGTTTTATCGATAATTGGGAAACCAATTTATATATGACCTATTTTGTTGTTATGTCTATTCCTTCGATCCATATAAACCAAACTAAAACTATTCACATCAATCTACGTCAACTAAGACAAACTCATCCTCAAGTTAAAAATGAAATTTGGATCAAGAGGTTCTTCAAAAGCATGGAAGGGGGTTCCACCACATTTAATGTCCAGGATATTCTCATGTTGTCAAGTAAATCCGCTACATAAGCATTATCATTGATAGATGATTTGATATGGATAATACTTCCTAAGTTATAGCTTGCTATAAGCATTAGATTGGAATCTCTCCTTCCATACGAACACCATAACTTCATCACCAACAATAATTGTTTTGTTCTTGTTATGGTTGTCAACCGCTTCCTTATATTTAACATTACTTTCCTTAAACTATTCATATATAAATGAATGAACCTCATAAGCTACTGGCTAAATAGTAGTCACTATGATAATGACAAGACCTTTATAGACTAGTTAGACATTTGGCCTCTTATATGAGACTAAGATACATGCTACTTCTAATCTCTATACTTTTTCTATAAAACCACCCATACTTTGTTAGAAGTTTTACAAACTCAATAATGTTAAAATTATCCTCATCAATGGCTTCTTAAATTATGCATAAAGAAAGTACATCCTCCTTTTGATTTGTTTCATTGTTGACAATCTTCAGTGATGACTTTTCTAACTTGTTTCTAATCTTCATTTCCACCTACTCCAACAAATCTTGGGATGCAATGCTAGTCTTTATCTTTTTACTACTAATATCTATAATCGACCCCATAGAAAGTTAGGCATAGACTAAAAATAAAACTTGCATCGTTTTCTGTTTTTTCTTGAAATGTTTTCAATGATTCACTAGTGATTTAAAATTAGAAAATTAAACTTGATTGCCCTATTACATAGCTCGATATACCCTTTTTGGAAGCATATTAAAAATTCCTCTCTAATCAAAAGTTATGTCCATGACATCCATAACCAAAAAACCAAATTTGGTATAATCCATTTTATTATTTTGTCTATCCCATCGATTCATATAATCTAAACTAGACTTGTCCACAACAGTCTCCCTTACTTAAGAAAAACTTAACCTTGAGTTTAAAACGAAAAGTGAATAAAGCGGTTCATTACAAAGATATTAGGGTAGATATCTACCATGTTAAATGTCTTAGATATTTTCATGCTATAGGTTAAAACCATCGAATAAGTATTATCACTAATCTTCCAGATGATCTGATATGGAGCATACATCATAGGCTATAGCTTGCTACAAACACTAATTGAGAATCACTCATTCTATTGGAATACCGTAACTTTATCACCAACTACATTTGTCTTCTTCCTATTTTAGTTACTAGCTACTTTCTAGTATCTACCATAACTTTCCTTTAATTTTTTCATGTACAAATGAATGAACCCTATAAGCTATCGACACAATAATAACCACAACAACAATGGCAAGTCCTTTATAGATTAGTTAGACATATAGCCTTTTTATATGGGATTAAGGCACATGCTCTTTTTTATCTTGATACTTTTGCATAAAGCTACTAATGCTTCATTGGAAATTTTTGCAACATTAATAATGATAAAAATATCTCCATCTATGACTACTTGAATTATGTAGAGAGCAAGTACATCCTTCTTTCGATTTATTTACTCATCAAATAACTTTAGTGATGACTTATCTAACTTGCCTCTAATCCCTATTTCCACAAATGCCCATAGATCTTAGACCTAATGATAGTTTTCATTTTTTTACTCCAACATCTACAATTAACCCTATATAAAATTGGCGGTGGCATAAAACTTGCATTATTTCTACCATTTTTTGGAACATTTGAAAAGATCCACAATTAATTGCAAAATAGAAAATTAGATCGGATTGCCTTATTATAGAGCTCGAAATTCCCTTCCTAGAAACATATTATAATAAAGAATATTCCTCTTGTAAACATATTATAACCTGATGAACCATTTTATCTAGATTCTATTTTAAACTTGATATTGAGTTTTTCTCATGTGGGGGGAAGGGGTAGAGGGGCGGAGTTCTAATGTGATTAGAGGAATAGCCAGAATAATAAAATGGGTCGTAGTAAATTAGTTTCTCGATTACAAATTACATGGGTATAACTTTTGAATCAAGAAGAATTTTTTTTTATTTAGAAAATTTTGAACTACATAATGAGGTGATTTGACTTAATTTTCTAATTTTTAATCGCTTATGAATAGTTTCAAAAATTCCAAGAAATGACAGAAGTTAAAGTCGATGCAAGTTTTGTACTACCCCCAATTTTCTATGGGGTAAATTATGGATGTTGGAGTAAAAAGATGAAAAATATCCTTAAGTTTCAAGATCTGGGTAGTGAAAATGGAGATTAGAGATAAGTCTAACCTATCATCAATAAAGCTAGTCAACAAAAATAAAAAAAAAAAAAAGGATACACTTACTATACATAATTCAAGGAGTTACAGATAAGGATATTTTTAACATTATTAAGGCTGCAAAAACTTTCAATAAAGCATGGGATGTTTTATGGGAAAAATATAGAGATCAAGAGGAGTATGTGTCCCAATCCCATATAAAGAGACTAGATGCCCAACTACTTTATAAAGGACCCATCATTGCCACTATGGCTATTATTGGATTAGCAACTAAGGGAGTTTTTTCATTTGTACATGAAAAGTTGAAGGAAAGCAATGCTAGATATAAAGAAAGAGTTGACAAGTATAAAAGGAAAAAGACACATGCTATTAGTGATGAAGTTTTAGTTTTCCCAGGAAAGAAGATATTACCAATTGGTGTTTATAAAAAATTGGAGCCTAAGAAGTATGGTCAATATCAAATCATCTAGAAGATTAATATTGATACTTACGTGTTAGCTTTAGTGGATAGTATGAGAATATCCAAGACATTATATGGGGTAGATATTTACCTGTTCTATCCTTCTCATGAACCACCTTCTCTTGATTCCATTTTAAACTCAAGAACAAGTTTTTCGTAAGCAAAAAAGATTAATATGGATAAGCTTGGTTTGGATTATATGTACTGATGGAATAAACAAAATGATAAAATGGGTCATACATAAACTAGTTTCTTGGTTAAGGATTAAACAAGCATAAGTTTTGAATTGAGAGGAAGTTCTTTTTATTAAAATATTTTCAAAAAGGGAATTTTTAACTATAAAATGAGTCAATTTGGTTTAATTTTCTAATTTTCAATCCCTTATGAATTGTTTCAAACATTTCAAGAAACGGTGGAAGACAATGCAAGTTTTGTACTTTCCTAATTATAGATGTCAGAGTAAAAAGATGAAAACTAGTTGTAAGTTTCAAGATCTATGGGGGTTGGTGAAAATGGGGAATGGAGACAAGTCAAACATATTATCACTAGAGTTCGTTGACAATGAAATAAATTGAAAAAAATGATACACTTTCTCTATACATAATTCAAAGAGCCATAGATAAAGATATTTTTAACATTATTAGGGCTACAAAAACTTTCAATGAAGCATACGATGCTTTACAAAAAAAGTATAAAGATCAAAAAGGGCACATATCCCAATCCCATATAAAGTGGCTAGATACCCAATTAGTTTATAAAGGTTTCATCATTGCCTCTATAGCTATATTATATTAGCGGCTTAGAGAGTTCATTCATCTACACATGAAAAGCTAGAGGAATGTAATGCTAAATATAAGGAAGCAATTGATAAGTATAAAAGGAAGAATACATGTGCTGTTAGTGATGAAGTTATAATTTTCCTATGGAAAGAGATATTCTCATCTAATGTTTATAGAAAGTTGAAACTTGGGAAGTATGGTCCATATCAAATAGTATTCAATATTAATGATAATGCTTATATGGCAGCTTTAATTAACTACATGAGAATATCCATGATATTTAATGTGGTGGATATTTACCCTTTTTATCCTTCTCATGAACTATTTTATCTTGATTCCATTTTAAACTTGAGAACAAGTTTTTCCTAAGTGAGGGAAATTGATGTGGAAGGGATTGTTTTGAATTATATGGACCGATGGAACAAATAGAATGACAAAATGGTTCACACATAAACCAGTATCCTTTTTACGGATTAAACAGGCATAACTTTTGAATCGAAAGGAAGTTCTTTTTATTATAATGTTTTCAAAAAGAGAATTTTGAACTATATAATGAGGAAATCTAGTTTAATTTTTTAATTTTCAATCATTTGTGGATTGTTTCAAACACTTTGAGAAATGGTAAATGATACAAGTTTTGTACCTCCTCTAATTTTCTATGGGGTGAATTATATATGTTGGAGAAAAGAGATGAACGCTATCTTTTCATTTCAAGATGTATGGGAATTGGCGAAAATGCATATTAGAGACAAGTCAAACATGTCATCAATAAATTTGGTCGACAATGAAATACATTGAAAGAATGATGCACTTGCTTTGTGCATAATTCAAGGAGCCATTAATGAAAATATTTTTAACATTATTAAAGCTGCAAAAACTTCCATGGAAGCATGGGATGCTTTATGGAAAAAGTATAGAGATCAAAAGGAGCACATATCCTAATCCTATATAAAGAAGCCAGATGCCCATCTAATCTATAGAGGACTCATCATTGGTACTGTGGCTATTATTTGGTCAAGAGCTTGTAGAGTTCATTCATGCACATGAAAAGCTGGAAGAAAGTAATGTTTGAAACAAGGAAGCAACTAACAAGTATAAAAGGAAGAAGATATTTGTTGTTGGTTATAAAGTTGTGGTCCTATTGAAGAAGAGATTCCTAACCAGTGTTTATAGCAAGTTACAGCCTAAGAAGTATGGTCTACATTAGATCATCTAGAAGGTTAATGATAATGCTTATGAAGTAGCTTTACCGAATAGCATGGGAAGTCTAAGATATTTAATGTGATAGATATGTATCGCTTCCATCCTTTTAATGAATTACTTTATCTGAATTCCATTTTAAACTCAAAAACTAATTTTTCTTAGGTAAGGGGAGACTAATATGGATAGGCTTATTATGGATTATATGGACCTACCAAATAAACAAAATAATAAAATAGGTCATATGTAAACCAACTTCCCGATTACAGATTAAATGGACATAGTTTTTTATCTGAGAGAAATTCCCTTTATTATAATTTGTTTCCATAGAGGGATTTCAAGTCTATAATAGGGCAAAGGTTTAATTTTCCAATTTTCAATTGCTAGTAGATCATTTCAAACATTTCTAGAAATAGTAGAAAGCAATGTAAGTTTTGTGCCACCCCCAATTTTTTATGGGGTCAATTATGGATGTTGGAGTGAAAAGATAAAAACTATGTTTAAGTCTTAAGATCTATAGGAGTTAGCAGAAATGGTAATAAGCAACAAGTTAGACAAGTAATCAAAAAGTTAGTTGATAATGAAAAAAATCAAAAGAAGAATGTACTCACTTTGTGCATAAATCAAGGAGCCCTATATAGGGATATTTTTAACATTATTGAGGTTACAAAAACTTCTAAGGAAACATAGATGACTTTTTTGGAAAAAATATGAAAATCAAGAGGAGCACATGTCCCAATCACATATAAAGAGGCTATATACCTAACTAATTTATAAAGGACGCATCATTAACATTGTGGCTATTATTAGGTTAGTGGACTACAAAATTTATTTATTTGCAAATGAAAAGTTAAAGGAAAGTAGCATTAGATATAAGAAAACAGTTGATAAGCATAAAGGAAAGAAGACATTTGCCTTTGGTGATGAAATTATGGTGTTCTCATGTAAGGAGATGTTAAAAATTAATGTTTATATCATGTTGCAGCCTAGGAAGTGTGGTCCAAATCAAATCATATAGAAAATTAATGATAATGCTTATGTGATGGCTTTACCTAATAGCATGAGAATATCTAAGGCATTTATGCAGCAAATATTTCTCCTTTCTATCCTTCTAACGAACCACTTTACTCGGATTCTGTATTAAGCTTAATGACTAATATTTTTCCAATGGGTCAGACTGATGTGGATGGCCTTAGTTTGGATTATATGGACTAACGGAATAGACAAAATAATAAAATACATTGTACATAAATCAGTTTTCCGATTATGAATAAAATGGACATAACTTTTAATTCTAAAGGAATTTCTTTTATTACAATATGTTTCTAGGAAGGAAATTTTGAATTAAATAACAAGACAACCTGATTTAATTTTCTAATTTTCAATTGCTCATGGTTCATTTCAAATATTTCGAAAAAAATGGCAAAAAACGATGCAAGTTTTGTAGCACTCACACGTTTTTATGGAATCAATTATAGACATAGGAGCAAATAGATGATGACCCTAAGATCTATGGGAGTTAATGGAAATGGGGATTAGAAACAAGTTAACAAGTCATCAACAAATTTGGTCGACAATGAAATAAATCAAAAGAATAATGCACTTCCTCATAATTCTAAAATCCATATATGAGGATATTTTTACTATTATTGAGACTATAAAAAAGTTTTAATGAGTCACGATTGGATTTATAAAAAAAGGTATGTAGATTAGAAGGAGCATGTGTCCTAATCTCATAGAAAGAGGCTAGATGCCTAGTTAGTTTATAAAGGACTCGTTATTGCCGCTGTGGCTATTATTAGATCAATGGCATATAAGGTTCATTCATCTATAAATGAAAAACTAGAGAAAAGCAATGCTTGATACAAGGAAGCTATTGAGAAGCATAAAAGGAAGAAGACATTTGTTATTGGTGATGAATTTATGGTGTTCCTATGGAAGGACAAATTCCTAACTAGTGTTTATAGGAAGCTGCAACCTAGGAAATATGGAGATCATCTAAAAGATTAAAGATAAAGCTTATGTGGCAACTTTACTTGATAGTATGAAAATATCTAAGAAATTTAATTTGGCAAATATCTACCCATTCTATCCTTCTAATGATATACTATATCCTAATTTTGTTTAACTTGACAATTTTTTTTTTTTTTTTCCATGTGGGGGAGATTGATGTGAATGGGCTTAGTTTGTATTATGTAGACCAGCAAGATAGAAAGAATAACAAAACATATCATACATAAACTAGTTTTCTAGTTATAGATACAAAAGGCATAACCTTTGATTTAGGAGAAATTTTCTTTATGATAATATACTTCTAAAAAGGGAATTTCAAGCTCAATAACTCATCAATCAGGCTTAATTTTTTAATTTTCAATCACTTGTGGATCATTTCAAGCATTGGAGAAATTATAAAAAATGATACAAGTTTTGTACCACCCCCAATTTTCTATATAGTGAATTATAGATATTGGAGTAAAAAAATGAAAACTATCTTTAAATCCCAAGATCTACAGGAGTTTGTAAAAATGGAGATTAGGGACAAGTCATCACCAAAGTTGGTCAACAATTATATAAATTGAAAGAATGATGCACTTACTCTATGCATAACTCAACATGCCATAGATGAGTACAGTTTTGACATTATTGATGCTACAAAAACTTCCAATGGAGCATGGGTGGCTTCATGGAAAAGGTATAGAGATCAAAAGGAGCACATGTTCCAATCCCATATAAAGAGGCTAGATGTTGAACTAATACCATATTCAATCCAATTCCTTATGAATGGAATAAGGATATAATAACTATTGCATTGTTCTTATGATAAAAAATCAACAAAAGGAACCGTAATATAACCTAGATGACTAAATTACTCTTGTCATCTTCCTTAACCCTAATCTTCAATCCCTTTCTCTAACCCTAACCCTAACCAACCCAAATTACTAGGAGGTCTCTAAAAGCCTAGTTGAAACAGCAAAATAAAAAGAGGATAGTTGGCAATGATGGTCGTTGAAGTTGATGGTGGTATTTCTTCTAGACCACCTACATTGTTGATAGGAGCTTCAGTTGAAGGTGTTTTGGGGTGTTTTGTGGCCAAAAGATGGTAACTTTTGGTAGCTAAGATGATATTGAAGCTTCTATAGGTGGTATTTTTGGCAAGTTTTAAGTGTTTTAAAATAAAGAAGTAGAGAGAGAAAGAGCAGTGGGTTTCAACCTATATAGAGAGAGAAAGTTCGAATTTGAGCTTGCTTCAAGAGGATTGAAGTTAAATTGTTCATGGAAATCAATCTTAACACTTTACTATCTACAGATAAGCTTAAATTATAAGTAACTCAAGTTGAAAAATTAAGAGTCGAGACTTTGCTATTTCTCGTGCACACGTGAGATATTACATGTGGTCATATAGATAAAATAATATCACACAAGACATGCAATAGAGAACTAACATTTAGTAAAATATAATAAAATAAAAACCTAGTACTATTTGGAGTTGCAGGTCACCATATATGACTCCTCTGTAAATTAATAAAGAAAAATGTTCAAGAGACCGAACCTAAGCTAGCGAAATGCACACTGATGACAAGTGTATGCAAGTGTGTAATAGTAACTATAATCTAGGCCAACCAGACAATCATGCAAACTGTCATTAAGGATGCTTGAAAAAGAATTAAAGGAAATTGCCTAATTACCTGGCAGTAACCAAGATCAAAATTGTAAAATGAGTAACATCAATGTAATATCTCAGAGAAGATTCACATTTGCATTGTCATCTCTTTTATAAAAGTAAAATGATCTATCTGTCCTTACCTTCGAATAACTAAAACCACGGTGAAAGTTAGACATTACATCACAGAAATAAATCAACCTGGATGAAAGTAGAGGTTGTTACACATACCACGTCTTTATCAATCAAAACTTTTCTCTCCCTGAATTTTGTAAACCTTTTTAATTATTCTTCTGAGATGCTCTGCAAAATGGGTAGTTAGACATATTAATCATGATACATCATGAATTATCATCGGATGTTATTAATATAATCAAAGTGCCATTTCTACTCAAAAGGCGACTACATCTACTTTTCTCACCGCCAACAAGATACGCTCCTTGCTTTTAAAAAAAATACAGATAAGAGTATATAGCTTAGCCTATATAACATATATTTGTAAAAGGAGTTAATAATTCTTTTAGGCCTTGCTTAGTTACTTTCATGCAACAGGATTCCCCAAAGTCCGATTTACTATAGTTTGTAACAGAAAATATTGATTTTGGTGGTAAATATACGGTGTATAAATATAGTAAATGAGAAAATAACCTTTTTAGGAAACTTGAAAAATATGACCCCTTAGCTCCCATTTCCATCAGTTAGTTGGATTCCAAAGATTTGGAAACTATGGGATGTCATTTTCTATCATTGTGCTATATTCTAACCAAACTCTTACCAAGATGATGAAGAAGAAGGAGAAGGAGGAGGAGGCATATGGGAAGAATGAGCTTCTTCATGGAAAACACAAGTCATGTGCCAAAACAAGTCAAAACCGTAAAGTTGACACTGTTATCTATTTCCTCTACAATTCATTTTGTAGCTTGTAAAGTGGAATCACTTATAGAGCTTTAGTCTTTCACCGGAAGAAGCTACTGCTTATATTTGTTCCAATATCGTTTTCTTATTGAAAATTACAAATAATGAAGCCTTTTTTTTCATTACTCCTGAGAGGATTTGACCAACTAGAATGCAACACAAAAACTTAAATTGGGTTCTCTCCCTCGGATTAAAATATACATTTTGTATATGCAAGTGTGTGTGCGTTCATATATGCAGTTATGTCGCAAAAGAACTTCAATCTATTATCAATAACAACAATAATCATATTAAATATGGAAGAACCGAGAGAAGAAGAAGAAAGAGGCAAAGGGAAAAGATAAGGATTACAAGAGTGAACATCGCAAGTATTTCATAATCCCAAATCCATAAATAATATCTCACTTTCCTCAGAGAGCAATCAACCCATCAAATCAATTAAGTTTACTACGAAAAAAACCTAGGATGCAATCCCAACCTGATATACAGCAAATTTCGCTAAAAAAAGGTTGAGCATTCGAAGATGGTAATTTCAGACAAAAAAACAAACTTGGGAATTGAAAATTCCAAGCATTAAATAATGAAATTTATGAAACCCCATCATCGAATCATTGATCATGATAACAACAGCTATAGTCATAACACCCTGTCTGAAAAATGAAAATTCTCACTGCAACTATATTACAATGAAAATGCTGAAAGCACCTGCATTTAACATACTAACAAAGGCCCTGATCATCAGCTATCATTTTCACATCATAACAAGGTAGTAAAAAATAACCCAAGTCAATGAATACTATGTTATTAGAGAAATTAAGAAAAAACACAACCATTTGATTAACTCGATACAACTCTCTATGATTGAAAGCAATTAACCTTGATTACCAAGCAAAACAAATTAGGACTTCATATCTCCCGCAATCAAATGCGGAAAACTAATTCTTAAACCTTAAAATTGATTCGAAATACTATGACAATTTTACATGGTAAAGAAGAAAATGGAAATTACATTCCCTGGCTTGACTTTGATACATGAGAAAATTGAGCTCTAAAGTAGTGGAAATTGTTGCTGTGATAGAGATAACCAATGTGTGAGATGAATATAGATGGTGCGATAGAGAAGATTGATTGTGAATATGAAGGGTGGAGGAAAATATGATGAATAAAATAGGGATATAAATTTAGTAAATGCAATATGGTTTTCCCAAATTAAAAAAAAAAAAGTTTATTTTAATTAATAACCTGAGACAAGGCAATTTAATATTTGGTTACCAAAAATAAATTTAGTGATTAAAGAATATATTTTAAAAGACCACTCTATTTTGGTACCCAAAATTTATTCTTTTTAACTTTTTTTTTTTTCAAAGTCTTTAATTACAAATAATAAGATTTGGTAGCTATGTATACTATGTTTAGCTACCAATTTACTGATTTAGTAGCAAAAAGATTTTCCCTCCACTCCTAAATTTTGCTCCCAAACATATTAGTTACTAGTGACCAATTTGGTAGCTAAAACTGATATTTTGTTACCATAAGGCAATGATAGCTAAGAATTTGGTGGCTAAATATCAAGTTTGTTGCGGTGCTTTTCAAATTCTCCCATTGGCACCTATATACGTTACCTCCATGGTTAGAGGTAAAAAATGATGCCTATGGTGTCTTTGGTGAAATCCATAGTTTGGAAGAAGAGGTGAAGAAGACAATAGTATAAAATGTCTTTTTTCCTAAATCCCAATTTTTAACTTTAAGAAAGGAATCTTTATCAATCCATTTCAAGAAATAAAGATTATCTACCAAATTATAAATTGAAAACAAAAAGCGCAGTCAACAGTATAATATTAAAAATAAAAAAGGAATAAAATAACCTTTCCCCTAAGTAAAGGAATTCTAGCGAAGTGATCGATCACTATCACTAACTAAGGTATATTGTCAAACGTACGAGTTGGATGACAATAGCCATCCCCAGTTCCGACATTACAACGTTTTTCTTGGACAATTATTCAAATAAACATTTTTTCTAAACAAGAAATGAAATATAATTGAATTCAGGTTAGATTTTATTTTGGAGGCTTCTCCAGAACCATCCAATTCCTTTAGCTTTCCCAAGAATTTCAGTATATGTAATTTTGGATGATTTTTAAGGGAAAATTACGCAAATATTTTAGCCTTCTGTGAAAAAATGGCATGTATTTATATTTTTAACAAATAAAAAATCTAGATTTTGTAAATATTTGGTAATATTAATTATTTGACACATATTCAAGTTTTGATTATTTCATAATAATTAATTTAATAAATAAATTACAGAAAATTACCCAAAAAAAAGCAAGAAAAATATACTTAAAAGCCTAGATTGCTTACCTACCACTCCACACATGGCCATGGCATGATGACATCAATGGCCACCAACTGGCGGCGCTCGGATCGTGTGACCCCCATTTCTTGAACTCTAGATTAAGATCATCTCAATATCCACTTTCGTGTCTTTATGACTAATTCTAAGTGAGATAAACGAATAATCTCTCTCTCCAATCACTCAACGGATTAAGATGGAATGATGCATATGGAAGACGGCAACTGCAGATTCAAGAAATTTGGGCATTCTACGTTTCTTTGCATGCCTAAAAGGGCATGGAGGAACAAAGGAATATAAGGATAAGGTGAATTAAATTATATGTCCATAGTCCAATCATGTCATTTATTTGCAAAAGGTCCAAAATATTGGTCATGTTTGTTTATTTTTTCATTATCTTATTTGCTTTTAAGATAAATGTATGTTTTGGGAAATTGATCTAAATTTACTTTATCTAAATTTACCCTTTAAGATATTGATATATAATCAATAGTTAAAATTACAAGAAAAAAGAAGACATCATCATTAAAAAATTTAAATGATTTCAACCAATATTTTTAATTTTAGAAAAATTTGGAGAATGTAAATTTAAATATTCAAATCTATGTTCTTAGATATTCAAATCACCCCATCCTTTTTTTACCATTGTAAATAACGGGATGAACAACTTCTTTCCATGTCTTATAAAATGATCTTCGATTAGGAACAATTATTATTTTGATCTAAATCCAGAGATTTATTCCATACCTTTTGGTCATCCGACTGTTAAGCAATGATGAAAATTGGCAAATGTTTAGAATGTGTGGACAGACAAAATTTTGTGGACCCATCGAAGCTTCTCTTGATGGACAAATCCACCTATCGTAATAAGATAATGTCTTCACCAAAGTCACGACATCCAGAGAGTCAACAAATTAATTGCTACTCTCTAAAAAAAAAATAATAATAATAAGTTTTTTTTTAATAAAATTTTTGTATTGTCTTTGGTGCTGTTTGTATAAGATATATTATTTGGTATTTTATTTGGCAGTTAGTGATTTATATGATCTATATGTATTGATATAAGTGATTTATTTTGTATTCACAATCGACATTGCCAATTACTTGTTCTGTATGTCTAGTCGTATATGTGGCTCTACCATACTTTCAGCAAATTGTTAATTGTTAGTTTGTGAAGGAACTTCAGAATCACGTGTATGAAAGTGTTCATTGAAAAAATTGAAGTAGTAGAAGTGGAGAGCAATAAAAAGAGAAGGATGATATGAAACGAAAATACATATCTAATTACATCAATACTTGTAAACTATAATTAAATTATATGGGTTTGATGAAATCAGCCTACGCTATTTGGTAAAATAAAATAATCTCTTTATTAATAAATGATGTAAGACCACGGAAGCGATTTAATTTAAAGAAATAAAAAAAATATACGAATACAGAAACTATATTAGAAAATTAAACTAAACAAGAAAAGTAATAAAGAACGTCCGGAAATTCAATCAGAGTAATAAAGAAACTAAAGAAAAGAACTTGTCCTTTTTCCTTCTGAGCAAAACCCTGTTTCGTCCGTCTTCTACTTGCTTCAGTAATATGGCAACTACAAGTCTTCTTCTTCTTTATGATTATTGATGTATGTCTCCAATGTCTATTTCACATCACTAACCAACAACTTTGAATAAATGACAATTTCAAAAGGATGCAAACCAAATCTTATAGCAAATTCTCTAGTTATCTTCGAAAGGATATATAGCAATCCAAAATCCCAAATCCAATGACAAGCATTGGAATATTATGGAAAGAATGTAATATTTCTTGCACAATGAAGAAAATCGAGATAGTTTCATATCACCGATGAAGTTCGTTGATGGTTTCACACTTTTTGTAGTGGAATTATTCCAATCTTTAAAAAAAAAAGTAAATTTTACTCAATCAATGATATATTATTTCTCCAAAACCCTAATAAGAAAGACTATTTATAGAGAGTAATATCAAATATTAACCCTATTATGGAAATGTAATCTAACAGTTATTAATTAGTCACCTAAGAAAATAATAAAAAAGAAAACTAATATCTCATTATATCTTATCAAATCTAATAAACTAAAAATAATAATAAGATTATATCTAACCTAAAATTATAAAATAAAATAATTATCAAAATCATATAATTAAATATAAAATCTTCATGGACAAACGTCCCCACCAATAAATTAGCACAAAAATATCGCTCTGGGAAGCTCTATTGATATGCTCTGTTCCAACGCCAAAGTAAAGTTTCTCAATTCAGTGACAAGACTCTGTCAAAAAATATTCGGTCACAAACTAAAAATAATAATAAAACTATATGTAACCTAAAATTATATAATAAAATAATTATCAAGATCGTATGTCTAGTTGCATATGTGGCTCTACCATACTTTCAACAAATTGTTAATTGTTACTGTGAGATCATCCGTTTGTAAAGGATTTTCAGAATCACGAGTATGGAAGAGTTTATTGAAAAAATCGAAGTGGCAGAAGTGAAAAGCAATAAAAAGAAAAGGACTCTATGAAATGAAAAGTAGATATCTAATTACATCAATACTTGTAAACTATAACTAAATTATATGGGTTTTGATGAAATTAGACTACCAACGCCATTTGATAAAATAAAATAATTTCCTTTTTAATAAATAATGCAGGAAAATGCTAACAGTTTAATTCGAGGAATGAAATAATGTATGGATGTAAAAATTAAATTAGAAAATTAAACTAAGCAAGAAAAATAATAAAGAAGGCCCAGGAACTCAACCAGAATAATAAAGAAATTAAAAAGAAAACCTATCCTTTTATTATTATCTTTTTCCCTTCTGAGCAAAATCCTATTTCGTCTGTAAGTCTTCTACTTACTTCACTAATATCACAACCATAAGTCTTCAGCTTCTTTACGATTATTGATGTCTACAATGCCTGTTTCATGTCACTAACCAACAATTTTGGATAGATGACAATTCCAAATGAATGCATACCAAGTCTTATAACGAATTCTCTAATTATCTCCAAAAAGATATATGGCAATATAAAATCCCAAATCCAATGGAATATTTGATTTTGATATTCTCACACTATTGATAAAAAGATGAAATTACTCCAATCTTAAAAAGAAGTAAATTTGATTGAATCAATAATGCGTCATGTCCTTGGTAAAAAAAAAAAAATGTATCATGTCCCCAAAACCCTAATATGAAAGACTATTTATACCTAACCTAAAATTATAAAATAGAATAATTATCAAAATCAAATAATTAAATATAAAATCTTCATGGACCCCACCCACCAATAAATTAGCACAAAAATATCACTCTAGGTAGTTCTATTGACAAGCTCTATTCCAATTCCAATACCAAAGTAAGGTTACTCATATCATCGACAAGATTATACGAAAATGTATTTGCTGACAAACTAAAGAATTCGCAGTGTCATAACCCAAATCCGTATAGTATGGTAGTTCGTCATGTGTCCTTGTTTCTATTTGCAAACTTATGTTACATTTGATACATAAGAATTTTTTTAAAACGGAATGAAATCTAATCAATTGGAATAGAATGGAATGAAACGAGGAGTGAAATAAAAAAATTTTCCCATGTCCATGAAATGGTGTAATTGAATGAAACTAAATTTGTATGTGGTAATAATTGTCAAAAATATTTTTAAATATTATATGTTAGAATTAAATTAAAAGTTAAATAAGTAATTTAGTTGATAATAATAAATGAATAAGAAATAGAATCGCAAAGGTGGAATCGAATTCCCCTTTCAAGCCGAAATCACTGATTCCATAAAATCGTGATTCTATCTTCTAAATTTACTTTCAAATATAGAAAAAGGAAATAAGAGCTAAAATCGCGATTACATTCCAGTCTATTTTTTTCATATCAAACATAACATTTATTCTCTACGCTTTCCATATCTGAAGTCCTTTATCACCCTAAATGTTATGAAACGAATGAAATATTAAACCCAATAAGTAAAAATCCTATCTATATACAAATCAAATAATGTTACAACGCCTATGATGTAAAATTATTAACCAAGTACGACATTACTAATATATCCATAATACACATTCTTAATTACTGAATATTATAATGTAAAGGACAACACAAACAAATAAACCAAATACCCTAAGCTAGTACCAATATCCATATACCTATCAATAAATTGCATCCTTTTCCAAAACCAACGATCGAACTATCTCATACAAGCTTTACCGCCTATATTAGCTATTTGTAATGCCCCAATAAAGTTTAAGGAACATTTATTTTCTAATACCTTAAAAACATCTTGCCTATAAAGTTTAATTGTAATGAAAATTTTGAATGTTGCTAAGGATGCTTAAAGGCAACACCTTTAAGCAATAACGTGAAAAATGTTGTAATAATGAATCTAATGTAATGATATGGCAACAAATACATTATGTTGTTGATTTTTTTTTTTTTTTTTTTTGAGAGAAGGTAACAAATTATATGAATCTTTGCCTTAGCTTTAGAATTTTTGACAACCATTTGTAAAATTATTACTCATATTAACAAAGTATGTAACAATAGTAAAACAGCTTAACAAAGCATTCCATTCAAATAGTTGCAATTTCAACTATTAAAAGTAGCAACTAACTCACAAGTTGCCTAAACAAAAGTTTTTACTAAAAAATATAAAATAATTATTGTAGTAATTTTCTCAATATATTGAATCTCAAAATTGTTCTTACTAAAAAAAAAAAAGAAGAAGAAGAAGATAGAGAATGGTATTTTCTTTCATATAAATTTTATGCTTTCAATGGTGGAAAAAAAAAAAAACCATATCTAATTGATTCGAGAATTGTGAGAACTATTAGGTTTAAGTATTCGATCCCTCCATAGGTTGACCTCGACTCGACCTTAAGAGGCCCGATGACTCAATGATATTGGTTGGGCTAGTTAGATTAAGGTTTCAATGAAGGTCTACCTATTACCTTTTTCTTTTTTTTTATTTTTTATTTTTTAGCATATACTATTCATATTTCTATTGTTTGGGGAAGAGGAATCAAGCCTGATACTTTTTCTTGAGAGAGATATTCATATCATTAGATCACAATAATCTTGACTATTGTTTTTTCATGGTAATTTATCTAGTCTAGAACTTCATGACATTGTTTTGAAAAAAAATAACAAAACTTATCTTATGTATTAAGATAACTTCAAATCCACTTTCATTCGACAATTTTTTGCATTAAAAACTTATCTTATCTTATATATTAAGATAAGTTCTTAATAGAAGAAAAAAAAAATAAAACTTATCTTATGTATTAAGATAACTTCAAATCATTTTTCATTTAACAACCTTTCGCATCAAAAGGTAAAGTTAGTTTATTGTTTCACAAAATTTAGACCAAAGAATAACTAAATAATAGTAAAGTTTTGTAATGAATCATTTTTTTAGATATATGATATTATGAGAGATTTTGAAAATAGTTTATGCTAATTAAAAAAAAAAAATCAAACAAATAAAAGAAAAAGATATGAAGAGTCTTTAAAATAGAGACTATATGCACTAGACATCTATATTTTATATAAAACTTTTAATTTTTTTTTTCTTTTATAGCTTTTTATTAGTAATACACTTCCATCATTTATGATATTTTTCTTTGTTTTTATACTTTTTCATCAATAATACTTCTTTACTATCAAATCTTCCTTTCTTTTGGTTATGTACTCAAGAAAAATATTTCATGAAAAAAAAAAAGAGTAAATTGTATAAACACCCTTGGAATCTTTTGAAATTGCAATTTCAAAAGTCTAGTACCTAGACCCCTTAAATCACATGTACCACCTGCTTGTTTTGCATTGGCTATCTTATGTATTAAGATAACTTCAAATCATTTTTCATTTAACAACCTTTCGCATCAAAAGGTAAAGTTAGTTTATTGTTTCACAAAATTTGGACTAAAGAATAACTAAATAATAGTAAAGTTTTGTAACAAATCATTTTTTTAGATATATGATATTATGAGAGATTTTGAAAATAGTTTATGCTAATTAAAAAAAAAAAATCAAACAAATAAAAGAAAAAGATATGAAGAGTCTTTAAAATAGAGACTATATGCACTAGACATCTATATTTTATATAAAACTTTTAATTTTTTTTTTCTTTTATAGCTTTTTATTAGTAATACACTTCCATCATTTATGATATTTTTCTTTGTTTTTATACTTTTTCATCAATAATACTTCTTTACTATCAAATCTTCCTTTCTTTTGGTTATGTACTCAAGAAAAATATTTCATGAAAAAAAAAAAGAGTAAATTGTATAAACACCCTTGGAATCTTTTGAAATTGCAATTTCAAAAGTCTAGTACCTAGACCCCTTAAATCACATGTACCACCTGCTTGTTTTGCATTGGCTATCTTATGTATTAAGATAACTTCAAATCATTTTTCATTTAACAACCTTTCGCATCAAAAGGTAAAGTTAGTTTATTGTTTCACAAAATTTGGACTAAAGAATAACTAAATAATAGTAAAGTTTTGTAACAAATCATTTTTTTAGATATATGATATTATGAGAGATTTTGAAAATAGTTTATGCTAATTAAAAAAAAAAATCAAACAAATAAAAAAAAAAGAAGATATGAAGAGTCTTTAAAATAGAGACTATATGCACTAGACATCTATATTTTATATAAAACTTTTAACTTTTTTTTCTTTTATAGCGTTTTATTAGTAATACACTTCCATCATTTATGATATTTTTCTTTGTTTTTATACTTTTTCATCGGTAATACTTCTTTACTATCAAATCTTCCTTTCTTTTGGTTATGTACTCAAGAAAAATATTTTCATGAAAAAAAGAGTAAATTGCATAAACACCCTTGGAATCTTTTGAAATTGCAGTTTCGAAAGTCTAGTACCTAGACCCCTTAAAGCACATGTACCACCCGCTTGTTTTGCATTGGCTATGTATGTTTACCTCCTTAGTGATGTGTTCTAAAGATAGGAAAATAAATGTCATGTCAAAATTTTATGCTAATGTGGCAAATATGATCTAATTTTTTCAATCAATTCCTAAATCTAAACGTTTTGTTACTAAGCTGACATATTGTTTCCAATATTGCATTATTGGAAAACTAAGGATGATCTTTTGCTACTTATTATATTTTCTTTAACATAGTTAAAATTAAACCCTATACCTATTTAATTTAAACTCTCGATTAAAATTAGGAAACACTTTGTATCTTTTCAAAAGAATAGAGTCACCACTTAATATTATTTGGAAAAAGAGTAAAGTAAAATCAATTAGACAGGTTGATTCTAAATTAGCTACCAATATGTGTTTTGAAAACCTTTAAAAAGTTTTTAAAGAAACTAAAGACAATAAGTAAGGGGGCTAACCTATTAAAACCTAAATGGTAGTTGCTCTAACCTTCTGAGATTATAATTTATTATTTGAAAATACCCTTTTATTAAGGACATATCCCTAATTAAAAAAAAAAAGGTAAGATTCATTTACAAGTGGAAAAATATAATTCTTTTTAATATTTTAAGTTACCTTGTAGTTACCTATGTATTCTCTTGTGAAGATCAAATTTCTTATAGTTTGGTTTTTATAGACATTTTAGTATGTTGGTTCATTTTATTTTTTGAAAAAAATTGGATTTACATCTTTTAGCTAATTAATTTTATTTAAGAAAAACCAAGCAAAAGGCCATAATTTGTTTAGTTAAAAAAAAATTCTAAATTTTCTCCAATTTTGGAATATGGTTCACATATATATACATATATGTATATGTACATATATGTATTTTTTTTTATTTTTAGAAAATATTTTTCTAAACAGGAAAAATTTTATTATTGGAAAATAACTAAATTTTGAGAATAATTAATTTTACTTTTAGGAAACAATTTTCCTTTAGGTAGGGAAAACATTATTTTTGGAAAACTCCTAAGTTATCCTAGAAAGAAAGTAATTCTTTTATGGAAAATATATTTTGAAAGGAAAACCTTTTTTCATAATTCGTAAAGAAAAAAAATTTGCTCAAATTAACCTCCTTGTCATGATATATAAATAATTAACCTAGAAGTCAAAGTATTAAATTTGTTTTTAAAAATCAATATTTTTAGATTTAACCCGAAGCTTATCAAATCACTTATGCATATTTGACTTCCAAATTTTTCTTTCAATCAACTAAAGAACCCATAAATCTTGACTCAAATCCTTATAAAAGACCTAAGACCTTATTTTTTTCTTATAAAATCCTATTTTCCCAATTTTTGATATTTTTATTCTTTATTATTATTTATTTTATTTTTTAAAATTATTTTTCTATTTATGATTTTTTTTTTGTTACTTTATCCATTGCATCCTGCTCCAATTGTAGTCCCAAAATTGTCTTTTGCCTACCTTATCCCAGTGAGGGATAATCTACATTTTTTTTTTTTTATACAATGCCTCATAAGGCGCCATCTAAATCAACACTTGATAATTGTTATTATAGGTAAATTCAACTAAGGGCACATACTCATCCCAAAACCCACCAAAGTCTAATGCATAAGCTCTTAGCATATCTTCAAGTATTTGGATAGTTCTCTCAGACTGTCCATCCATTTGAGTGTGAAAGGTCGTACTAATACATAATTTGGTTCCCAAAGCTTCATATAGACTCTTCTAAAATGTTCCCACAAATCTTGTATTCCGATTCGAAACTATGGTTAAAGAAACACTATAAAGCCTAATTATCTCCTTAACATGAAATTTTGCTAGTTTCTCTAAAGTATAGCCTATACGAATATGTATAAAATGGGCCGACTTAGTCAATCGATTCACAATCACCCGCATAGCATCAAGCTTAGCTACAGTTTGAGGAAGCGTTGTTACAAAATCTATGGTATCATGTTCCCATTTCTACTCTGGTATTGATGGGGGTAGTAGCGTAGCCAGTAGCCTTTAGTGCTCAATTTTGACTAATTGACAAGTTGTACACTTAGACACATAAACTGCAATCTCTCTCTTTATATTATTCCACTAGTAATGCTCTTTCAAGTCATTGTATATTTTGGTGCTACTTGAATGTATGGTATATCCTGACTAGTGAGCCTCTCTTAACAACTCTCTTTTCAACTCTAATATTGCCGATACACATAGCTTCCTTCTAAAATGTTAAAACTCCTATTAAGCCCACATTAAATTCAATTGCTCCTCCTTGCCTTATTTTGCTTTTGATTTCTTGTATGCCTACATCATCCAACTATGTTGCTTTGATTTTATCTATTAAGGTAAGTTGAATGTGCAGTGTGGTTAAGTGTGGTCTTACCTCTATAATAAAAATCTCCATATCCAATCTTCGCATATCCTCAACTAACTGCTTTTGCTTCATTATCAAGTTGCTAAGTCACCCTACTTTTTCTTACTCAAGGCATTAGCTACTAGATTAGTCTTTCCGAGGTGGTATTGAATATCTACATCACAATCTCTTATCAATTTTAGCCACCTTCTCTAACATATGTTCAACTCCTTTTATGAAAAGAAATACTTGAGGCTCTTATGACTTGTAAAGATTTTACACTTCTTGCCACACAAATAATACCTCCACAACTTAAGAGCCAAAATTATTACAACTAGCTCCAAGTCATATGTAGGATAATTCTTCTCATAAAGCTTTAAGTGGTAAGAGGCATAAGTAATCACCCTTCCTTCTTGCATCAATATACAGCCTAAGCCTTGGTGCAAAGCATCACTATAGATCATGTACTCCTTCCCATTTTCAAGCAATGCTAAAATTGGAGTCATCACCAATTTGTTTTTTAACTTTTGAAAACTTTCCTCACATTGGTCACTCCATTCAAACTTCACTCCTTTTTGAGTTAATCTTCTCAATAGAGTTGCCAGACTGGAGAAGCCTTTTGCAAATTTCCTATAATAACTAGCGAGTCATGAAAAGCTTTTGATCTCCGTCACTATCTTTGGCCTTAACCAATCAATCACTACTTTAATCTTTTCAAGGTCTACTAATGTGTTATCTTTATTTACTATATGCCCTAAAAAGGACACTTGCTCAAGCTAGAATGCACACTTAGTGAATTTAGCATAAAGTTTTTCGATCCTCAATCTGCCTAGAACCTACCTTAAATGTTCCGCATGCTCTTCTTAGCTCTTAGAATAAATCAAAATGTCGTCAATAAATACCACAACGAACTTGTCTAAGAAGTCCCTAAATATTTTGTTCATTAGATCCATGAAGGCAGCTAGGGTGTTTGTCGACCCAAACGACATCACTTTGAATTCATAATACCCGTACCAAGTTCTAAATGTAGTCTTCTAAATGTCCTCTTCATTGATCCTCAACTGGTAGTAGCCTAATCTCATATCTCTTTGAGAAAATCTAAGCTTCCTATAATTGGTCAAACAAATCATCTATCATAAGGAAGGGATATTTATTTTTTATTGTAACTTGGTTTAATTCTCTATAGTTAATGCAGAGTCTCATAGTCCCTTCCTTTTTCTTCTCAAATAGAACCTGTGTTCCCCAAGCTAAAGTACTTTGTCTAATAAACCCCTTATCTAACAATTCCTGTATCTGACTCTAACTCTAGCAATTCTATAAGTGCCATCCATATGGTGTTTTAAATATAGAATTATGTCGAGAATTAAGTCTATCTCAAATTCAATCTCTTTAGCTGGTGGTAGACCTAGTAGTTCATTTGGAAACACTTCTACAAAATCTCTGACTATAAGGATTTCCTCTAATTTTGTAGGTATGCCTAAAACCACCACTAAAGCTATTAATTTACTCTCACTCCACAGCTCATAGGTAGACAGAGTTAATGGCTCTTAAACTTCCAGTTGAAAACTAAAAAGTTCTTCATTTGGAGGAGTAAAGTGGACTACCGTGTTGTGGCAGTCTAGAGTAGCACCATTTCTTGATAACCAGGTGACTCCCAATATAACATAAAAAATTAGCTATATCCAAAACATATAAATCTATGACCATGACTCACCCCCAAATCTTTATTTGAACTCCTCTACATAACCTATTTAAAACTTTCCCTATTCAAAAGGCAAAGTCACACTTAAAGCATCATTTAACACATCAGGTATTATATTACATGCATGTACAAAACTCATGACACACATGAATATATCACACCAATATCAAATAGTACACAAGTCGGTGTAGAGTGTACAAGGAGTGTGCTTGCCATATTGTCGTGCGTTATAGCCTCTTAATATTATTATTATTGCAAAGTAAAACTTTATCTAGTGCTCTCTGCCTCGATCCTTTAACTGCAAGTTTTCCTGCTGAGGTACGGTTGTGAGGTCAGAACGCAAGTACTTGAATAGGTTATTAAACTGCAGTTGTGTTGAGCTTATGCCTCATTAAACACTTTTGCTCGATGCCCTCTTTGCTTGTAAATGTAGCAAAAGTATTGGGATAGGATTTTCTCAGTACATGTCTTGCTATTATGCCCAACCTTTCCACATGAAAAACATTCTTCTTCAATCCACTTAAAATCCTTCAATTCATGTTGTCCATGGCACCTAGTGCATCGAACACCTGCTGCATGAAGAGGAGGCAAGGCCAAAAGAGTAGTTATTGGCCTTATTGAGGGCGGCCTAAACTAAATGGCTGCAGGTCTGGCTTACTGCATTAGATGCCTCTTACCCTTGTCCCAGTATGCCACTACTAAAGCTAGTTTCTTCCTTGAAACAAGCCTACCCTTAGGAGCCTCAAATCAATTATGGCTTTTAGAGTCTTCTCCATCCTCTTGGCCTTATTCATTACTATTACATAAGTCTCTAATTCAAAAGCATCTACCTCATGACTCAAGGTTGGCTCTAAATCCTTGATAAACCTATTAGCCTTAGACACTTCATTTACCCTCTATGCTTCTAGTAGAAACTTATGCAAACGATTGAACTCACCTTCATACTCTTCCACAATATGGTTCCCTTGGCTATAATCATAATATTGTGCAACTAGTCTTTTCTTAAGATTAGAAGGAAAATATTTCTCATAAAACACTTCCTTAAACACTACCTACGTGATCAATACATTCTATAGATTTCTCTCTCCAACCAACCAATTTGTTGCTCTACCATTTAGCATGTAGGTAACAAAAAGAACCCTTTTATCTTCAAGAATCTCAAAGCCTTCAAAAACTTGTTCTATCCCATCTATCTACTCTTTTGCTCTAGTAGGATTACCTTACTTTGAATGAAACCCATTAGCAAAAACAAGTTTGTCTTCTTGGTGACATACTAGAGAAGGAACAAGAAAGAATACTTAACAAACAAGAAGGATAGAAAATTAACATAAGGAGAAAGATATAATACTACATGTAGAATAAATATAAGGACTTACTAGTATTGGTTCTAAATCCGCACCACCTAGCCTACTCTCATCATGCTCACCATCCCACTAATCAATTTCCTAGCTTCATTTAAGATTTAAAACCTAGCTCTAATACTACTTTACTTGTAATGCTCTAAGCTTAGGATATTACAACTCACCATGCATCCCTAACCATCTATCGACACGTTAGGCATCAACTATACTTTAATATCTCCAAAATACAGGTATTAACTTCAATAGTTTCATGAAACTCCATTGAAAAGAAAAAAAAAAAACATCATTTATAATAATAGACATAAATCCCCATAAATGAGTTAAATTGAAATACCTTCATGATATCTCTAATAACATAGAAATATCAACGATCACTAAAACTAAAGGAAAAATTAACGTAATTTACTAGCCATCTATTTCATAAGTATCGCTAAAAACTATTGAATATTATCATAATAATAATAGTAAGCATCACTCCTCAAATCTTAGTAATAGTATGCATCACTAGGTTCCTCATATACAACTAGTTATTTATAAAACTCTGCAATTGAAAAAGAAATAAAGGAATGAGCACTAACACCCCATACGTGTGTACTACAACCACATGCACATGCCATGCAATTCCACAATTCACATGCATTAAAATACAATATATATCACAATCAACAATTTATTGATTCAATATATATATATATATCTATATTCCAAGTCACAAAATAACAAAGAAGTATACATAATTCCGATCTCAACATATAAATGGGAACACCACCTCAACCCTAAAAACACTATAGGCATAAGTTCACCACTTAGCCCTGTTACCATCTTAACATCAGACTCTCTACTGGCAAGGGTTTACCATCCATGGTCCATACACCTTTCTAATCCTCACCAAATCTACAAGTAGGGTTCACCATCTATGACCCTTTTACCTTCCTAACACTCATTTCTATTAGTAGGGGTTCACCACCCATGGTCCCTACGACCAACTAGTTATTATAGGTTCACCACTTCGATCCTATAACCTTAAATCTATCCCTAATCATGTCAAGAAGCAACTCTACAAGGGAAAATGCCAGTCAAAGATCATAGGAGTGCCCTTCAGAAAGCTCTCACTAGATCGAGCCATAAACACAAGTAGCAAAAATATTTTTAATAGCCAATTATTTGTTAAGTTCATTTACGTTACAAATCCTATCAAACACAACCAACAAGTATGGTAAACATGTACTTGAATCATGGGCACAAGATCTCTCTAAATCACAACTTGATTCAATAGTTAAAGCATAACGGATACATTCTTTTAATATCTACATAATAAGTCTTTCTATTCTTTTCTTAACACTACTTGATTTAAGCTTTGATATAACTTCTTTAAGAGTTCAAGATTCATTTTAGGGTCCTAAAAGTGTTTAAGAAGTGTTAGAATAAGTTTTTAAAGCAAGAAAACTTAAAAAACAATGACGTAAGGACAAGTACAAGAACACGATCAGAGTTCCTGGTTGTATTCCTTAGTTGTGTTCTACTTTTCAACTTCACACCATGACCACGCCTAAAGACCATAATTATGGTTTTAGGGCGTATTCCTCTCGGCCCTAACAATTTTACTTTATGCTCACAACCTAAAAATTTTACAAAATGACCATAGGTAAGGATTATAGCCGTAGTCTTAGCCCATGGTTTCCCCTTTGATAAACACATCAAAATCTGCAATTTTCCTCTTCCCAAACCTCTTTGATTCAATTCATTAATGATTTTATCACCCTAAAATTTCACTTGATACAATTTTTTATCAACTTTCTTCTACGAAACATTCAATTAACAATATCTATAATTATGAATATTGAATTCTCCATGAGAAGACCTCTTACCTTCATATTCTTAGGTTTTGAAGAGAACAATCTTTCCACAATTCCGATCCATCCACTTAATTTCTCATACCTTACAATTGAAAACACTAAGATTAGATCTTGGATTCTGTAATTACAAATCAGTGTCACAGGATTTACTTACCTTTCTCCAATTTCTTTAAAGTTATCTCACTCTGCAAGGGCTCCTATAAGGAGGACAAGATGTCAATCTCAATAGAGTGTCAAAAGAATGAGGTTGAGGTTTTTTTTACCATTATATAGTCTCATAGTTATTATCAAAATGCACTCTTATTAATATCATATTTACTTTTCAATATCCTACCTTATATAATATTATTTTACTCTAATTTTTGTACGTTTTACATTAGGACCACCTATTCAAGTGTGCATGCAAGGTACTATCTCTTTGAGAGCTTTTAAATGCTAAACTTTTTGAGTAAAAGTTACAAAATGCCCTTAATTTTCCCTTATGCTCTTTTTTGGAGTAATAATCCCATACCTCAAATTGTTGCCTTTTTGTAGTTAAAGCGGAAATATGGGCTTCCAATGATTTTCTAGAAGTGATCAGATTTCTGCTGTTGGCAACTTGGCATCTTCAAAGTTGTCAAGATTACGCACGGGCACGGGTACGTTGCTATTGATGCTTGGTTTTTCAATGTGATTAGGTCTAGATATCTGCAAGCCAAAAAATAAAGTTTGATTTTTAGTTAGAATTTACAAAACACAAACATCACAAAACCTAGTTTATTTTTAATGAGGCATTTAAGGACCCATTCCAAGTAAAAATAACTAATATGTGCTCCCAACATATTTGAAAACTAACTTGCACATTCAGGGTATTTTTATTATTCTCTCCAATATTAAAGAGAATCGAAGAGGAAAACATGTAGAATTCCAATTCTAACACTCATGCCAAATTTCAATATATTTATTGTAAAATACCTTTTAGGTAAGAAACCGGGCAACCAAAGATGCACCAAATCCATTATGGCCCCAATTTATACAGATTATACAAAATAGAATCAACCAAAATGCATGTTACAATAGTTACAAAACAATAAACATAATGTAAGCATTTTTAGATTTCTAAGGGGAAAGAAGAAGCTAAAATGAACATGATTAACCAAAAAAAAAAAAAAAAAACAAGCAGATCAGAGACAAGAACCTTCAGTTCAAAAGATGCGATTTGTGCGTGTAAAGTGACTTGTAGCCTAAGTGATACTACGAGAAGAGAAGAACCTTAATCAAATAACGCGGGGAGCTTCGTGAATCATATCAGCTGTGATGTTGTTGTTGGTGTGAGTGACACTATGACCGTGAAAGTTGAGAGGGCGAGAGGAAGGTAGAAGAGAAGAATAGAAATGGAAGACAGGACAAATGAGGTGTAGCGAGAGTTTGAAGCGTGAAGTTTACGTTTGGGTTAAGGTTTTTGGTTTGAGTGAAAAAGTAAAGACAAACGATAGACGATCAGATGGATGGGTTGGGCTTGCTGGGTACTCTAAGTCCACTACTCATTTTATAAAATAAACGCTTCAATTTGGATCAATAGATGCGATTCAGATTATGCACCTGAATCTAACCGTAAACTGTTTGGGGATCCAATCCAAACCATTTACAAAAAAACCATAATGAATTGGCTCGATTTAGACATTTTTTTTCCCATCCCTATTACATAATATTGGATCCAATAATTAGAAACAGAAATATTTGTATAATTTTATCTATGATGATGATAACTAGTTAATAGAGAAATATAAAATTCAATGTTTTTCTTTGTTTTTTCCCTTCCTTTTCATAAATACAATTTAGGAATTTTTTTACCTACTAATCTTCTAAAAAAGATCTAGTAATACTAATATGTGTCTTCAAATGAATGGCGAGTGAATACCAATGAGAGGTCATAGTTTTTAAAAGGGAATACTACATTTTTAGTTCTCAAACTTTATCATTTTTTCTAATTGAGTCTTCAAACTTTTATTTTTTCTATTTCAATACTTAAATTTTCTAAAAGTTTCGTAAAATAAAGTTTTCCATTAGTGAACAGTTAGGTTTTTTGTTAACGAATGATTTTTTTTGCAAATTTTAAAAAGTTTAAGAACTAAAATAGAAAAAACAAACATTCAAGGACTCATTTGGGAAAGTGGTAAAATTTAAAGACTAAAAGTGCAATTTTCCATTTTTTTTTTCTTTTTCATCCTTTTTTAATTTTTCTAGCAAAAAAAAAAAAAGGAGGTAGGGGGAGAGGGTGTCACAACTAGATAAATTAGAACAGTTAATTGTGTTATTAGATAAAATATTGATAAAAAATTATTTATTTTATCATAAATATAATCATTACTAGTATTTTTCAATTTTTAAATATATAATGATTCACTAACTAACTTTACATAGTATAATTAAATTAAATATAATAATTATTTGTGATCGATATTGTTTATGTAATTTAATAATTAGAATAAACATCAAATAAGTTGTACAGCTACCTCATTAATACCAGTCTCCTAAATAGACAGACTAGATTCAAATCTATCCCCCCTTAAATTATTGTAATATATAATGTAGTTGACTGAAAAAAATAACTATTGTTATTTGTAAATTTTAAAAATTATAAAATTAAATGTGATTTTATTGTCTTATTTTTTGGCCAATAATGATTTAATTCTATTAAGGATGTCAAATTGAATCATTGATTATTTGAAATATTTGTTAATCAAATTGAAAAAAAGTACATTGAAAGTACCAAATTTTTTTCTTATGTTTTCATTTTAGGACTTTATATTTTCAAATTTTCTCCATTTCAAAACCTAAGCTCTTAAAAATGAACAAAATTAACATTTTTTTTCTAAGTTATAAGTATCATTAAAAATTATGTCTAAAAAGAACAAATATGTATATATGTATGTGATGTATGTATGTATCTACATATATACAAGCATAGATTGTAAATTAAAACACAAATAAATGTATAGATCCTAAAAGGAAAAAAGGGGAAATTTAGATGTTACACTTTTAGTACTCAAACTTTGGCATTTTTTCGAATTAAGTTTTTGAACTTTTATTTTTTTAATTTCAGTTTTTAAACTTTCCAAAAGTTTACAAAAGAGTCCTTTCTTAATAAAAAAGCTTACGGTTCACTAACAAAAGACTATTTTACAAACTTTTGGATAGTTTGATGATTGAAATAGAAAAAATAAAACTTCAAGGAATCAATTAGAAAAAGTAGCAAATGTTGTTACATGATACAAGGCAAGTGTACCTATTAGTTTTAATATAGCGGATGAAAGTCCGAGTTGATCTCTCAAAGACCTCGAGTACTAATACTAACCTTAGTTCTATTATCTAACTGGAAAATTGTAATGGGTTAAATGAATTAAAAAATACTAAAATTAACAAACTAATCTAATTATAAGACTTGACTAAGTAATTTAGGAAGCGATAAAATTAAGAACAACTTCAAAAAGGTAAACAACGTATTTAAGAATTGTTTCCCCTAGTGTTTAACATGTAACTGCTTAAAATGTATCTAATTCAATCTCTATTATTCTTAACCGGAGGGATTCACAATTGAAGTTAACACCTTTTTCAAGCATATTAACCCTAATCCTAAATTATTTACCGGAATCTCTTCACTTAGTAATATAATTTAGAATCGCATTAATATACAATGAATTTCTACAAAAAAATAATGACTTTCCAAAAGAATCATGTATCTTATCTCTAAGTTAAGTATACGTGCAATTCTCTTCAATTATGTCAAGATCTTATTATACATGTGATTTCTTAATCATCATACATAATATCATAGATTGATATCTTAAAAAATATCAATTAATAATTAAAACACATAATCGAATAAAAAAAAGATAGAAACTTTATTGAAAATTATCAATAAATCCAATAGTTACATGAAACCCTAGGTTCCACAATCTTAAATACTAGAATCTTAAGTTATCATGATGAAATTAAAAACGAATTGCAACAAAATAAAAAAATAAAATATGAAAAACCCCTTTTGTTGATGAAAAATCTCTCCAATTTTAAAGTTGAGTGTTGTTTCCATCTTTTTCTCCTTCTTCTTTTCAAGTCTCTTCTCTTTTTAATGTCTAAAAGTTATGTGCAAAACCCTCACAAGTCCTTATATAATGTATTATGAAGTTTTTTTTTTTCATTACCAAATACAGCCGAGTATCCCTAGGTTGTGTAACTTACTAACCTTGGTACAAAAATTATCCTGCATAGATACAGGTTAGAGATACAGTTGTGTCTTAGATTATGTAACTTTCTGACAAAAAATTGTCACTTTCTGACAAAAAATTGTCAATTTCTCCTATTGTTTATGTAACTTCAAAACTTCATAACTCATTCATTTGAACTCTAAATTAAGTAAAACTTGATTCATTTTCTTCATTTTCAATCCGAGAATGCATTCAAACCTTGAAACCAAAATTTTACTCAATTAAGTATTAATTTCTTTAAAAAAAAAACAAAATATAAGGGGAATACTATAAAATCATCATGTGAAATGTGTTTAAAATAAGAGTTATCACGACACTCTCCTAAACTAAATATATTGATAAAACCCATGTCTCAAAACCACAAAACACCAACATCTATAAAACTAAGAGAAATATAGAGTAAAAAGTGTATCCTCACATTTTAATTTTCAAATTAAAACCAACGTGAGCTATACAATTCCAAATACCATAAATGGCTAAAAAGATCCAGCGAGTGTACCTAAGAGGCGACAAAGAATCCTTGCAGATGAAGGAAAAGAAACAAAAGAAGAGGATGAAGTGAGCAGCTTATATTGCTGCTTTCGCTTTGTTTCAAACCCTTAGTCTTTGTACTTCTTGTGATCTGCATGCACAGACCCAAATTCAGAATAAGCTCTTTTAAGATTCAATCTCTAACAAACACTCAATCACCTTCTTTTGACATGAGTTTCATTGCTTCAATTAGAGTGACAAATACAAACTTTAGTCCTTATATGTATCATGCCACCATCATAGAGTTCACTATAGAGGTGTCCAAGTTGGGAAAGTAGACATTCCAAAGAGTAAGGCTAAAATCTACCAAGAAGATTGATGCTAAAGTGATTTTGCTAGCACTTTAAATCTTAGTAGTGAGTAAGTTTTGGGGTTTTAACATTAAGAAGCTAGGGAACCACGAATAGAAAGGTGGAATTGATGTTTATATTTAAGAAGAAGAAGTCTATTAAAATGAATTGCATTATGGAATTTGGTATGTTTGCCAAGGCATTAAAATCCTTACCTTGCAAATGAGCTAGCTATAGGGCCTCTTTGATTTCTAAAAGGTGCATATTTGATGATATAATTCTTTAGATTCTTTCTCTTTTGTTTTATTAATTTTTTCCTTTCTGCAATTTTGTTTCTTTTGTATAAGATGTTATTATTGGAATTTTATTTGGTAATAATTGTTGTAAGTGATGCTGATGTATATCTTTTGATGTAAAATGATTTTATGTTCACACTTGAGAATGCTAATTACTTGTTCTATATGTTCACTTACCATATTGTAGCAAAATGTATCTTTCAGCTACTGAAATATATCAACAGTGCATGTCTAGTTGTTCTTAGCTTTGCTAAACTTATAAGAAACAATTAATTGTTCTTATGAGATCATCCATTTATAAAATAAGTTCAAAATCACACACTTGTAAGTGTTTATTGAAAAAGTTCTCAAAGCTCTCCTTTGTGGTGCGATTGTTGCATATTAAATGTAAAAATAGATGGAGTGATAAATGAGTACCTAAACTGCTTTAATTCTTAAAAGAAGCATTAGCAGAAAGTAAGAAATTGCCAAAATCATATTATGAAGTAAAAAAAAGTGGTTGGTGATTTGGGACTCACTTGTAGAAAAATCCATGCATGCCTAAATGATTGCACTTTATATTGGAAGGAGAATGAACAAGATAATAAATGTTATGTTTGTAAATCACCAAAGTATGTTAAGAGTGAGAACGATTTAGATGAAGAAACAAAATTCCTTTGATAAGCACAAAGAGATTCTAATAAAGGTATTATGGCATTTTCCTCTAATACCAAGGCTCTAAAGGTTGTGTATGATATAAAAAACAGCATCATTCATGAAATGACATAAAGAGGAATGAGTGAAAGATGGCTATACGAGACACCTTGTAAATTCCCTTGCTTGGCAAACATTTTATTATTATAATAGTGACTTCACTAAGGATCCAAGAAATGTTAGGTTAGGATTAGCTTATGATGTGTTTAATCCATTTAAAAATCTTAGTGTCTCTCATAACACATAGCTTGTAATTTTGATGCCATATAACTTGCCCCCATAGATGTGCATGAAGCAACAATATTTCATCCTATCTTTGCTTATACCAGGTCCTTAAGCTCTTAGAAACAACATTGATATATACTTGCAACTGTTAGTTGAGGAGCTTAAAGAATCATGGCATCATAAGGTGAACACTTATGATATATCCACCAAGCAGAATTTCCTCATGTATGGGGCATTGCTATAGACAATTGGTGACTTTCCTGCTTATGCTAATCTATTTGGATGGAGTGTTAAAAGTGAGTTAGCATGCCCTTCGTGCCATAGGTACACATATTCTAGATGGCTAAAATTCAATGCCAAGCATTGTTACATGGGTCATTGTTGCTTTCTTGATATGAGAAATCCTTTCCGTAAAGATAAACAATCATTTGATGGATTAAAAGAAAATGAAAGGGCTCTACACCGATTGATTAAAGATATGTTATTAGCTAAGTTAGATGGATATGATCATACATTGGGCAAACTAGTTGATTTTAATCCTAAATTGCCATTTAATTGGAAAAAGAGATGCATATTCTTTGAGCTACCTTATTGAAAGGACAATTTGTTAAGACACATTCTCAATGTAATGCACATAGAGAACAATTTGTGTGATAATATTGTTGGGACTCTATTAAATATTGAAGGGAAGTCAAAGGATCATTTGAAAGCACATCATGACTTACAAGACTTGTCAATCAAACTTGAACTTCACCTAATTGAGTATCCATCTAGTCAAGTGTACTTACCACCTTCATGTTTTTCATTGAATAAGCAAGAGAAGTACATATTTGTTTATGTTTTAAAGAATGCTAAAGTTCTAAATAGCTATTCATCAAATATCTCTCGATATGTGTATCTAAAACCACATAAACTTAGTGGCCTTAAAAGTCATAACTATCACATTTTAATGCAACAATTACTCCCACTAGCCATACGCAGGGTTTTACCAAAGCAAGTTTGGTTAACATTGATAAAGCTACAAATTTTATTTAAAAAGTTGTGTTCAAAAGTATTTCATCCTCGTGATCTCACTAGATTGGAAGCCTAAATTGTAAAAACACTCTATTAAGTTGAGAAATATTTTTGTCCATCGTTCTTTGATATCATGGTACATTTGCTAATACATTTAGCTTCTAAAGCTTTGATAAAGGGCCTTATACAATATTGTTGGATGTATCTGGAGGTATTTGTCCACATTAAAGTCATGCATGCGGAATAAAAGTTAGCCTAAGGGTTCAATTGCAAAAGGGTACTTAATAAAAGAATGTGTGACATTTTAGTCTAAGTATTTAAAGGGCATTGAGACTAAACTTAATTAGCTCTCAAGAAGTTATGACAAAGGTGGTTATTCGAATATAAAGCTACCAATTTTTGGAATGCCTAGTCGTCCATTTAGGAAGGAGACAATTGTAACATTGAATGGTGAGACTTTATCAAAAGCAAGCCAATACATGTTCAAATATGATGATGTAGATCCTTTTATTAGGTAAGGGGTTTACACACCCATACACAAACACCTAAATATATATAATGAGATATAATATTTCTCTTTGAATGTTATATAAGTCATGAATTTACTTTATATTACATATGTGGTATGTTGGGAATACTATAACATAATTCGAGCCAGACACCATCATCTTTAAAGACAAGATGTTGAACAAATTCATGTTGTAAGGTTTGCATCATGGTTCTCTAAGAAAGTGAGTTACTCTATACATAATGTGTTACATATAATATGTTCTTGGTTTATTTTCACTCTACTATTTCACCTCACACTCATGTGTTTGCAATTTGGTTCGAGATACTCATTTTGTGGTGGATAGATGCATCTTTAAGGAACTTAAGGCTTTAGTATGAGGACCTAGTGAGGTTGGAAAATATATATGAAGTATTCATCATTAATGGATTTAGATTTCATATTAAAAAAATTGAGAGACGAAGAAAAATTCAAAATAGTGGTGTTGTTATCACTACAAAAACAATGAGCTTTTTAAGTGCTAGTAATAATAGTTCACTTGTTGGAGATTTTAAAGGATATTGTTGAACTTCATTATTTTGTAGATAGAAAAGTTATGCTATTTGAATGTGATTGGGCAGTACCTAGAAAGATAAAACACAATGGTCAAGGTTTTACATTGGTTAACCATAGTTAGAGTAATTGTCAAGAGCCTTTTATGCTTGCATGTCAAGTGCAACAAGCATTTTATGCAGAAGATCCAATTGATAAAAGATGGCACATGGTTGTTAAAATACTAGCAAGGGACTCTTTTGAAATGGGCACATATTTGAGTGTAGATGTAAAAACAAACTTGCAAAGTGATGCTTATAACCCCTAAGACCAAGAAGGGGTGAGGAAGTGAGTTGGGTTAGAGTAGACATGGAAGGAACACTAGTAAATGCAACTTCAATAAGAAGAGAAAATAATGAATTTGATACTTGTATAGACAATATGAATGAGCTTTGATTTAGTGAGTTACCCCTTATTATTGGTAGAGCCATTGTCTAATATATGTTTACATTATTTAATGACTTCACAACTTTAATAACCAATTTGATTTTCTACTCTTGAAGTAATTATATAATTTTCATTAATTTTATTTTCACTTTTGTAATGTTGAACTATGGAGACCAAAAGAAGAATATGCATAACCGCTAAGGAATGCTAAGTGTGACTTAATATATTGTTAGCTTGAGAGCTATCAATTGAAAGATACAATTTTTTTAGCTAATTCTAAGGTTAGTAGCCACCTATATGCTAGCAATATTGCTAACTAGGCTTTTGAGGGAGCAATAGGCAATTGACTATTTATTTAGGTATTAATGGTTAGTTACTATTGAATCAAAATATTGTGGAGCAGTTAAATATTATGCCCCACAAGTGACATGTATGTTGTATTAATCATTTTAGAAATTCATATGCTTATATGTAAATGTGTATGAATCTTGACTGCAGGTTTATAATGATTATGTTCCAATAATTTATTAATTACTAATCCCTATTGCATTACATGCATGTATCACAATGCATCACATTGTTTTCGTTATTTCTTATACCTTATTATGTATATATAGACTTATATTTGATCCTACAACATATATTATTTTTTGCATTTTTATTTTATTTTTCAAGTGAAGGTTGTGTAACGAAAGTCAAGATGAATCCATTAAATTGCACTGAGTCTTTTATAGGCTAGCAAATGAATAATAGTATGACATTTTTCCAAAAAGTACTAACCACAAGAGGTTGTAATTTCATTATTTTCTCATGTAAGATAGTTAGTACGATATTCTCTTACTTGTAAAATATATTTCCATGTAACTTACTATGCGATAGTTGTACTTGTAAAAATTTTTCATGCATTTTATTAGTCTTTTGTACTTATAAAACAATGTTACATTCAATAGAGGTTTAGGTCATGTGTAATCAAACCAATATAATCATGTAGGTTGTAATGAAGTTGCAACCCCTATTTTTTCTAAATTATCACTTATTATCCAATAGCCAGTCCTATACTTGCATGCATATACTTTATTTGTATACTAACTGTGTATTTATTTTTGGTATATTTTTTTCATTTGCTTATTGTCACTTGTTACATTGGAAAATTTGTACCAAAAATGAATAAGAAAAAAAATGCTTAGATTTGTGAATATTTATTACTCTTGATCTATGAGTAGCTATCATCCCTAGATTGCCCCTTTGTCATCTTTTTGTAATATTAGGCACTCATTTTGTAAAATCACTACCCTCCAATTATCGATTGATTTATTTATCATTGTCATTATCTCACCTTTTGTAATTGGCTTCTTCTATTCTTCAGCTTCCATTAATAATAAAGGATTTTCAAAAATTTTTCAAAAAAAAAAAATTACTTGTAAATAAGTCATTGTTGTTGGTTGTTAACCTTGTAAAATGGTCACTCATTCCTATCAACCCTATAATTTTCTCAATCATTCCAATAAATTAAAGAAATGTCAGTAGTTTCATTTGTAACATAGTTTTCTTGTAAAATAAGTGTTTCTAAATTGTTTTAGAAATGAAGTTTTTCAAAGAGAAAATAACAAAATTTCTAAAGGAAAAATCTACTAACTAATATAAGTTTTACAAACTTTTATTTATTACTTTTAAGCGGTTATGCCTATTGTTAAAGCCCATGGCCACTCATTTTGAATCTAAGATAATTGGCAACAACGAGTCCAATCCAAGCCTACTCTTAGTAATTACTTGCTCTAAGCCTAAGATCTAAACGCTATACCAAGAATTGATGTCAAGGGGTAAAAGAGGAAAGTATATTGGAAATTGATTATTGAAAATAGTAGAGACATAGCCTATCTATTGTAGACACCTTAATTTTGCTATTTCATTTTAATATTTTTATTGAGCCAGAAATAAAAAATAAATAATGAAAACTAAAAGAAAAGAGGAAAAAATTAAAAGAATAAAATATAAAGTATCGAATCAAGTCATATCGAGTTCAATTGTAGTGAGTCAAGTTAAGTCCGGTTGTATCAAGTCAAGTTGAGTTGTTTAGGATCAAATTAGATAACAATGGTGTTAAAATTAATAAATTCAAAAAGTTATTAAAGGATCGAACTTCATTAAAATAATTTTGGTCTAGTCCAATATAAAATAGATTTTTATTTAACTTATATTAGGCTGAAATAAATTTAAGATTTATTAAGTAGGTTATTGGGTTAAATCAAATTGGACTGGGTCAAGCTCGAAAAATAAAAAGCTCAAATTGAGATAAGGTTTCTAAAAGTTAAGTCAAATCTTTAAAGAATCGTTATTGTATCATTCGATCAAATATATAACTAAAACAACACGAAAGATTCAATTATAGTTTTATAAATAAGAATTCGGTAGTGGACTTGATGATCATTTTTTTAGGATCCCTACATGCAATCAAACACAACACCCTTCACATTTAACTAAACACCGATAGCACTCCACCATTCAATTACACTTCATCACCCTTAATCTTCACTTAAACACAGCCGACCCCTTGCTATGTCCTACACTAAGCATTAACGCACATCACACTCACTTGTCCACTTGTCCTTGGCTTGGCCAAACACCAACATATCCCCTAACCGCATGCTGCACACATGCCAACACGTCCTCTAATCCGCCAAAATAGCCCCATACCAAAGCCCATAACTGTAATTTGCAACATCACTCACATAGATCAGCCTAACATGCCCTAACACAGCAAATTCCACGCTAACGCTGTACACATAAGTTCCTTATCGACACTACACAACACACAACAATTGAACACACTGCTACGTCCCCCTCCTCAATTGCACATAGCTATACGACTTGACACACCCTCACCTGATCCCACAACACGTCCCCTAACAACATGCTATACACGCACTAGCATGCCCTATGATCTACCAATGACAGCCCCTTACCAAGCACAATCCTCACTTACTCGTTGACCCCCTAACACGCCTTGCTCCTTGACACAATACAACACTTGCATGTCTACACACTTGATACAACACAACACATATAAGTCCACGGCTAATCACATACGTAAAGGTATGCAATCACATATATGATCACTCCACACACGCTACACACGATCACGAGCCACTTCGCAGAAACATGCGATTCATTGTCAAGCATGATGTACGTTGCACATCATACACAAACATGTCGATTATGCGTGACTCAAATAGTTTAGGTAATAAAAATTATTATTTTATTATTTATTTCTTATATTAATTTGTTTTCTTTAGTATAGGTTTCTTAAGTTATCATATCATTGGCTATTTTTTAGATAATCTAGATTTTTGATAAATCACTATCACATTTTAAGTAGAGTCGCGTTTTTTAGCCAAAATCACATATTTAGATCGTATCTTCAACGTGTCTAGGATTTAGAGAAGATACATATCTAAATCATATCTTCAATATATTTTGCATTTAAGATTTAGAAAAGAAACGTATCTAGATCGTATCTTGCAGTTAAGATTTAGAAAAGATACATATGAAGATACCTATACAGATTATATTTTAACATATCTTACAATTAAGATTTGGGAAATATATGTATGAAGATACATATCTAAATATTATCTCAATGGATCTTGTATATAAGATCTAGAAAAGATATCTTTTGATACGTAGTAATATTTAAAAAAAAAACAAAAAATAAAAAATCTTAACCGAGATTTTAAAAAAGATTTAGTTAGTTAAGGTTTTCTCAAAGTGAAAGTTAGATTTTAGGTTTTTTTTTTTCATAAAAAGTAAATGATTAAATAAATGTATATGTAGCTCGATTTTCAAAAATAAATAAAATCTACCCACTAAATATTTTATAAAAAAAAAAAACTACGTTAGTTTGATTCTAACTAGTAGATACATAGGCATCTAGGTACCTTTGGGGCAACTATATAAAAAAAAATTTCCTTTTTCTTGAAAATTCATTAAAAAATAATAATAAAAAATTTACTTTAGTTATCTTTTGCATAATTATATATATTTTAATATTTTTTAGAAAATTATAAAAATAAAGTGCATGAATTTTTCTTTAGCTTTTACATAATGACTTTGTTTTAATAGGTTAGCTCCCGAACCTGGTTTTTTTTTTTATTTAATCTTCTAAAAATCATTTTCTTGGAAAATCTATAAATCAGTGACCAAATTAGGGTTTTCCTACTTGAAAACCTTAATTTCATTTTTTTACTAATTTAACTGATTGGCAACTTCGATTTTTTAAAAATATTTTTTAAAAAATATATATTTTCTTAATTTAATGTCAAGTAATTTATATTAAGTATGCTAAGCTTAATATGTGTTAAGTTAAGGAAATCAAAATAGGGTTCGACATAATTAGTCCGATTAGTTATACCCTTTTCATTCAGACAATTATTTAATTCAATGAAATTAGTTCCTTTCTTTCTTTTAATTCTTCCTTGTTATTTATTCGTTATCCTTTTGCCTTTTTCCTTCACTCTTCAAATCCAATAAAAATGATGAACATAATGGATATCTCGTGCATATAAACGATGAAAGTACCAATATCACCTTCTATCCTACTAAGTTAGATGTCAGAGATAATATTGAGACTCTAAGCAAAATACAAGAAAGTTGGTGTCAATTTAAATAGGGTAAAGTGATTATGGACAAACCGATAGTTGTGATCAATTTGGGGATAGAAGAGAATTCGTGAAACTTAAAAATTAGCGGTAATCTGGCAAATGATAAAAAATAAGAGTTATCACAATTATTATCAAAATACTTAGACATATTCGCTTAGTCCCATGAGAACATGCCTGGTTTGGATTTGTCCATCGTAGTTCATAAGTTACCAACAAGAGAAAATATTAAACCGAAAAGGTAAAACTTAGGCAGTTTAAGCCAAATATACTCCTTAAAATAAAGGAAGAAGTGAAGAAATTACTAGAAGTAGGATTCATAGAAGTGTCAAATTACCCCGAATGGGTAGCTAATGTGATCCCAATGCTAGAGGAAAATGAAAAGTTAAGGTATGTGTGGACTTTCGTGATTTAAACTAAGTGACACCCAAGGATAACTATCCTTTGGCACACATTGACGTATTAGTTGACAATATGGCTAGAAATCATCTTTTCTCGTTTATGGATGGTTTCTCAGGATATAATTAGATCAAGATGGCAGAAGAAGATAAAATCAAAACTACTTTCATTACCACTTGGGGAATGTTTTGTTATTACGTGATGCCTTTCAGGTTAAAGAACGCTAAGGCAACTTATTAGTGTACTTTAGTAGCTTTGTTTCATGACATGATGCATCAGGAAATTGAAGTTTATGTAGACAATATGATTGCCAAATCCAAGGAAAATGAGAATCAAGTGGATATTTTGCGTAAGCTATTTGAACGGATGAGGAAGTTTCAACTAAAGCTAAACCCCAAAAGGTGTACCTTTGGAGTAACCTTAGGCAAATTGTTGGGTTCTGCAGTTAGTAGAAGAGGAATTAAGGTAGACCTAAATAAAGTCAAGGCAATCATAAACATGCCTGCACTGAAAACTATAAAAGAAGTATGGGGACTGTTGAAGAGGTTGAATTATATTGCTCAGTTTGTATTGCAATTAACCAATAAATGCAAGCCATTATTCAAACTTTTGAGGAAGAATGTAGCAATAGAATGGGATGAAGAGTATGAGCAAGCATTTGCTGAAATCAAGGAATATCTTATGAATTTGTCGACACTAGTCACTCCTATACTATGATGGCCATTGATTCTCTACTTAACGATTCTTCCTGAATCAATGGGATGTATGTTGGGGGCAAAAAGATTAAATAGGCAAAAAGGAGCATCCTATATACTACTTAAGCAAGAAGTTCATGGAAGGCGAGCAAAAACACTTAGAGGTAGAAAGGACGTATTATGCCTTAGTGTGGGTGATGCATAGGCTCAGGCAATATACTCTCTATTACTCAATAGAGTTGTTGACAAAACATAACCCATTGAGGTATTTAATAGAAAATCCGGCATTGATCGAGAGAATATCGAAGTGGCAAATGTTGTTATTTAAGTTTGATATCAAGTACATAAGTCAGAGTTCAGTCAAAGGGCAAGCAATGGCTGATCAATTAGCAAAATACCCATTAGAAGATAAAGATGATGGTTCAGAAGCTCAATTTCCTAGTGAAAATGTGATGGTAGCGAATGAACTAAGTGGTGAGAAATCGAAATGGAAAATATACTTTGATGGACCAACTAATGTATTCGAATGTGAGATAGGAGCAATACTGGTATCATCTAAAAGGTAATCATTTCCCTGTAGCAATAAGATTAGCATTTCCATAAACGAACAACATAGCAGAATACGAGCCTTGCATTTTTTAGGGTCAAGATGGCACTAGACATAGGAATAAAAAGGCTTGAAGTGTATGGAGATTCTTCTCTTATAATTCTCCAGATCTTAGGAGAATATAAGACGAAAGATGAAAAGTTGATACCTTATCACAAGGATTTAAGCAAGTTAATTGAAAGATTCCAAGAAATTTCATTCAGTTATATTCTAAGAACTCAAAATCAATTTGCTGATGTATTAGCCATGCTAGCATCAATAATGAAAGTCACGGATGGGATAGAAATCCAACCCTTAAAGATTGAGGTAGAGGAAAAATAGGCTTTTTCCTAATAGTTGAAGTGAAGGAATCAAAGAAACCCTGGTATTATGATATAAAAAAGTCACTTCAAATGGGTGAATACCTTGATGAAGCTGATAGAAAAGACAGAAAAGCTTTAAGGACATTAGCTACTCATTTTCTGTTAAGTAGAGCCATGTTGTATAAAAGATCACCAGATAAAACGTTGCTAAGGTGTGTAGATGAAGAGGAAGCCAAGAAATTAATGAAAGAAGTGCATGAAGGAGTTTATGGTCCTTACATGAATGAATACATGTTAGCCAAGAAGATCATGAGGATGGAATATTTTTAGATGACAATGGAATCAGATTGTATCAGGCACATAAGACACTATCACCTGTGTCAAGCGTACGCTAACAAAATCAACGCTCCTCCCTAAGAATTGCATGTGTTATCAGTTCTTTAGCTTTTCTCAATGTAGGGAATGGATATGATCATTCCAATTCCGCCAACAGCTTCAAATGGGCATAAATATATTCTAGTTGCAATCGACCATTTTACTAAATGGGTTGAAGCAGCGTCACATGCTACGGTGACCAAAGGAGTGGTAGTCAAATTCTTGAAATTGCAAGATATGGTGCACCTGAGTTTATTATTATAGACAACGAGTCAAATTTGAACAACGAGTCAAATTTGAACAACAAGTTGATGTCTGAAGTGTACAACCAGTTTAAGATCAATCACAGAAACTCAACTCCATATCAACCTCAGATGAATGGGGTAGTTGAAGTCGCTAATAAGAATATCAAGAGAATCATTGAAAAGATGGCGATCACTTATAAAGATTGGCATGAGATGCTTCCCTTCACTCTCATGACTCATAGGACCTTAGTCAGAACCTCTATAGGTGCAACACCTTATTCATTGGTATATGGAACTAAAGTAGTATTACCAGTGGAAGTAGAAATACCTTCATTCCGAGTGCTAGCAAAAATTCAGCTCGATGAAGCATAATGGGTGAAGAAATGAATGGAGCATTTGAATCACCTAGATAAGAGGAGGCTTGCAGCGATATGTCATGATCAATGCTATCAATAGAGAATGATCCGAGCCTTTAACAAGAAAATACACCTAAGGTACCTTAAGGAAGGACACTTGATGTTGAAGAAAGTATTGCTGAATGCAAAAGACTCTAGGGTCAAGTTTACTCCGAATTATGAAGGCTCTTATGTGGTAAAAAGGGCATTATCAAGAGGTACATTAGTATTGATAGAAATGGATGGCTAGAAATTTAGGGGACCTGTAAATTCAAATGCAGTTAAATTGTATTATCCATGAAAACTGAGTTCAATAAAGATTTCAATTTTTTTCTTAAGAATTGTTTATGGTTAATTTTTCATTGTTTACAAGTAAAGTTAATATCCATAAATGTTCTCAAATTAAGATGGTCATTGATCGACAAACACTTCACCAGTAAACACTTATATGCCATGTTTCTCGACCTTATACACTTAAACACCAAATACTTACCAATAAATTTGAGTCACCAAATAAATTGAAATTGAATGTTCTTAATGATTTAATCTTGTTTCTTTCAAAAAGAGAGGTGGAAATTAAGCCTTGGTGGCAACAAAAGAAGAATCAAGACACAAGCATGGTATAGTTAAGCAAAGGGTTTCAATCATGAAGAAGATCTTATTCCAAGAAGAAAAAAAAAAAGAAAGAAGAAAAAAGAAAGAAGAAAAAAGAAAAAAGAAAAAAAGAAGAAAAAAAGGGAAAAAAGGAATTTCCTTAGTGATATTCTACCGATTGAATGAGTGAATATTAAGAGTCAATGTGAGGTATGTTGATTGGTTGCTATCTATGATATTCTCCATTCTCAAGTAAAACAATCCTAAAAGAGATATTTAAGAGAATTAACAAGTTTTTTTGAAATCTCGAAAAGATCTATACTCTTCGGATTATCCACTAAAGCAAAACAAATCTTCAAAAGATTTATCATCTTCGGATTATTCACCAAATCAAAACGAATCTCGAAGAAATCTATCCTCTTCAAATCATTCATCAAACCAAAACAAGTTTTTTGGAAATTACTAAGAGATCTATCTTCTTCCAAACATCCACCAAACCAAAGCAAAGTATTTTTGAAATCTTGAAAAGATATATCCTCTTCAGATCATCCACCAAACCAAAACAAGTTCTTTTTGGAATCTCGAAGAGATCTATCATCTTCAGATTATTCGCCAAACCAAAATAAGTTAATTTGACTTCCATTAGTTTTTGCCCTATCCTTCCAAGATAGGTACCCTAAACTTTTATCCTATCATTCCAAGATAGGCACCTTAAACTTTTGCCTTATTATTACAAGATAAGCCTCTTATATTTTACCTTATTCTTTCGAGATGGGCATTCCTTTGCCCCGTCCTTTCATAATGGGCTATTATCTTTTACATCAACCTCTCAAGTCGATATCCTTCATTAAGATAAAACACAGTTTAGCTTATCAGTTCAAAGTAAGGTTTGGCAAAAATGAGTATCTCTTTTGTTTTTGTAGCGAAGTTTTAATCAAACTTCACTATAAAGAGAGGTAGTTGTAGACATCTCATTTTTGTTATTTTTGCTTTAATAATTTTATTGAGATAGAAATAAAAAATAAATAAATAAAAATAAACAATAAAATTAAAAAGAAAAGAGGAAAAAATAAAAAGAATAAAATATAAAGTATCGAATCAAGTCATATTGAGTCTAATCATAGTAAGTTAAGTCGAGTCCAATCATATCGAGTTGAGTCAATTCGAATCAAGTCATATCGAGTTAGGTCGAGTTGAGTCATTTAGGGTCAAATCGGATAATAATGGCATTGAAATTAATAAATTCTAAAAGTTATTAAAGGATCAGGCTTCATTGAAATAATTTTGGTCCAGTCTGTTATAAAGTAGATTTTTATCTAATTTATATTATACTAAAATAGACCTAGGATTTGTTAAGGAGGTTATTGGGCTAAATCAAATTAGATTGGATAAGGCCTGAAAAGTAAAAAGCCGAAATTGAGATGGAGTTTCTAGAAGTTAGGTCAAATCTTTAAAGAATCGTTATCGTCTCTTTCGATCAAATCTATAACTAAAACAACACGAAAGATTCAATTGTGGGTTTATAAATAAGAATTCGGTGGTGGACTTGATTACCATTTTTTTAGGATCCCCACATGCAATCAAACACAACACCCTCACATTCAACCAAACATCGATAGGACTCCACCATTCAATTACACTTCATCGCCCCTTAATCTTCACTTAAACAAAGTCGACTCCATGCCACGTCCTATACTAAGCATTGTTGCACATTACATTCACTTGAAGCATCGATGCACATTACACTCACCTATCTACTCGTCCTTGGCATGACTGAACACTAATACGTCCCTTAATTGCATGCTATACATACGCCAGTACATCCTCTGATTCGCTGACGATAGCCCTACACCAAAGCCTACAACTAAAACATGCAACATCATTCGCACAGATTAGCCCGACACACCTTGACACAACAAATTCTACGCCAACGCTGTACATACAAGTTCCCTGTTGACACTACATAGTACACAACCACTAAATACACTACCATGTCCCCCTCCTCAATTTTACATAGCTACACAACCTAACATACCCTCGCTTAATCCCCCAACACTTCCCCTAACTGCACGCTGCACACACACCAGTATGTCCTCAGATCTACCAATGACAGTCCCTCACCAAACACAATCCTCACTTACTCATTGACTCCCTAATATGCCCTGCTCTTCGACATCGCACAACACTTACACGTCTACACACTTGATACAACATAACACATACAAGTCTACAGTTGATCACACACGTGAAGGCACGCAATCATGCATACGACCACTCTACATACGCCGTACACAATCACAAGCCACTTCGCAAAAACATGCGAATCATTGCCAAGCACAACGCATGCTACACATTGTATACGATTACATCGATCACGTACGACTTGAACGATTTAGGTAATAAAAATTATTATTTTATTATTTATTTCTTTTATTAATTTAATTTTTTTTCTTTAGTGTAGGTTCTTTTAGTTATCATATCATTGGCTATTTTTTAGATAATTTGGATTTTTAATAAATCGTAATTACATTTTTAGTAGAATCGTATTTTTAAGCTAAAATCACTTATCTAGATTGTATTTTCAATGTATCTAGGATTTGGAGAAGATACATATCTTCAACATATTTTTTATTTAGGATTTAGAAAAGATATGTATCTTACAGTTGAGATTTAGAAAAAATACGTATGAAGATATGTATATAGATCATATCTTATAATTGAAATTTAGAAAAGATACGTATGAAAATACATGTCTAAATCGTATCATAGTGGATCGTACATATAAAATTTAGAAAAGATATCTTTTGATACGTAGTGATTTTTTTAAAAATAAAAACAATAAAAGAAATGAAAAAATTTTAACCAAAATTTTTAAAAAGATTTAGTTAGTTAGGGTCTTCTCATATTTGTGAAAATTAGATTTTAGGGTTTTTTATAAAAAATAAATGGTTAAATAAATATTTATCTGGCTTGAATTTCAAAAATAAAATAAATTTGCCCACTAAATATTTTATAAAAAAAAGAATTACGTTGGTTTGATCTCGACTAACAAATACATAGGTACCTTCAAGGCAATTATATAAAAAAATAAAATAAAATTTCCTTTTCCTTGGAAATTCGTTAAAAAAATAATAATAAATTCATTTTAGTTATCTTTTGCATAATTGTATATATTTTAATATTTTTTTAAATTATAAAAGTAAAGTCCATAAATTTTTATTTAACTTTTACATGGTGATTTAATCTTAATAGATTAGCCCCCAAACTCAATTTTTTTTACTTTAATCTTCTAAAAATCATTTTGTTAAAAAATCCATGGATTAGTGGCCCCTTAATTTCATTTTTTTACTAGTTTAATTGGTTGACGATTCCAATTTTTTTAAATATTTTTAAAAATAAAAAGGAAAAATATTTCCTTAATTTAATGTTGAGTAATTCATATTAAATGGGTTGGGCTTAATATGAGTTAAGTTAAGGAAAATGAAATAGGATTCGACATCTACCCATCCCTGAAACTGATACAGCTCTTGATTCCCCTTGGAAAAGCCTAAACCAAGCACAATCCTTGAAGAGCAGCTCATTACTAGACTTTTTCAAAAGCCCAAGACACAAAAGCCAAAATATGAACAACAAGTCTTCTCACTTACTTCAATCTATTCTAAGCCAAAAAAGACCCAAATGCATGGCATGTCGACTTCACTTAGAGCTTTGTCTATGCACCAATCCTTTTCAATCCTAAAAGGTCCTAAACACCCACTACACAAAACTAGCCTACCCACTCTAACCCTAAAACCGAACATAAAGCTTGTCTCCATTATGAATTATTCTTCTGAATAGCCTAATGAGCTTGGGTCAAGGCATAATTAATTGAGTCTAGATGGGTAATCTTTTAATGACAAAAGGGCATGTGACCCACTAGGGCATCACAAAACGTCCATTCTTATGAAATGAGGTTAGGACAAATAGGGATAAACAAATAAAATGTTTCTTTCTTGAACTAATGAAAGTATCTCATTATTTGAAGAGTTTAAATTGATAAGGAGCAAGCCTTAATCCCATACACTAACCCTAAAACGCTCATGAGAGTTGAGAGAAAAGAAAGTGAGGATAAAAGTCATTCCTTAAAGGAGGTATGTCTTGCAAGTAATATGCAGATTAAAAGGACGATAGGTATTCATTTCACTACCCTAAACATAATTATCCCTTATGAGCCCCTTTGAGACTTTCTAAGGATTTTTCAAATAATAACCCTATAAAGAATCACCCTACCTTAAGGCAATCAAGAGACTAGTTATCACATTCCGACATAACATTTTGGTTATAGAGAGAGAGAGAGAGAGAGAGAGCTTAAAACAAATTCAGCTATAGCCTTTTGGTTACGTATAAATACATCATTTATAAGTTTCGAAAGCTCCACGATTAAACTTCATTTAAACTTCTAAAATCGCTAACTTTATCTAGTGCTCTCAAAGTCCACCTTAATGCTAGTGATGCACAAAAAATCTACTTCTTAACTTGAGGATAAGAGAAACTTATCCTTTAAGCTACTATTGAGTTGAATGAAAGTAGTTAACAAGCAACAATACAATAAAGCTCACAGTATAGGCATCTAAGTATCATAATAAGTCAATACCCAAATAACAAATAAAATAATGTAATTTGTATGCTATGCTAATGTATGTAACATGCATCGGTACCGATATCTTAGTCAACATAGCAACTCATCTGGTTTGGTCAAACTTCAAATCCAGGCATCTAAAGAGTACATCTAGGAACCTAACAAATATTTCCACCTAACAAAACCATAGAGTGGTTACAGTTTTGGTTAATGCAAAACTATATGCACAAAAACCGAAAATTGTAAACTTATCCCAGCAGATTCATAAGTTTTAGAAGAATAACCCATAGATCCTTTTCATGCCATGCCGTGAATGCATCAACCAATTCTCAATAACACCAAATATAACAACAAAGCATATCAAATTTCATCATGTCCCTATTTCAACTTCTAAATTTGCCTTTGAACTATCCTCTAATTCAAGCACTCATTTTTTTAAGCATAAATCTCCCTAAGTTTTACTCATAATCAGATTTATAGTACACCACATAACTCCTATCCAGCATCATACACATAAAGCATTACATCATCGATACCATACTCAACAAATCTAAGCAATATTCAGAAAATCATTGCAAAGACATGCAAGAATGCTCACTATCTACTAAGTAGACGTGAATCTATTTCCTATACACACAAATCCACTTACCTGGCTATATGCACTTTTCCAACTTATTCATTGGCATAAGCATAAGTTTGCTCCTCCACAACTTCACCTAATAAGAGTAAGTACTTCTAAGTTCATTTATAAGACATGTATGTGTATGTGTGTATATATATATATATATAAGTATGTATTAACTAAATATTCACTTGTTGGTTGTTAGTTTGCTTAGGTTGTTTCTAATTTAGTCTCTTATTTCGCCTTTGATTTAGGCATTGATTTTGCTTCTATATTTGGTTTTGATTCCCTTAGAATACTACACTTACTTATAATATGTTTGCTTTTTAACCAAACCAAACTAATTAAGATTCTTCATCTAACTGCTATAACCTCAAATTACAATTTGGCTTAATTTAGATAAATTTGTCTAAAGACCTTAAATCATTTTGATTGTCCTAACTCATATGGGTTAGTTAAGCAACTGCAATCTCACATTTTGTCTCTCTTACAAAAAGTTTTGTCCTTAAAACTTTTTAACATAATAAACCATCTTATTTATGTAAAATTTCATCTTACTATATCACGAATAGATTACTAACCTTGAGTAAACAACTTAGGGTATTGAACCCTCATGCGATCTATAGATTCCTAAGTTACTTCATCTACGATGTGTCAACTCTATAATACCTTAGCATATTCAATATCTCAATTCTGCAACCTTTGTATTTTATTATCCAAAATCTTTTATAAACACTCTACATATGTCGATTTGACTTTGAGCTCTACATGTGGTATATCAAATATAGTTATGAGATCCCCTACAAACTTCCTTGGAGTCAAAACATGAAAAACACTATAAATACCTACCATCTCTTCTAATAGTTCTAATTCATATGTTACCTTTTCGATCCTCTTCTTAATTTGATAAGGTCTTACATACCGTGGACTTAACTTTCCTTTAATACCAAAACACTAAACACCCTTCATTGGAGATACTTTCAAAAACACTCAATTGCCTACTTGAAATTCCAACGACTTCCTTCTAACATCTACATAACTTTTCTATTGACTCTAAGTTATCCTCATTTGTTCCCTTATCACCTATGCTTTCTCTTTAAGATCCTATAGCATTGTTGATCATATCTATAATGCCCAAAAGGGGACTTGGTAGTTTTACCTAAAATCTTCATATCGCATGTGCACTCATGATATAAAGAGTGCCTTACAAGTTAGATGTTATAAGGCTCTAACTAGTGAATTTTCTAAGGGTACTTACTCATTGTACTTATATTTACTTATCTATAGAAGCAATTAGGATAACCCAACAATCCATAGTCCACCAAGACCATAAAAAGTTAGAATCACCTACTAGACAATAAGAGGGGATAATTAAGCTTCAATGACATCATGAGTTACTAAATATTATAAAGATTTAGCTTAACTAATATAGTCTACTAAAGTAATCTTATTCATCTAATCTAGCTACTTAAAGGAACACTCTTCACTTCGATCTTAGCCCATTACCAGCTTTTGGTTACTTGCAAAAAGGAACTATTGGGGAGTGAGCATACTACAACTCAATGAGTTTGTCCATCATCACTACCATTCAAGCAAGTTATCAAGCATTATTAACAAACATGCAGTTTAGCCAACTACAAAATGAATGCATATGCGATAGATGCAAGTATCATATCCATTGGGCTTCAAAACCATGGAAGGTGTAGATTTACATGATCTATACATTGATTATTCCCTAAATTTAACTATGCGGGGCACCTCACCTAACTTGCATGAGGTTGTCTATAAGTACCATTCCAACAAATGGAACTCAACTATTATCCTAGTCAAGAATACCAAACTAATTAATTAGGTAGATCCCATCTAAGGCTATCCACTATCAATAGTTAATATAATGCCTCATGAGCTTACTATCAACAAATCCATATAATGCTTGATGAGCTAAACCATGCAAGTCCCAACTTAAGTTGCTTGTTATCAACCAACTGAAGATGGTCTACTAACATTGCCTCGACACATAAAATGTTGCAAGCAACTACTATGAGTACTCATTAAGTTGATAAATATTTCTTTGAACCGTAAAACATTTCAAAAGTTCATTTTCGCAAATTTTTAGAAAACTTGGCAAAGCTATAAACATCCCAATCCACAACTAATTGATCACATACATGTGACAAGTATATTCGCTTAATTTAGCCAAATAATTAAACTTTCCAATTTAATAAGGTGATCACACTGATGTTGGCATGCAAAACAACCAGTCACTCAATAGATAATCAAAGGCAAGCAACAAAACATCAAGTAATTATCAACACAAGCAAGTAGTAGTTCATTAAAACTCTTTCACCTGGCCTGCTTGCCTATTTACCCTAGCCTTTAGGGTTCTTAAATTAGAAATTAAACCACCTAAAACATAATAATAATGTATATGTAAGTAATAGGAAGAGGGCTTCTACAAGGACCTAACGACTTACCTAATTATTAAAGCCAACCTTAAATCTCTAAGTATGGTTAAAACTTGTCTTCATTCTAACTTCTTAATTTTAAGTCTATTTTTCACATTCTTATAGTCAATTCCAAATGATTTTGGATATACTTTTGCATGGAGGGATCCATTTCAGGAGTTAGAACCTATAACCATAAGTTTAGATAGAGGTCAAATTTGAATTTCGTATGTTTCCCTTTTAACTTTTTTCTAGTTTAATTAAGTGTCTAAAGTGTGTAAGGCCTTGTTTTAATCATTTATTATTATTAATTGCGTTCTTATATTGTCATTGGAACTAAAATATTCAAGTTTTATTTTAATCTCTAACTATGGGCTTTCTTCTATTATACTTAGTCATTTTAAGTTTTAACTTACAAAGATGTGAGCTTTCTTTTAGGCCTAAGGCTATTTTTAAGTTAATGGGCTTATTTTATTTATTATTAGGCCTTTATCACATTATCCAAAGGTCATTAATTTATTTGGACCATTTTAGTTAGGTCGAAACCTATTTCTTTTGAATTAAAGGCTTATTCAAGCTTTTTCAGTGGTTATGGGCTTTAACTCTTATAGAAGCCTATCATTGGCTTCTTAGAATACTTGTTGGGCTTCATAGACCTATTATTTAGAAGTCAAAGATTTGTTATAGTAGCTAGTCAAGTAGTTTTCAAGTGGGCTTAGTATTTGTTTTTTGGGCTTTTTAACTTGTCTTAAGTCCAATTTGTATCCTAAGACCTTAAACTTGTTTCCAACTTATCCTAATTGGCTAAATAACTTATTAAACCTATTAAATGACCCATTTAACATTTAATTTCAAATCAAGTTACATCAATTAAGTAGGCCCCTAATTATTCTCTATATACCCAAAGTCCATCTTGTCATTTTAAGCCCTAAACCACTTCTTTTAACTAGTTAATGCCTCTATTTACACTTAGGATTATTAGGGCTCGTCGAATTATTTAGTATGCTTAATAAAATCTTTTAATTAAGTTTTATTTATCTAATATACCTACTAGTCATGAGTGATTAAGTGGACTCAAGGCTTGGTTTATGGGCCGTTTAGTTCAATTTAGCCCTAATTCATGTCCTAGGGGCGATATCTTGATTTTAACCTAATCCCATGGGTCTAATAACTTACTAAAATTATTAAATAACCCATTTTTCATGAGTTTTAGATTTGATACTTTTGATAGGTTTCAAGTGGGTTTTTTGTTTTAATATAACGCTCATTTTAGGCCTAACTACTCACTATAAACCTTATTTAGTCTCTTATCTTGTAAGATTAAGTCCAAAATCCAAATTATCTTTAATTAATCATGTAATTAACCTATTAATAAACATTATATAGCATATTATTCAACATATTTGGTGCAGTTTCACATGAATTCCTAAGGCCTTCTATACATCATCATGTACTTGATTTGCTAGGACATGTATAAAATATATCTAAAATCATTTTCTACCAAAATAAACATGAGAAATAAAAAATATTATGAGGATATGCATACTTATGTGTCGGCCCTAACATGGAAATGAAGATATTATGATGATTCTTCTACTTTCTTCAAGTTATCATCTTAATACAACTTATGTACTTCTTAAGTTATATGTAACTTGTTTACTATACTAAAAATCAAAGAGAATGTACATGTATGGGCATGTAAACATGATAAACAAAGGTGACATTTTAATATTCTTTCCCTTAGTTTTTAAGCTTAAGAACTATGCTCATAAACTCAAACTAAAAAAAAAAAGTTGAAAAGATGCAAGTTTACCTTGGTGGAAATTCGAAGGGTCTCTTTTTACTTCATTTTTGGTAAATGAGACAAACTTCGTTGGTCAAGGGTATTTTTTGGCAAGAAAGGGGGATGAAAGAGGAATCAAATGCAAGTAGTATGTGTCGTTTGAAGGTGGTAGTGAGGAGTTACAACTTAGGGTATTTGGGTGCGTAGCTAGGTCTGAGAAGCTTATTCTTGTTTTCTTCCTTCTTATTTCTCTTTTGTTTTTAATTGTGTGTTTAGAGAGTGTTTCTAGGGTTGATAATGAGTGCGTATAGTGAGGAACAAATCTCTTCCATTTTTGGTTACATAGTATAAGCACAAGTGGGGACCAATTTGTTTTTTATAATTTTTGCCAGTTACTACAATAATTTATCTACTAAAGGTGATGGTCCCCTTTTCTCAACTAATTATCTTGTCCTGTATGGTTAATTGTGATTATCTTTAGCTAATTATGATACATGAATGCATATAGATGATTGGAATGCAGTTTTAAGATTACGACCCTAATTGCTAATGTAAATGACTATAGTTAGACATAGTTTAGGATTTTTCATGTTTAATTAAGTTAATCAAGCCTATTGGATCATTTTACCTAATTAATTTAGGGTTTCTAAGGGTTGAAATTGATTTTCGTTAATCGATCATGATTTTAGAAGGCAAATTGGGGCTTTTTCAGTGATTTAGAGTTTCTAAGTTATTTTAGGACTTTCTACATTTTAGGGTTTTATGAGGGTTTGAGGGATTTGAAGGTATGTTTACGATTTTAGCTTTACTTTTGGAGAAAATGTACCATTGGGGGTAGATTAGTAATCTTATTAATTTATTACCTTCATTGACTTAATTTGATTAATCAGTTATCATTTGAACATATCTCCCACCATTCGTTATCAAGTTTATACGATTTACATAATTTATGTTGAATATTTCAATTTAGGGTTTTCTTTGCGTTTAGAGTTTAATCTAAGGTTTTACAACTCTAGAGTTTAGGTTTAGGGTTTTTATTCAATTCAGATTTTTAATTTAGGCCACACGTACATAAATTTAGGGTCTTTACACGCAATTAAGGTTTTTTGAATTTTATTTCTAGGGTTTTCAAGTTCATTTTAAGGTTTCAATTTAAAATTTTATCGGTTTTAATTTATTCAATCAAATTAAGCCTAAGGAGTATCTATTAGTTCTTCAAATTCGATTCTATGTCCAAAATGTGAAATTTGTGGGTTTTATACTATCATTTGCTTATCACCTACTTCATCCCAATACATGGGAGATTTACACTTGTGTCCGTACAACACTTTATATGGAGCTATTTGAATAATATTTTGATATCTATTATTATAAGCAAATTCTACCAACAATAAATAATCATCCCAATTTCTACCAAACTCTAACACACATGCCTTAAGCATATTTTCCAATGTTTGTATGGTATGTTCTGATTATCCGTCACTCTGTGGATGATATGCTGCACTGAATCTTGACTTAGTTCCCAATTATGCTTGTAAAGACTACTAAAACTGTGACCTAAAAAAAGAATCATGATCATAAATGATTAATAAGGGTATCCCATGCAAACAAACTATTTCCTTAATATACATTCTGCTAATTGAGATACGGTTACAGTTTGCTTAATTGCTAGAAAATGTGTAGACTTGATAAGTTTATCTACGATAACCAATATCGTATCATGTTACTTCCTTGTTCTAGGTAAACCACTTATAAAGTCCATTGTTACTTACTCCCATTTCCATTCAAGTATCAGTAAAGGTTGTAATAAACAACTTAGCCCTTGGTGTTCCACTTTCATCCTCCGACAAGTCACACACTTTGAGATATACCATGCTACATCTCCTTTCATTCCTACCCACCAAAACCTCTACTTTAAATTTGTATACATTTTATTATTTCCAAGATGCAAAGAGTACTTTACATCATGAGGTTTTTTTTAAATCACTTCCTCAACTTCTGCATCTTTTGGAACACATATTCTTCCCTTCAATCTCAACATTTCCTTATTATCAATCCAAAAGTTAGGGTATTTCTCCCGATTATCTTTGATATTTTGTAATTCTACATCTCCCATCTACACTTCTTTTGTACGTTCCAAGAGCATAGGTTGTACTTCTTAGCTCACAAACATGGATTTACTTCCTTTGATTTAATTCCTTAAAGCATTTGCAACAGCGTTTGCCTTTCCCAGGTAATAATGGATTGAAAGATCATAATTTTTCAACAAATCTAACCATCATCTCTACCTTAGATTTAATTCCTTCTATGTAAAGATGTACTTAAGACTTTTATGGTCTGTCTATACTTTACATCTCTCACCATATAAGTAATGCCTCCAAATTTTGAAAGCAAATATCATTGTTGCCAACTTCAAGTCATGCGTAGGGTAATTTCTCTCATAAGGTCTAAGTTGTCTCGATGCATATGTGATCAATTTATCGTTTTGCATCAATATGCATCATAACTCATTCCTTAATGCATTACAATAGATTAAGTGCTCCCTTAAACCATTAGATAGTGTTAAGATGGGTGCAGTGATTAATCATTTCTTAAGTTCCTAGAAACTTCACTCACTCTTATAATTCCACTCAAATCAAACTCCATTGCATGTTAATTGTGTTAGTGGCATAGCAATCTTTGAGAAGTCTTGTTCAAATCTTCAATAGTAGCCTACCATCCCCAAGAAACTTCTCACCTCCATTATAATCGTCAACCTTACCCAATTTGTTACTACTTTTACCTTTGTAGGATCAATGGCTATTCTAGCACCTGATACCATATGTCCAAGAAATCCAACTTACTTTAACCAAAATTCACCCTTCTTTAGTTTTGCATGCAATTGGTTTTCCTTTAAGGTCTAAAGTACCTTTCTCATATGCTTCGCATGTTCCTCCTTATCTTCTGAATATATCAAAATATCATCTATGAACACTACTACAAACTCATCTAAATACTTTCTAAACATAAAATTCATCATACCCATGAATGCAACTGGAGCATTCATCAAACCAAATGGCATCACTAAGAACTCGTAGTGCCCATATCTTACTCTAAAAGTTGTCTTAGGAATAATTGATAGCCCGATTGAAAGTCTATCTTTGAAAACACAGTAGCTCCCTTTAATTGATCAAACAAATCATCAATCTTAGGGAGTAAGTACTTATTTTTAATTATGACTATATTCAACTCCTAATAATCAATACATAGCCTCAAAATTCCATCTTTCTTCTTAATAAAGAGTATTAGTACACCCTATGGCGACATACTAGGTCTAATAAATCCTTTATCCAATAGCTCTTTGATTTGCTTCTTTAATTTAACTAACTTGTTTGGTGCCACGTAATAGGGAGTTTTAGAAATAAGTGCACTCCTTAAAGCAAGGTCAATAGTAAATTCTATTTCTCTATCGAGTTGCAATCTAAGTAAACCCTTAGGGAAAACTTTATGAAATTCCCATACTACAGTTATATCTTCTATTCTTGTTTCCTTAGCTTAGGTATCCACTACTAAGGCTAGGTAACCTATATTAATCTTACACATCAACTTCCTTTCCTTGCTTATTGAGATCACCTAAGGAATTACATTAATAAAACGTCCCTCAAACAATAATCCTTTCCATCTGGCAATTAGAACATTACTATTTTATTTTCACAATCAACATTTGCTTTATATTTAGTCATCTAATCCATCCCTAGTATTACATCAAATCCCTTCATTTCCAAAACTATTAGTTCCGTCGACATCTCATAAGTATCCACTCCTCTAGAGGGTATCGTAACTACCAACTCATATACTAAGGTTTCTATTGGTAATTTATTTCTATCAACATATTCCTTCAAGGCATATGAATGGGTCACTCTAGTGTCGAATAAAGTATATGCATAATTATCTCCTATGCATACCAACACTAGAACAATTATTTATAATTACATCATTTATATATACAAGTAACACTAGCATATCTTAGCTAACTAACTATTAAAAATACTAAAGTTGAGGAAATCTAGGTAATACTTACCTGCTACTACATAAGTATCCTGTACTTCATCTTAATGGAGTGCATAAACTCTTCCTTGTACCCTTAATTTTCCTACTGCTCTACCTAGTCGATTGTTATTCCTATTGGCTAGTTTAGATCTATTACACTGAGCTTGCTCCTTCCTTGCCCATGGTTCAGTACTTTGGTTTATATTATGACCCATCTTACAGCAATTGATGCACAACATACCCCGAAGGTTCAAATTATGACAATTCTTTGCTATATGCCTACCTTCTCCATACGTAAAACATTTCCCATGCAACTTAGGGTAGTTTATAGCTCGATGCCTCGCATTACATGTCTAATACGGTATTGTGGTTTCACCTCTTCTCCAATTCTTACTTACAAACTACTTACCTTACTTTCCCTTTACCATCTTGTTGCTACCACTATTGCTTCCCACAAACTTCCTTTTCTTATTCTCCATCTCCTCAACTTTTTCCCATAAAGTATGAGCTTACCCAATCAATCGAGCCTCATTCACCAAATCATTATACCTTATTATCTTAGCTCTTTTTACTTCCACTTGAAAATACAAACCACGTCTAGCTTTAGACCTTCTAACCTTAGCTAATTCATTATTCCAGAAAGCCTTAAGGGGAAATTTCAATAACCTATTAAACTCCTTTTCGTACCCCTCTACTAACTTACCATCTTACTTCAACTTATAATACCCTTTACACATCTGTTATCTTATGCACTGAGGGAAATATTGCTCCAAGATTACATTCTTAAAAGCATTCCACTCAATAGGTTAAGTAAAGAACTACTTTTCATGCTGCTACTAATCATTTGCATGATCATCTAACAAAATAGTTGTATTCTCGACCTTTCTATTTTCCTCTAGTATGTCCACCTTGAAAGCCTTCTCCAAAGAATCAATCCATTCCTCAACAACTAAAGGATTAGTATCCTTACCATTATACGATTTCACAATCCAATGTACTAAAGTCAACTTTTCACCTCCTCTAACTTTAGCCAAAACGGCTACAAAATACTGCATATATTCCATGCCTGGTTGAGGTAGAGCTAGATTAAGTTGTGGCTGAGGTTCCATCCTTTGCTCTTGTTGCTCCTGGTTAACTAGAGGCCTCTCACGTCCCCTTTGCAACATTTTCTAGAAACCACCAAACAATCTTAAACAATAAGTACACTCGTGATGTTATGAGGTTACAACGCTCTGTCACCTAGCTACACCATATATCTCACATGCATCTAGAAACTTAAGGTCCCTAACTTATGCTTTGATACTACCTAACGGATGCCACATCCCGACATAACACTGGACGTTCCATCACATAAGTAAACTTGTTACAACAAACTCAATTATCCCAAAAGAACTCTTTAATGTATATATTTAGTGATTAAAGGATGTTCAACTATAGCCTTTTGGTTACAAATATATACATCATTTACAAGTTTCAAAAGCTCCAAGATTAAACTTCATTTAAACTTCTAGATTTCCTTTGTACTTAATTAGCAATATTTTCCCTATCCAAAATAGCTTACTCTATCTAACGCTCTCAAAGTCCACCATGATGGTGGTGATGCCCCAAAAATCTACTTCTTAGCTTAAGGATAAGAGAAAGTTATCCTTTCAACTACTGTTGAGTTGAGTGAGAGTAAATAACAAGTAACAATAAAATAAAGCTTATAATACAAGCATCTAAGTATCATAATAAGTTATTACCTAAATAGCAAATAAAATGATGCAATTCATATGCTATGCTAATGTACGTAACATGCATCGATACTAATATCTTAGCTAGCATAGCAACTCATCTAGTCTGGTCAAACTTCAAATCCAGGCATCTTGAGAGTACATCCAGGAACCTAGCAAATATTTCCACTTAGCAAAACCACGGAGTGTGATTACAATTTTGGTTAATGCAAAATTATATTATGTACGAAAACCTAACTTTATGAACTTATCCTAACAAATTCATGAGTTTTAGAAGACTAATCCGTAGATCCTTTTTGTAACATGCCATGAATGCATCAATCGATTCTCAATAACACCAGGTATAATAGCAAAGCATATCAAATTTCATCATGTCCCTGTTTCAGCTTCTAAATTAGCCTCTAATCTAAACACTCATTATTTCAAGCATAAATCTCCTTAAGTTTTACTCACAGCTAGATTTAGAGTACATCACATATAACGCCTTTCCAGCATCATACATACAAAGAATCGCATCACTAAGTACCATACCCATCAAATCCAAACAATATTCAAAAAATCATTGCAAACACATGCAAAAATACTCACTATCTACTAAATAGACGTGAATCTGTTTCGTATACATACGAATCCACTTACCTAGCTATATGTACTTTTCCAACCTACTCGTTAGTGTGAGCTTCCTCCTCTACGATTTCACCTAACAAGAGTAAATACTTCTAAGATCAATTATAGGACATGTGTATATATATTTATATATAAGTATATATAAACTAAATATTCACTTATTGGTTGTTAGTTTGCTTAGGTTGTGTCTAATTTAGTCTCTTATTTCGCTTCTAATTTAGGTATTGATTTTGCTTTTATATTTAGTTTTGATTCCCCTAAAATACTACACTTACTTATAATATGGTTACTTTTTAACCAAACCAAACTAACCCATGTAGAGTACATTTCAAATGCATCAATAACCAAAGTTCCCCCTCTCTTCAACACTAATTGTATAGATTCACTCATTATTATTATATTTGACAAAACATGTATAGTTAGTCATAAAATATGCAATGGTTAAAATTTATACTCCATTAAAATTGTGAAAAGTACATTATACTCGGAAAACAATAGGGATTATATTTTAGTCATATGAAACACTAAAATAGCACATTATATAATATACTCCGTAATACACATTTTAGCTCTATTTTATCAATAAATGGCTAAAAATAAGTAAATAATTATACTTTTTACCAAGATTAAAGTATGACATATGTTATAATAGTACTAAACTCCAAAAATTGTGCCAAGTCAATTTTATACACAAATTACTTCAAAACTCTTTAATTTAACTTGATCAACAAAATTGTTAGCATTTATTAAATAATTCACAATAAATTGTAAAAATAATATTTTGCAAAAAATTCTTATTACAACAATTTAGTATATATTATGGGAGTATTATATAAAATTTTTCAACCTAAAATAACATCATTTAATATTTCAAAAAATTACATAAGAATTTGTTGGAACATGGCATTTTCTTAAGCAAGTAGCCTGAATTAGTGTTATTTTAACAAAAATAAAATTACTACATGAAAGTACATTCGTTGGAACAGGGCATTCCGATAACCTAAGTTTATCGGCCTAACTCTACGTATCCTCAATTACTTAAGTCCTAAAGCCTAAGTTGTTAAGTCTCTAATTGCTATATGGACCTTAAATTTAGGGGAAAAAGAAAAAAAAATATTGCAAAAAAATAAAAAAATTATAGAAATGCAAATTCTGGGAAAATATTCTTAGGAATATAGTACTTGAAATCACCTCTTGAAGAGACTATTTTAGTTCAATCCGAAATCGCCTCTTCAAGAGGCTATTCTAAATGCCATATTCCTGAGAATATTTTCTTAGAAATGGTATTTTCAGCATTTTCTTATTTGCCTTTTTTTTTTCCCTTTTCCCCTAAGTTCACCTATAATTCCACTATTTGTGATAATTTTTGTTTAACTTACGTTATAGGTTTTCAAGAGAATTCTTATGTTTTTGGTTTGCCAAAATGATGTAAGAGGGTGCTTTGTTTACTTTATAGCAGATTAGGTCAGTTGGCACTCTTTTAAGATTCTAAGCTGTAGTATTTTGTTACTAGGAACATCATCCTTAGCAATTATTTAGAGCAAATTAAATCTTGCTCCTACACTTCTTTGATAAAATTATTTCTTCAATTTGAAAATGCTTTGTTAGAGGACAGATGAAATACCCTTAACTAGAAATAAAAATATATTATAAGTACCTAATTAAACTAATAAGGAATAAATGACTCAAAAAATAACAATTATTTTCTATGCATTAAAATAGAGTAAACAATAATTTTATGGACAAAAATATGTAAAATAAGAATTTTACTGAAGATGCATGAAATATGCACATCAAAATAAATAACAAAAAAATTTGACGAATCATCATGTTGAATATACATTAATGAAAACATATTAATGGGCTTAATGTAATATTTATTTTTTGATTTCAAAGGAAACGTCATTAGAAAGCTTTCTAAGATATGACTATCTTGAAATCTATCCAAATTCCTACAATATGACTTACACTCCTTTGGCCTAAAAAAATAAATAAATAAATAAAATAAAACTTAAACTCTTCATAATTCACTCTAATAAAAAAACCACATACAAGAAGGAAGAAAACCTAAAAAACTATACCGTTAAGTAGGTTTTCAAAAATGGAAAAACTTAATATTTCAAAAACTTGAAAGAACTTTGGGAAAAAAGGGAAAAAGAAAAACTAATTATTGATTCTATTTTAGAAATTTGAAATGTTTTCCAATAGAATCTATAACAACTAAACTTTATAAAATTTAATTTTCACAATAGGCTAGAAAATGAGTTGCAAGATAATTAAACTGTGATTTAATAGGTAAACTTGTTAATGATTTTAGTTTGATTGTTGAAATGAAAACAAACCCTAAGATTAAGTAGAGCTCTAAACAATTGAAAATGCATAAGAATTGTAGGATACCGCATTATCCCTTGTTGCATTAGATAATGATGGGAAGCTAGTCAACCATGAAAATCACTGTCGTAATTTAGGTACAATGTGCTAAGATACTTTTGATATATTTATGAATATTATTTATAAAAGATAAGTATTTATTGTATTTATATAGTTTTATGATGGTATATATTTTATGATAAAGTCCTATAGATAATTAGAACATATATGAAATTATAATAAAAGTGTATTATTAATGAGATTCCATAACATCATATTATCTAAAAATTGAACTTGGTCAAATAAATAACTAGAGAGGACACAGATATTTAAACCAATACATTATATAACTAAGGTCATTCTCATTGGACCAAGTGAAAAATATCTAAGTTATACAAGTGGGTAGTGCCTAAAGTTAAGTGGAAACATTGGACATGACGTGCTAATAAATGACATCACGTGTTTAGTATCATTAGTCCTTCTTCTATATGAATAAGCATAAATAATCCTTAAACTTGAGACATTCATATATCCTATATATGAAATATTGTGATTTGATGTCATTAAATGCAGTCTTTATTTACATTATAAATAATATTGTTATTGGGTATAATATGAAATATAAAGAGAATAGTGATGAGTCAAGATATAATTCATCACTATCTTGGATTAGGGAGTTTATATTCAAGATTACTTGGTTAAGATAATTGTAACTTGTAAGCTCGTAGCCATAGTAAGTATTGTTGAGTCAATTTCATCTTGGAAACCAAATAAAACAATTAAACATTAATGATATGACATACAATAGTTTAATCAGGATATCATTTTATAAAGATATTTAATTACACGGTAATCTGTTCATAGTGGTTTTTCATTCACACTTTTTTTATTACGTTAGATGATTAATAACTATTGTTAGATGGTTACCTTGATTTATTTTTAAATAGAAATTACCATCATGTATGAAAATCTAGATGGTCGCACACTATAGCATGATTAACAAGAACATAGTTTTTAACAAGTTCAATATTTACTTTAGAGCTAGAATAAATTGATCCAAAATAATAAATGGAAAGCAATTTATTTTATCGCATAAAATATATTTGTGGTTAGTACCTTTTAAAGGTTATGTATTTTATTATTTCCTTTTCATATAAAAGTAGATGGAATTTATTAACTTTATGTTTAATTGCTATTGAAAAGTTCATGGTAATTGAAAGGATATGAAATTTATTAATTTTATATTTAATTGCAATTGAAAAGTTTATGGAAATTAAAAGGTTATCTACCATTAATTCTATGTTTAATTGTTATGCAATTAAAAGGTTCATGGAATGAAAATTTTTTTTCATTAATTTTAGTTAATATTTAAAAAGAGACAAGGGTAGAGAAAGAGTTCTATGTTGATTTTCTATTTAGAAAAACGCCTAAAGAAAAGACAATAGAGAGATATAATATTTTGCTTCCTACTTTTTCTAATTCTAACTCCAATTATCTAACAAGGATTAGAATTTATTCTTGTTAACATACATGTGAATATCGCTAGAGGGACTATGTTTGGAGTCCTTGTGGTGAACGTATTTTAAAAACAACAAATTAGATTTAAATTGCAATAAAACTCTATCCCTAAGAGGAGACGATACTTTTCATCATAGATATGTTTTATAGTATTTTTTTTTTTATTTCTACTATGTTCTTTCTTATCTGTAAAACCTAACAGTAGTATTAGAGCAACTTGTGTAACATGTAAAATGTATGTTAGTATTGGCCTAGATTTCATTCATAGAATAATCGTAATGATGTTGATGAGATTAATTTATTCATATTTATGTTATAGATTTTACATGAAACATAGGATCTGTTGCTTTCATATTGAAAAAATCAATATCTTTTATTAGTGTAAATCGTTATTTGATATTGATGGTGTTTTTTTTTTTTTTCGAACCTTGACCAAGAAATTCTAAAAATAATTTTTTTTATGATAATTTGGTCATAGTAATCCCAAGTGTATATATTTGAATTATAATAATTATTTTGAATCAATTTGTTAATATGGTTTATGTTATTTATGGAGTTATTATTACTTGCACATGCTCATGGGCATAGGTATGAATGGATTTTGTGTGAATATTTATAGATTTATTAAATAGGGCCTACAGGTCCTTTAGATGGGTTCAGTTTGAAAAACATATGTAATTTTATTTTATTTAGGTTTATGTACCTATAGATAAAATGTAAATTAAGTGTATACGAGTCTGTGAACCTAAAATTTAAATTCCATTTATACTTTGTTTTCTAAATTTTTTTTTTAAAATTAGTTTTAGTACTAAATATAAAAGATTAGAGGTCCATATTTACTCGAGACATAGAGAAGTCCAAAAGGTCAAAGAGAAGCTGCATCCGAGTTAATAGATTTTAGTCCCATGACCTTTAAGTATAAGCTTAGCCTTAGCCCATAATTTTTTCACTAGCTTATGATCATTGCATTATTGTTTTATTATAATTAATTTATTTTATATATGTACATATTGTTAATAATCAACAATAGCATACATGATTGGTGAGACATAATAAAATCCCTTAAATATATTAAGTCTAGGTTCATTAATATTGCCTTGTAGTTATAAATTGTGAAATAGTTAAGATTTCATATGAGTCGGTATAACTCAATTGTAGGCTCACATTAAATAGCTGTAATTTTTATAATTTATTACTAGGTTGACTTAAATTAAATTATTGATTTCTTAGCTCAGCTAAGGTTGATAATTTAATGGGCAAGTATTGGGTTTTAAAATTATACTTTAAAAGAGTATCCCAATAAGAAGTCCATAAGTCATATAGATTTACGATTGGTGAGTTAATTAAGGCCTACCTAAAATAATGTAATATGTGGGAACTTATACGCTTCTGTCTATTATTTTGGTGGGACCAGTCAAACCCTTTATTTGATCATTAATTTAATATCTATTATATCTAAATGGTTGGCAATACAACCAGTTTAATAGTTCAAATTTAATAAATATTAAATCAATGATGTGATAATGAACAGTCCTAGTCTTGTAAAAATAGTGGATGGGACTATAAAAAAAATCTGTAATATGTAGATATAGCTCAATTGTGTACATATTAATTTTATTTAGGATTTTAGATCTACTAGAAAACCTTCCAACGGGGTTTTCTAAGTCTAATAAAGCGGGTTATTAGATTTGAGTAAAATAGTAAGAGATAATTTAAAAGTCCTTTTATAAAATAAATTCATAAATACTAAACTCTACATTTATTTTGTATATCTAAAATGGTAAATAGTAAGAATAACATTTCGTTGTGATCTATTCTTAACAAAGACAATATCCTCGTTGGACTAAATTTCCTTGACTAGTCGAAAAAATTGAAAATTGTCCTTAGGCATGAAAGGAAATTATATATCTTAGAAAAGGAATAAATTAAAGAATCGGGCAAGGATGCCACCAAAAAAGAATATGAGCAATATTAGAAATATTTAGAGGACTAATACGTTTTGAGCCCTATTTAACTGTAAGATGGCCGAGGGAAGCCAAGTTAGGCCTCATGTACTCAAGATGATTGGGTATATAAAGAGGCTCAAGAGCGTGAGCTCCCAATTAGATGATAACTTGGCCATCGATTTGATATTGGCTTTTGTAGAAGATTCTTTCTCCTAGTTTATCATGAACTATAACATGAACGAAATGGAGAGGTCTTAGATAGATTTGCTTGCCATGTTAAGGATAATTGAAAAGGACTTGAAATCCAAGTCAAAGATGCCTTAGGAGGTTCTCTTTATTCATAAGTCTAAAAAATGAAAGGTTAATGGAACTAACAATTCCAAGGCCAAGTGAGTAAAGAAAGGTGAGCAATCTAAGCGTAAGAAGGGGCAACAAAAGCCTAATTTTGATTAGAAGGAAGCAATATGTTTCCATTGTGGCAAGAAGGGCCATTGTAAGAGGACTTATATTCAATTCAAGAAGAAGATGTCAACTGAGGATAACAACTCAAGTATCTTTATATTTAAATGCAATCTTTCTGTTTCTTCTACATAATTCATAGATACAGGATGTGATTCTTACATCTATATTGGCTTGCAGGGTATAAGTAAGAGCAGAAAGTTGTCCTAGGAAGAAATAGACCTACAAGTAGCTAATAGACCAAGAGTTGTTACTTTAGTTGTAGGAACCTATATCATTTCCTTGCCTAGTGGAGTTGTATTAAAATTAGAAAATTTATGTTCCTAGTTTCACTAAAAACATTATTTTAGTATCATGTTTAGATACTAAGAGAGTTGTTTTTTAGTTTGAAAAAAGAAGTTGTTCATTTTATATGAATGGAATGTTTTATGGTGATGGAACATTAGTTAATGGTTTTTATATTCTTACTACTAGTGAATCTATTCATTGCATTGAGACTAAGAAATAGAAAAAAATGATTCAAATTTAACTTACCTATGACATTGTAGACTTGGCCATGTAAACGAGAAATGCTTAGCTAAACTACATTCTAAAGGATGTTTGGATTCATTTAATTTTGAACACACAGATACTTGCAATGCATATTTATGAGGTAAAATGGCTAAGAAACCTTTGACCAAGAAAGGTGAAAGGGCAAAAGAGTTATTAGAACTTATACATAGCGATGTGTGTAGGCCATTATCAACTTAAGCTAGAGGTGGATTTTGTTACTTTATGACTTTTACTAATGATTTGAGTAGGTATGAATGTATCTACTTAATGAAGCATAAATTAGAGACTTTTGAAAAATTCAAAGGATTTAAAAGTGAAGTAAAAGATCAACTTGGCAAGAAGATAAAAACACTTTGTAGCGATAGAGGTAGAGAATATCTTAGTTAAGAGTTCATTGATTACTTGAAAAAATATAAAATAATTTCGTAATTCATAGCTTCTAGAACACCACAATGAAATGGTGTTTCGGAGAGGAGGAACCATACCCCAATGGACATAATTAGGTCAATGATGAGTCATGCGAGTCTTACTTTAACCTTTTGTAGTTATACCTTAGAAACAACAACATATACACTGAACCATGTTCCAACTAAGGCAATGGATAAAACACTATATGAGTTATGGTTTAGGAGAAAACGCAATTTATCTTATCTTAAAGTCTAAGGTTGTGATTCTTATGAGAAGAGTGGATTCCCTTATAAGCTTGTAATAAAGTCTATTAAATGCACATTTATAAGATATCTTAAAGAAACTAAGGGATACTACTTTTATCTTTCAACTGAGCATAAGGTATTTGTTTCTCGATATACTGCATTTTTAGAGAGAGAGTTTATTTCTAAACAAAGTAATGGGAGTAAAGCAGATCTTGAAGAAATTCAAGACTCCATAAATGAAATGGAACATGAGTAATTGGGTGTGAAACAAACATCACAAGTACTTATCGTGCCATAACCAAAGATTGCTCTTGAAACGCAAGAACCATGTAGGTTAACAAGAGTACATCAAGAACCTGAAAGGTTAAATCTACTTATAACACATCAGGAAGATATACTACCCATAAAAAATGATCAACCATTGACATATGAAGAAGCAATTTCTTTACCAGATTATGAGAAATGGTTAGAAGGCATAAAATCTGAGATGGACTCCATGTATACGAACGAAGTATAGGATTTGGTAGATGTACCAGTTAAGGTAAAACCTATAAAGTGCAAATGGGTCTTTAAAAAGAAAACTAACATGGATGGGAATGTAAGTACCTATAAAGCTAAGCTAATAGCAAAAGGTTTCACTCAACATCATAGAATTGATTATGATGAAACTTTTTCATCTATAGCAATGCTTAAATCCATTCGAATTTATTATGAGATTTGGAAAATGAATGTTAAAATAACTTTCCTAAATGGAAAGTTAAAGGAGAAAGTATACATGGTACAACCTCCTGGTTTTATAGTACTTGAGAACACTAATCAAATTTGTAAGTTAAAGAGGTCCATTTATGGATTGAAGTAAGCTTCTCAAAGCTGGAATTTAAGATTCAATGATGCAGTCAAAGAATTTGGCTATCTTAAGAATCCAGAAGAACCTTATGTCTATAAGAAGGTAAATGGGAGCACGATTGTGTTCTTAGTTTTATATGTTGATTATATCCTTCTGATTGGAAATAATACACCTACCCTAAAGCCTACCAAGACTTGGTTAGGTAAGTGCTTCTCCATGAAAGACTTAGAAGAAGCAGCCTATATCTTAGGAATTAAGATATACCAAGATAGGTATAAAAGGATGCTTGGACTAAGTCAAAGCATGCACATTGACAAAGCATTAAATAGATTCAATATGCAAAATTCCAAGAGATGATTTTTGCTTATGTCACATGATGTATATCTCTCTAAGGAAATGTGTCCAAAAACACAAGGGGAGAAGGATAAAATGGACAAACTACCATATGCCTAATGTATGCTATGATATGTACACAGCCAAACATCGCTTATGCTGTGAGCTAACCCAAGTGAAGGTTACTAAGCTACTATTAAGACCATTCTCAAGTATTTGAGAAGAATAAAAGATTTTCTCTTGGTTTATGGAGAAAACGAGGAGCTAGCTGTAACAAGATATATTGACACTAGTTTCCAAACAAATCAGGATGATCTTAAATCACAGCAAGGTTATGTGTTTTGCTTAAACCATGAAGTTGTTTGTTAAAGAAGTTCCAAACAAGAGACAGTGGTAGATTCTAAAGTAGACTCCGAGTACATAGCAACTTTTAAAGTAACAAAAGAAGCCATATGGAAACTTTATCTTCAAGTCAGGAGTGGTTCCAAGTATTGCAAATCCTATTACATTATATTATGATAACAATACAGTTATAGCTTAGGCTAAGGAACTAATGTCACACCAAAAGTCTAAACATGTACTTTGAAAGTTTCACATCCTCAAAGAGATAGTTCAAGAGAAGGAGTGGTGATGCGCTACTTTGCAGAGTAACAATAAATGAAAATGTTGCTAATCCACTCATGAAGACCTTACCTAAGCAAAAACATAAGACCCATGTGAGAAGCCTAGGACTTAAAGTCTATAATGCTTGGTAATAGTATAAGTGAGAGTTTTGTAATTTGTGTAAAATGTGCCAAGACACTTTTAATATATTTGTGAATATTATTTATAAAAGGCAAGTATTTATTGCATTAATTTACTTTTCTAGTGGTATGTATTTTACAATAAAATCCCATAGAAAATTAGAACATGCATGGAGTTATAATAAAGGTATATTATCAATGGGATTCCAAAATATCATATTATTTAGAAATTGAACTTGATTAGATAAATATCTAAAGAGGACACGAATATTTAGACCAATACATTGTATAACTAAGGTCATTCCCATTTGAATGAAGAAAAGATATCTAAGTTATATAAGTGGGTGATACCAAAAATTAAGTGAGTACACTGGACACGACCCACTAATAAATGACACCACGTGTTTAATATCATTGGTCCCTCCTTTATATGAATGAGCGTAAATAATCTTCAAACTTGAGACATTCATATATCCTATATATGAAATATTATGATTTGATATTGTTAAATCCAATCTTTGTTTACATTATAAATAATATTGTTATTGGGTTTGACATGAAATATAGAGAGAATAGTGATGAATCAAAATAGAATTCATCACTATCTTAGATTAAGAAGTTGATATCCAAGGTTGCTTGGTTAAGCTAATAGTAACTTATAAGCCCATAACCACAACAAGTATTATTGAGTAAATTTTATCTTGGAAACCAAATAAAACGATTAAACATTGATGACATGACTGTCACGCCCCGAAGCGGCAGAGTCGTAACAGCCCCCACCGTGTAAACCATCCTAAGATAGAAGTTGGCCTTACAACCGCTATCTTAGACCTGATCTACACAAGGCGTCCACGACTAACCCGCTTTGAAGTAGACAATTTGTAATTTAAACAAATCATTTAAGAAAGTGAGAAAAGTTATATATAGTCACTATAATTCAGTTATTATATTAATCAGAAATGAAAAGTAAAACATGTGTTGATTCTTCAATGTTTTTCCTTACTCCCCAGGATCCAGCAGTTGCTAGCTTCAGAGTAGTTGTTGCCGCTTCTTAGCCAGCACCTGCACGACGTCTATAGGGATGTAAGCAACCACGGCTCAGTAAGTTAGGACGGAGGACTTAAAACTATACCAGAGACACAACAAGGTTTTCAATCACTTATTAGGTGCAATGCATGTGCAAGCAAATGCCATCGCACGACGTTGTTCGGCCCGTCGTGAGATTAGAGAAATTGCACCCGCTCTAATCCGGGTTAAGGAGTTGCCGTTAATGCAACAGCTCACGACCAAACCCAAGCTTGTTTAATGGAGACCTTGCTCCTCCCGCGACTACCTTCGAACCACTGCCTTCACCCTCGCCTCGACCTCCTCTCCTGTCACTTAGTTCAACTGAGGATGAAGAAGAGACCATTTTGCAATCCTGCGCTATCCCTTCCGAAGGGGTCGATATTTGGCCGGAGAGTCCTAAATCCCCTAACGGGTTTCCATGCATGTTCGATTATGATTACTGGTTGTATATTTGATTAAGTCCAATTTAGGGTGATCAATCATTACATACAATTCATACAACATGTGCCAAAGCAACAAATAGAATCATCGCATCACCCATAATCAAGCACATGCACACATTCAACTATCTAACAAGCACAACCAAGCATAATCTTAAGCCTCCAAAAATAGAGCAACGTATTAATCCCAACTTACCTCGACTCCTCGCTCGCTCACTCGAGGTCCGATTTGCTCAGGCCATCGCTGGTTATCCCTATAACACGAACGTGGTTTCAGCTTTTCATATAAATATTATAGGTTCGTTTTATCCTACAACGCTTATTGTTAGGTTTTGTTTAAGGTTTAATATGCTTAATTATCTAGGTATTAAGTCTTTTATAATTATTCTAGGTTTGGGGTTAGGTTCAGGTTCGGTTTTCGCATCGATTTTTGAACCAGGTTTTTAGTTCGATTTTTAAGTAATGTTTTAGATTCTAACCCTAAAAAATCCGTTTCAACTTATAATGTGAAATTAATCACATTACTTCCCGATCTCCTATATACCATTATTACCCCTAGTTAGTATTTTATTCCATCCGGTACACTTAAATCCCTATTTGTGTACCGAATTTACTCCTAATGTGAGAAATTTTTACATTTTTCATATAATTACATAAATTCAAGTTTCTTATCAGATTTATTATATATCCCTATTATTTATATAATATCAATTTTTATCCTAATATTTTCTATTTATTATATTTTCAAAAATTACACATTATGTATTATTACATATTATGCACATAATGCATTTCTAATATTTCTATTACCCTAATTACCATCTCTAACATAAATTACTACTTCAAAATGTCTAAATTCATCCTAGATCAGGTTTTACACCTAATTATTCTAATTTACAAAATTAACTCATAATTTACTATGTTTTTCTGTTACTAATTTACTACATAATTAACCTAATAATTACATCTAACACCTTAAATGCTATAAGTATCATACTCCATCAGATCTTAACATCCTAAAACATGTAATTATTCACTATATCAGAAATTAATCATTTAATTACATAATTAACCCTAAATTACCCATTTTATGCCTCTTTTTAGAGCCTAAAAATTATCTAAAAATTTCGAAAATTAATTTTTGAAAAAGGGCTTCATAGCACTATTCTATATCATCTGAGTAATCTATAGAAAAATATTGGGCTTGAAACTACACTCCTAAGGTCATTTATTTCTAAACCGAAATGTGCTCGGTTTTGCACGATTTCTTAAGGACCATATATTACGAGACATAATTTCATCAAAATAATATTTTTTCTACAAACTAAATACAAAAATATCTCAGAATAATAAAATTCATAATTTTCTAATTATATTTACTATTTTTACAAAAATTCACAAGATTCTGGCTGGAAATCGAACTCACCGATTTGGGTGGCTCCGGCTACCGCGGGCCGCCGTGGCCTTATCGGCCGGCCTGGGCGCTGCCACCACCATGTGGTGGTGGTGGCCGTCCACTTCTAGCTCCTCGTCTGGTGTGGGTTCCTTTTAAAACCCTTAACTGCACAGTTTTTCTTATTTTTTTTATTTTCTGGATTTTCTCTTGAATTTTCGACTCTCCCTAATTTTATCACTTTCCAAACTGTCCAAATGAGCTCTGTAAATTTTTTCCCTATTTATAGACATTTGCTGTAATTAATATGCATTAATTTGACAAAATTTTGTCCAAATTCCTTGATTTTTGGCTTTTAAGTTGTTCAATTTTTATTGGCTAATTTTTATTTTGCAGCTTTGGACCTGCCACGACCTTATCTTGATTCATCTCATCATCTTCTGATTTTTTTCTTATTTTTCCATAATTATTTTATATTTTTCTTTAATTATTTGCTTAGTTTTCGGCCAATTTTAGTAATTACGCGTATTTTTATCTACACGTAAATACATGTAGGGTACACGTGAACATTCCTAAATATTATTTTGGTCATTCTAAAATTTTTAGTATACATATAATCTATCTCTAATAATTTATTAGTTATTATATTACACTTTTTGCCTTTTCGGTAATTAGCAATTATTATGCTTAAAATTTAAAAATTTTATAGTCTCCTATTTTACTATTTATTTTCTTAAATTTATGTTTACGGGGTCATTTTTACTAATATTTCTCTCAATAGTTTATAATTTGGGTGTGATCGGATCCTTTAGCCGATCGCCCTAAACCTTGAGTTCTAAGTTCAATCTTACGGTTACTTAGCTGAACTTTGGGGCTTACAATGACATGCAATGTTTTAATTAGGATATTATTTGATGAAAAGATTTAATTACGTAGCAATCGGTTCATAGTAGTTTCTCACTCACACCTTTTCTATCACGTTGGATGACTAATAATTATTGCTAGATAGTTACCTTAGTTTACATTTAAATAGACATTCCTTTTGTGTATAGAAACCTAGAGAGTTGCACACTATAATACGATTAACAAGAACAAAGTTTTTAAGAATAAAGAACTAAAATTTGTCAATATTTATTTTAAACTTATAATAAATTGATCTAAAATAATAAATTGGAAATAATTTATTTTACCCCATAGAATATATTTGTGGTTAAGTACCTTTTAAAAGTTATGTATTTTATTATTGCATTTTCATGTAAAAGTAGATGGAATTTATTAATATCATGGTTATTTGCTATTGAAAGGTTCATGCAATTGAAAGGATATGGAATTTATTAATTCCATATTCAATTGCAATTGAAAAGTTCATAGCAATTAAAATGTTGTTTGCCATTAATTCCATATTTAATTGTTATGCAATTGAAAAGTTTATGGAATAAGAAGTCTCTTTCATTAATTTTATTTAATGTTTAAAAAGAGATAAGGGTAGAGAAAGAGTTCTATGATGGTTTTGTATTTAGAGAAACACCTAAAGAAAAAACAAAAGAGAGATATAACATTTTAGTTCCTAGTTTTTCTAATTCTAATTATAGTTATCTAGTAAAATAAATTACTAGAATTTGTTCTTATTAACATATGTGTGGATAAACGCTAGAGTGACTACATTTGGAGTTTTTGTAGTGAATACATTTTGAAAACGACAAATCGAATTCAGATTGCAATTGAACTTTGTCCCCAAGAGGAGATGGTACCTTTCGTCAGAGAAAAAGTAATTTTATAATCTTTTATTGACATATATATTTTATTGCATGTCACATATGAATCTTATGATAAGTTTTATAGTATTTTTTTACTTCCATTGCGTTCTTTCTAATTTATAAAACCTAAGAATCACTTGATTTATCGCTACACTTGTTAGGTCAATTAGGCCACTTTTTCTTTACAACCTTTATTTTTTTAACTTGAGGGGTTATAATCAATATGCTTGGCCAATTACTCCAAAATCATTTTGGGCTAAATTGGCCTATGCTAAACCCATTAAGTTATTTCCTCTTCTTAATTTTCATTTGTTTTTCTTCTTGATGCATGTGCTACTTAAGTTTATTATTATTATTATTAGTTAATTAATAACTTCATGAGAAAGGAAATTTCACATTATACCATAAAAAAATCTACAGATATCACTAAATACAATAGATTAATATAGGGGTCCAAGGGACCAATATCCTCCCAAAATTTTGTATGCTAGTTAGTATTTTAAAAAAAATTATTAGTCCTAATTATTAATAATAATATAATTTTCTAAATTATTAATCATGAAATATATCATTTACATATATAAATAAACTGGTTTCTTAAAACATCTTGTGAAAAAAGTTATATATATATGTCTATTTATATTCATATTTATATTTATATGTCATTATGATTATTTTTACTTTTAACAATATAATTTATGATATTACTTACCTTACTTTCAGATTTTCAATAAAGAAATATCTCATAAATTTTACAAAGCATTATGGAATGTATTGTAAATATAACAATCACTTAGCATCTTTCAATAGCTTTATTTTTGTCGAATTTAGTAAATGCTTAATCACCCATCAAAAAGGCGTTTGTCATATTATCAAGAATTTAATAATTATTTTTCATGGTATTGTATATTTTATTTTGTTACATTTTTAATAAATAAAACTCTCATAACATGTAATGTAAATACAAGAAAAAATGAATTTATTTTGCGAATATATCCAATGAAGACATAAGAATGGGAAAGCATGGACGTCCTAATGTAACAATCCTATGTCCATCCTAGATTCTTAGAATGGTAGATCTATTGATGGGGTTAATTGAGTGACTCTTATCTGGGTAGTGATATTCTTTTAGAGGTTTTCCACAATGTATGCAAATTGTAAAAGTTTCAATTACTAAGATAATTCCCTAATAGATCCTTTCACACTTGTGGTTAATTTATCATTTATATATCATACGACTGCATAAACATATATTGTACTAGAGTAAAATTTCTTTTTCTATGTTTTAACATAGATGTGATATTCATAATTATTCTAATATAGCATATTTATCTATAATATTAAAGCTAAAGACACTAATTTGGTGTCTTTAGTGTTTTAATATTTCATTTTATTTAAATTTTACCAAATAACCCCTATATACTTAATAATTATTAATAAATAATGAATGTGTTAGGAATATTATGATCAAAAACTCTATATGTCAAAAACAATATCTAACCTTCAAATCTTTAACTAAAAATGATATTTAAATTAAAAATCTTCCATCAAAATAAGAGCTTCTAATTATAGCTCAAACATCCATAAATCTTAATAATTCTTTAATTAAATTTTCAATTATTGTTAAATCATTAAGCCTTAATACTTCATGAGTAGAATTTATCATTTCAAAAAAGAATTTATCATTTCAAACTTTAGCACAAGAAAAAATATATACTTATTTTATGAATGGTTTATTTGTTGCTTTGAAACTTTTATATAAGAAAAACTATGCACTTATTTCACAAATGGTCACAATAAAAAGTAATTGCAAATTAAATTATTCTATTATTTATTTAGTGATATGCTCTATTGTGCTCATTTCATATATTATTTATTTATTTTTAAAACTTTAGCAAAAGAAAAGCCATTGATAATTAATCTATTTTTTTTATTTATTCAGTAATACTTTTAATTGTGCTTATTTCATAAATAGTTTATTTCACATATAGTCACAACAAAAATAATTGATTATTAAACTATTCTTTATTTTTTAGTAATATGTTGAATTATAGGTACAAAATTGGATTGGGTAATAAAAAATACTAATAATATTTATGTAGAAGTCTCAAGATGTAAGTTAATTTATTTTGTCAAATTGATAATCAATAAATGGGTTTATGTTATAAAGTTGTACCTTTAGCTACTATATTTTTTTCTTGGAATCATAATTTAATTTTACTTTTCATTGACATGAAATCTATTTAAAATGAGTATTTTTTTTGTCTCCTTACAGTCGTATCTCTTTATGTATAATCAATTTATATTATATATCTATACACTAGCACTTGCAATATGTGTACTAAAAAAATAAAAAAGTAATTAAAAGTATTTTAAGAACTTTTTTCCTTCAAATTATAATATTTTTAATTTCATCAATCAATTTTTAGAAGTTTTTGGAATTTTTCAATTAGATAATTTTTTTAATTTTAGTAGTTAAGTCTTAAAATTTTTTAAAAGCTATAAATTCAAATAACAATATATATCAAGGTGAGACTCGTGTTTACCAATATTTAAAACAAAATTACACAACTATGAACTATACGAAAAAGAATGCAAAAATACCAAAGTTATATCATATTTTTAAAATGCGATACCTATAATAATATGAATTTCGCATTTGAACAATACGATAATAGTAAAGTACTATCAAGCCTATATCATATTTTAGAAATATGACACTAGTATTAGCAGTTTATCGCATTTCAAAAATGCGATATAAGTATGGTCTAACTTTAAAAAATTGAAATGATACAAGTATTATATCACGTTTACAAAATACAACATATTTATATTAGACCATTATCGCAATTGATAAATGTGATATAGTATTGGTCTATGATAAATTAAATCGTTTTTCCCAGTTAAGCTTAAACATGCATAACTTTTAATCCAAAAAGAATTTTTCATATTATTATATATTTCTGAAAACCAATTTCTTGGTCTATGATAAATTACACAATAAATGTGATATAGTCTTGCTCGATTGATGTCATTTTGGGTTTAAAAAACACCCTTTAAGATTTGTTATAAGACCTTTTTATTTTTAGGCGATGTGCAACAAACTTAGATTTGCCTTCAACATGTGATATAAGCTTAGTAACTTAGTAATTTTTTTTTATGCAATTTACATTTTTATAAATTTTTTTTTATTTTAATGGTAAACAAGTAGTTTTCTCATATTATAGATATGTGCAATTGAAGAATCAAATTCTACTTTAAAGCCAGAATCAACGATTCCATCAAAACATGATTCTACCTTTTAAATGTACTTCCAAACATCAAGAAAGGATATGGAAGTCAGAATCGTAATTCAATTTTAATATATTCTTATGTACAAACGTGATATCAATGGTATGGTAGTTAATAAAAAATATAGATGAAATTTTATTAATTTTATTTTCTTAAAATATGTAAGATATCAAATTTTAATAATTGTTGGTAGTTATTAAAGCTCTTTGACTTTAATAATATAGATTATGCATTGTTACATCTACAAATCACATGTGTATGAAATAAATAACAAAATCTCCAACTAATAGCTATACATGTCACACCTTGAGAGATACCTCGATCATAGCAATTCATCGTATACTACCCCAAGCACCTTAAATTAGCCTTACGACTAATCCGAAACCATCGATACAACATATAAGGCATCTTCCAAATACCGAGTAATTTCCTAGGTATGTATTCCCAAGCTGTTCAGATTAATAACTAAATTAATTTCATGAAGTAACTAACCAATCATTAATACAACCTAACTGTAAGTAGGGACATTTCCCTCTCCAAAAGAAATATTACAAGTACGACATTGCTTACAAAACAAAGGTAGATCATAAGGAGTCTGGCAATATGTCCCATATGAGGATCAAATAAAAAGTTCTATACAAAAGAAGATAAATAAGTTCCCTCAGTCGCCCTTCCTCAACTTTCACATCCTAGCTCCCCTAACACTAACCTCGGCCATAGTACGCTCTGGTACAAGTCAAATGTCATCATACATTAAAAGACTAAGGGGGTATAAGCTTACAACGTGCTTAGTGAATAATTCCTCCTACTAAACCTTTCATGCAAAGATCAAGCAGTTGTATTAAGAAACCATATGAATGCAACAATTGTATGCTCAAATAATTATACATAGCTTAACCGATAAATGCATATTACTCGAGATTTCACCCTTGAAGCCAGGGTTGGAGTTACTTGAACCATTAGATCTAGGTTCTAAGCATTATCAATAGCTAAACTCACTAGTCTCACATCCACTTGGTTCTTTCTGTTCTCACAGTTCATTACATTATTCAATTATTACTTCTCAATTCCTATAACAAGAGTGAGGGTATGAGTAACACACGTAGTTTACTCACTCCTAAGCGGTAGACTCTAGGACTTGACCCATTACTATGCGATTGGTGTCTCTAGTGCTTAGCCTACAAGTTAGATCGGGGCCATGTTGTATGTATGCATCGTACAAAAATTCATATACATAAACATCATCACAACCCCTACAAGACCCCTCCATCCTACATACGTAATGTGATAACCAACATATAATTATGCAAGTTATGCCATGCATGATCCGGTTTGATTATGGTTGAAAATTGTTATATTCATTTTATTTTTGTGACCACTCACTATCAATAGACAATCGCAAAGCATGCTACAAGTAGCTATATAACAAACATTTCATTACTATATACATTAGAGTGCTTTAACACAACAATTACAAAATGTCATACACAGGCAATTCCTAAGTCTCCAAACATATCAATTGTTGTTTAACTTTAAGTGCAACTAGTTTACAATCAAATACAAGCATAATAGTCATAGAAATACTCACTTAGCCATGATGATCTATGGATTGTAGTAGTCGACAGGCAGGTTTGGATTAATATCAGAATCACCTAAAATAATCATGAAGGAATATGAATAAGAAAAGGAAAATTTCCTATTAAGCTAACTATTCTTGCTATTTTTTACTAAAACTTGTTCTTATCATAACTTTTTCATTTTAAAGCTGATTTCCGCATTCTTGTAGTCGTTTTATATCATTTTTGGATGTATATTATTGTAGTGTGGTCCAAATTAACAGATTCCTACAACACTTTTTTATACTGATTTAGAAAATTGTGAACCTCTTGTTTGTTGGGTTAAAAAGTCCCATTTTTGTATATTCTTAGTCTTGTATTCCATTTTTCCCATTCTTAATGGGTTCTAAGTTCTTATTTGGGCCTTAAAGTATACTTAATAATTATTCTTTATGGGGTCATGTTCAATTATTAATCCAACTTAGTCTCCCTTTATTAGTGCTTTTTGTTTGGGCTTATGAGTCTTATTGTTAAGGTCTTTTAAGTGGGGCTTGGTAATTGTTCTTTTGGGCTTTTTAATTTGTTAAGTTGGGCCTTAAATCTTATTCATGAAATTTGGAAATGATGATCCTTTAACTCTTTAAGCTCATAGTTTTATCGGTTTGGCCTGTTTTGTAATTCTTTGTTTGTTTTAGCCATTTAGGGAATATGGCCTAGGCTCGACGTACTTAATTGGGTTCAAACATTCTTCATACATATTCTTAGAGGATTTTTTAGTAGGGGTCAGTTTTTTCCATGGCGTTTTTGGGGCTTGCTTGGTTAGATTTTAGGCCGAAATATGTTTTTGGCTCGATTTAGCCTCCTAATGCCTTCATATGTTAGCTATATTACTTTAGGAAGTTCCAAAACACTTTAATCTTTTCTAAAACATTCTTATAAGTATATTTTTAAAGTGGGGTCAGATTTTAAAATTCTTTGTTAAGCTCTCAATGAACACTTTTCTTAAGTGTTCTATTCTAAACAACACACATACTTACAAAGGAGTTGTAGGCTAGCATTTTTAAGCTAATCTAACAAGAATAAGTCTAAGAAAGTTTAAGAACACTTCAAAACACATCACGTCCAGCAACTATTCAAGAGAGTGTTAAGTCTTATTTTGAGTTCTCTTGTGAGTTACAAGCTCATATCATCACCAACACCTTCATATGTTGATTTTTTCTTCACTAAAGGCTACTTTAAGGCTTGTGAAACTTAATAGAGTAAAAAAATCATCTAGAAATGCTCCATAAATGCTACGTCTAGCTTGTGTGGTCCTTTTATACAAGTGATTTTATAGTTTTTTCAAGCCTTAAAGCCATACCCTAAGTGACAAACAAATATACTACAAAGATGCTAAGCCTAAACCACTTATACCATAATGTTCATATGAAAAATATCAAGAAGTTAATGAATTTACTATGATACATCTATTGTACATAACACTTTCCTTAAACAAGAAATAATCTTCTAAGCATGATACTTTAACATTTCTAAAAGTGAAACTTACTTCACTAGGTGAAGATGGTGGTAGATGACACTACTTTTTGTCCCCTTAACTTCTTATCTTTTGTGCACCTCCTTTGCTCTTTAGCTCCTTAAGAGCCAAGCTATTGTATGTTGGTTGATTTTCCCCCTTTCCAAAAGATGACACAAAGGTTTCTAACTTTGGTTTTTCGAGTTTTCATGGTGGTGTCACTAAGTGGTGTGTATGTGTATGACGTGAATAGGGTGTAAGGGGGGTGGATGGTTTGCTTGTGTATAGGGAGTAGGCTTCCTTGTTGTTACTTTAAATGTGTGAGTGTTTTCAGAACTTTCAAACAAAAGGGGATGAATGAGGATGGAATGATCGATTAGGATTGCCCTTGTGCATGCCTTAAACTCCTTTTGTTTGAGAAAAATTTGAAAGTGTAAAAGAGTCAACACATGATGATGGAAGAAGGTATGGTTCTTATGACAAAATAGTGACAAAAACTGACAGGTGAATGGATGTGGAAAAGATGGGGAATGGCCTAGCATTCCCTCTCCTAACCGATGTGATTTAGGGCACTACTAAGTCATGCAAATGTCAAACCACTTCCTTTTGTACATTAAATAAATTAATAAGTTGGTTCACTTATCTGTATGTAGTTTAACATATGTAGAGAGATAGGGGTTAGCTTATCTTTTCCTTGTTGGATTTGTCAAGTAAAAGGCGAATTAGATTATCACTGTTGGCCTTATTTTAAATGTACTCAATTTATTAAGGAAATTAGGTAATAGGGCTTAATTTTTCTTCTTATACAATTCTCTAAAATTTTCAACATAACATAACCTAAATAGTCACCTTATTCAATTAGTTGGATAGAGTTTATTACGTATTTATTTTCTCGCTTTAAATTGGCTCTTCTACTAAGCTATTGGTAATTTGAGACTAAACTATGCTTTGTTAAATTAGTTACTTAAAGTGGGGTTCTTAAGTGTTTATGTCGTTAGTTGATATTTGGTAGATTGTTTAAGGTTTTTCCTAAGTATGGGAATACTCGACTACCAATTCAAATTATCTTAGTAAGCAAATTTTTTTATTAACTAGCTTGTTGACTCTATGGAATACTGTGGTTGTTTAAGTTCAGTTCTAAGTATTACCAAAATTTTACGAGGTTTACAATACATTTCAATAAAGTTGCAATTTATAATATGACATTGTAATGCAAATACAAATATAATACCATTACCAAACAAAGTCACAGAAAAAAAAAAGAAACCCCACAAAAGTGATGTCCCTAAAAGATATGATAACAAATATATCAATATTATTGCAATATGATGTGAGGAGTTATTGATATGAGTTGCAACCTAGATTTAGAGTAAAGAGAGAGAGAGAGAGAGAAGTAGGAAATAATTCATTTTGGTTTTGCAAAGAGGTTTAAGGGAGAGAGGGGAATTAATAGAGGGAGAGGAGTTGTGAGGAAGTAAAAATTGAGTTAGTTTAACAATTTTACCTATATGTTAATATATTAATAGTTTTTAAAAGTAATGTTGGTTTTCTCTTTATCTATTATTATTAAAAGAATAAACTTTTCGACTCTACATCATAGGATAAATATTTTTTCCCACTTTCTAAAGCATGATAACTGCTACTAATCAATTTTTTCCTATCATATCTTTCTCCTCTCTCTCTCTCTCTCATATTTTTTTTCCCTACGACTTTCAATCAACCCACTTTTCTCTCTTCCAAATATTTCCTCTTCCATTACCAAAAAAAAAAAAAAAAAAAAAAGGGCTGTAGCACGTATCTTTTTCTTCCATTCACTCTATTTCCTTTCTCTCTCCCTATCTCTTTATGTCGACAATGGAAGAGAAATTGCACACACAAAAATCGAAAACCCCTAAACCCTTTCTTCATAAAAAAAGTGGTAAAACTGACGTCTTTTGGATCGAGCATTAGCAACGAGGTCAATGATATTTCTTGATTTTACACTATAATTATTTCGTAAATTTGAAAACTTTCCGGGGCTTATGTCTCCTACTGCGATGCTTTGACTTGGTGTGTGAATTAGAATTGCAAATTAGATTGCTTACACGTATTTGGTGCTATTATCGGAAATTAGCCCAGGAGTCGCAGAAATCTTTAATGCCTATTACGTTAACTCCAAAAGTATTTCAATCATTGTGATGTATGAACGAAAAACTAATTGCAAGTAAAGAGGAAATTCTAAGTTTCTGTTGTGTTAAAGCATGGAAATTTTATGGTTCTATAGTAGTTGAAACGTGATATTTGTTAATTTCCAAAAATGTTTGTTTAACGTTAATAATATACTTTGGAATCTATTGCTTTATTTATTTCGTCAACCAATTATATACTATTTATTTCCTACTTGATTGTAGTTATTCTTTCTGCTATGTTGAAATTTGATTAAGGAATTAGATATTTGTTATTTGTAGAACTGCTTTGATTTTTTTTACTCCTTGCATGTGTAGTGGACAAATCAGATGGAGAGACGCTTATCTTTATAATTTTAATTCAGATCATTGGATTTTATTTTTACATTTTGTTGTTGGCAGTATTAAGGAGTTGAAATTTAGCTTTGTGGGATTTACAATGCACTTTTATTCTTCAGTTATGTAATTCAACAACAGTATCATGATAGGGAGAAGTATATCACATATTATAGACGATGTTCTTGGTTTGTGTAAAGTTGTGACGTTGATTGGAGGCTTTCAATTTTTATATTTTAATATCCAAAATTTTCTTTTCACTTGAGTTTTCATCTTATGCTATCCACACACGATCTCCATTGATCATGGTTTTATTAATATTATGTATTTTTTATTTTAAATAAAAAGATCTTTTACATTTTACTGCTAAAATGATAATGTCTGCATTAATCTCAATGTTAACTTCTGTGTTCTTGCTTAGTCAATTCTGCATGTTGCAACATTGGAGAATTGGAAAAGACTAATTTTTGCTTGATTCTTGATTTATTATGACAATACTTATTAAAATGCTTTTTTTTCCCACTTATTTAATTGTTATTTCGTGCATTAGAACTTTTTATAAAATATTGATAGCGATTTTAGTACTAACTCTTTTTCTTTTTCCTTTGTTTCTTTATTTGTTTCTAGATGGTATCCTACTTATTGTCGTTACCAGAGACTAAGCGAGATGTAAAAAAAAAAAAAAAAAACTAACAAAATTGGCTTCACAGTGATTGAACTGTCACCGAATTTTTGTGGCTTGAAAGATGGTGACAACAAAGACATTGTATATGCACTATTGAGGGCTGGTGAAGTACCCGTATTTTAGTTCTCATTATTGACCTAGGTGGAAAGTGATATTCAGAAGAATAAAAATGACCAAAACTTGGCAAGAATCATTACTTAGTATTTTGTAGTTTGTTTGTAGTTTCAACTCATTATTTTAAGGTTTTCAATTTTGAATTAGGGCTTTCAATTTTAAAATTTTTATTGTACATGACTAAGATCTTGTATACTCGACAAAATTCATTTATAAGGGGAAAAATAATAATTTCATTGGTTTATTATTTTAATTGGTTAATTAAATTAATTTAACAATATATAATATTTTGTATATTTTAACATAAAAAAAGGAAATTATACATATACGTATACACATGTATAGTGAATTACGTATTCATAGGGAAAAATCCATAATCTTATAAATTTTATTTTCTAGCTATCTTAATTTAGTTAGTTACTATTACTTGAGAACATCCTTGTTTATTTGATATTGAATTTGCATGGTATTACAATATCTAGAGTCAATTTACTAATTTAATATTTTAGTTGGTTCAATTCTATGTTGATTAATATTACATTGTGTATCTAATAAATATTTGTATGTGAAAGGGATCTCTCTCTCTCTCTAAGATGCACTTAAAGAATTTGTGGACAGTATTACAAGCTAGAGGTATGCCAATTATGGGCTTTCCTTATCTAGTCAAATTGTTTCCACCTCATCATTTCTTGACCTTATGGACAAATTAGTAAATTGACTCTAGATATTATAGAACCATGTATAGCAAACACTTTTATGTATATGTATAATTTCCTTTTACATACATTAAAATATTATATAATGTTAAATTAATTTAATTAACCAATTAAAACAATAAACCAATGAAATTGTTATTTTGCCCCTTATATACAAATTGTGTTAAGTATATAAGATCTTAGTCTGTGCAATGCTTTTGGATTAGATTTCATATTGGTATGTTTATCTTTTAATTAAGTTTGTCTATTTAGTGTACTTATAGAATTATTTAGTTGGAAACAACACAAAAACTATTGATTTCGCTTAGTCTTTTCTACACGGATTTTTTTTTTTTTCAATTATAGAAACTTATATATTGGAAATGTGAACTTATAATCTTCAAGATGCTTTCTTTATTTAATTTTATGACCAACTCTATTCTCTCACACATACTATTTGCAGGTATAACCAACTCATCAATCTTACCCTATTCTTGTTAAGTTTGCATTATCTCACCTTCGTATCCACTACCCATTTGATAGAATGCCTATTAGTTTTAAATTAGCTTCAAGCTTGAAACGCAAGGTTTATTATTAATTATAATGTCCTAGAACTTAGGCTGCCAGAGACGGTTACGTGTTCTTATTCTCTAATGACACATCTTGTATACAATCAACTACAATCTTTAAAGAAAAAATTGTAAACTATTGAGTAAATAAATAGAATAATCTTTGACATTATTGCACTAAAGAAAATAAGTGTTAGCTAAGTTATTAACTTAGGCAGAAAGTAATATTCAAAAGAATAAAAATGACTAAAACTGGGTAAGAATCGTTATTTAGTATTTTATAGTTCATTTGTAGTTTCGAGTCATTACTTTAAGGTCTTTGATTTTGAACTAAGGCTTTCGATTTTTTGACTTTTATCATACATGACTAAGATCATTTACACTCAACACAATTCATTTATAAGAGGCAAAATAATAATTTCATTGATTTATCGTTTTAATTGGTTAATTAAATTAATTTAACATTATGTAATATTTTGTAAATTTTAGTGTATACCAAAAGGAAATTATACATATACACATACACATGTATAGGAATTACATATTCTTAGGGCAAATCCTTAATCTTGTTAATTTTAATCTCTAGGTGTCTTGATTTAGTCAACTACTATTATTTGAGAACATCCTTGTTGATTTGATTTTGAATTGGCACGGGGGTTTTCATTATCTGGAAGAGTCATCTCTGATATAAGCAAATTTGTTAATACAATCTGCTATTTGTTTGCACTTCTCTTTATCTATTTGTACCTTGTTTTTTTTTTTTTTTTTCTTTTTCACTTTCAGATTTAAAGAATAATATCTTTTGGGTATTGATAAGAAACAATCCATGTTCAAATACATATATAAACGTAGAAGAATCACATACTAAAAAATAATTCTTAATGAAACATAAAATTTGGGGAGCAACATTGGCAATAAACATCCAAACATAGAATACTAATCCCACTGTCTATCCACGTAGCTTGTTTCATGTTATTCGAGCAAGTATGACAACTAACTGCAAACCTAGCCAACCCCAAGCTAAGTACGTGAGGATGTCCCCGTTCCAGCCATCCACGTATCCTGGTATCATAAGGAGTAGCATTTCGACAACAGTACCCGCTGAAGAAAGGATGTACACAAGAGTAGACAACTTCAGTATATCTTGCCACTGCTGACTTCTCAAAAGCATCGCTCCACTGAAGAAAACGACTAACAGTGTCGTTATGGTTGCAAGGATAGACAATAAAAAAAACTGATCAATTTAGATTCTTTTGCATCTGCTTACGGCCTTCATCACTCTCGGTCATTCCGTAACCTAGTAAATTATTTCCTATCTGCGAATTCGTGGCTATAATCAAAGTAGGCATGGTGAATAGGTGCCCCCTCATAGTCCTTACCCTTTCCTCGTTGAAATTGAGCAGATTACCATGCTTTATTCGCTTTCTTCGATTCTTCGCTGTTGTCATTGGAGGGTACGTCTTCGGCCCTTAGCAGTGCATATATAATTTCTTTGCTGTCACTATCTTTGAAGCCACAAAAATTCAGTCATAGATCGACCACTGTAGTGCTCATTTTGTTATTTTTATTTTTATTTTTTTTTATATCTTGCTTAGTCTTTGATAATGACAATAAATAGGATACCATCTAGAAACAAATAAAGAAACAAAGGAAAAAGAAAAAGAGTTAGTGCTAAAATGGCCATCAATATTTCATAAAAGGTGTTGAAATATAAACTTGATTTTGGGCTTATTAGTTTTAGGCCTTAGTTGTTTGAATAAAAGCCTGAATTCTAGAAAGTAAAATATGTTCCAGAAAAGTCCTTTCTAGAAGTCTATATATCCTAAAATAATCTTTAAAAAAGTCTAGAATTTTATGGTTACTTTGTAATTATGAAGATAATTCTAGAGACTCACTTATAGCCATTAGATTAGAATTGTGATGGCATAATCTTAGCCATTGGTTGAGGAGGTGCCACTAGTATAAATAGAGCTCATGTTTTTTAGTTTGGAAAAAGCAAAAAAAAACAACAAAACGAAAAGTGAGAAATAATACAAGTAGCCTCTTTCTCTAAATTATCTCTCCCATTTTCAAATATCTCATTCACTACTAGAGAGATGGCAAGTAGCCTCTTTCTCTAAAGATCCTTCCTAGAGAGATGGCAAGTAGCGGTATGATTCCCTTTCAAGTCCCAACACTAAACAAAAGCAACTACGATAATTGGAGCATCAAGATGAAGGCTCTCCTTGGCACCCAAGATGTGTAGGAGATAATAGAGAAAGGCCACACTGAGTCGAAGAATAAGGATAGTCTATCTCAAACTCAAACTCAAAGGGATAGTTTAAGAGACTCAAGAAAGAGAGATAAGAAGGCTCTCTATCTAATCTATCAAGGATTAGATGACGACACTTTTGAGAAGATTTCAGAAGTAAAGTTAGCTAAGAAAGCATGAGAGAAGCTTCAAATCTCTTACAAGGGAGCAAATCCAATTAAGAAGGTATGTCTTCAAACTTTAAGAGCCAAGTTTGAAACCTTACATATTAAAGAAGGAGAAGTCATCTCTGACTACTTCTCAAGAGTCTTAATGGTGACCAATCAACTAAAGAGGAATGGTGAAAAGTTAGATAATGTAAAAATTATGGAGAAAATATTTAGATCGTTAGATCCTAAGTTTGATCATATTGTTGCCATCATCGAAGAAACAAAAGACTTAGAAGCATGACAATGGAGCAACTTTTGGGTTCATTGCAAGCTTTTGAAGAAAAGAAAAAGAAGAAGGAAGGGATCAAGAAGCAACTACTCAAGACATGAGTTGGTACAACTAAAGATGAAAGAAATCGCAATGATAAAAGCTAACAAAGACGAGGAAGTAGATATGCAGTAAAAGGAAAAGGTAATATTCTCATTCGATTAAAGAATGGAGAGCACACATTCATTTCAAATGTCTATGATGTGCCGAATATGAAGAGCAATATCTTGAGCCTAGGGCAACTCTTAGAGAAAGGTTATGATATTCACTTAAGAGATAATAACCTTTCTATAAGAGACAATGTTAGTAAGTTAATCGCTAAGGTGCCGATGTCAAGAAATAGAATGTTCGTGCTCAACATTCAAAACGATGTTGCCAAATGTCTCGAAGTGTGCTACAAAGATGCATCTTGGCTTTGGCATCTTTGATTCAAGCATCTCAACTTTAGAGGTCTAAAGTTGTTGTCCAAGAAGGAAATGGTGAGAAGATTACCTTGCATTCATCACCCCAACTAAGTCTGTAAAGGATGTCTGCTTGGGAAGCAATTCAAGAAAAGCTTTCCAAAGGAGTCAAACTTAAGAGCTCAGAAGCTACTAGAACTCATACACACGAATGTGTGTGGTCTAATCAAGCTAAGCTCAATAGGTAAGAGCAACTATTTCCTTCTCTTCATAGATGATTTCTCAAGGAAAACATGGGCATATTTCTTGATCAATAATCTTCAATTACACAACCTTAATGGGTTTATCAACGCATTAACTTGACACACCAATAATTACATTGACTATAACTATTTCATGTGCATACATATATATACTATGAAAGTGAGTAGGAGAGGAAGAAATGGAAGAACTTACCTTAAAGATGGTGACAAGGAGAAAATCCCTAAATTGTTGTGTTGAATCAAGAGAGGTAAAGTGACATAGAGAGGTATGATCAGTAGTTTTAGTCAAGGGTGGATAGAGAATACCGAAGTGAAATGAAGAAGGAAGGTATAATTTTTAGGGTCGCAGGTATTCTGAGATATTTTAAATAGTAGTGAATTGTTTTTTTTTTTTAACTAGTGGCAAACTTTTTTAGCCTGATACATGTAAAATCTTTGGTGAGGAGAGAGCTTGAGAACCTAGTGGCAAACAGTTTTTGCATACTGGCCAATAAATATTGCCACTATTGCCACTATTATATTTTATTTCAATAAAAATTTTAAGTTGCTCCACCAAATTAATTTTACTAAATATGGTGGCTCGGTAGGTGAAATTTAGAGTAGTAAGTCATGATTTTTCAAAAACTATTATTTTATACTTTTAAGTATTAAAATTTTATTAATATTTACATAAAATTAATCAATCAACGCAACTTATTACTGTCAATAAAACTTTTTTCACGTGGGGTTTTGTCACCTCGTAGAGTGAAATAAAATAACCCAATCCCGACTATCGTTAATGGTGACTTTGGACCAGTTAATTCGTTGATATTCTTTTTTGATATAAATGAAGTTTGGCAAGTGTGCAAGTAATGCATTCTATATGTGGACCCACCGAAGCTTCTCTTGATAGTTAACTCTACCTGATGAAAGGAAAGTGCCTCCACAAAGAGAAAGTCTCAACATCTGGAGAGTCAACAATATACTCTCACAAACAACGTTTGCCATTAAAGAAAGTTCACGCGCTCCTACCACAATTTCTCAGAAATTACTTTTCTTCTCCGATGTTGTTGTACTCCCAAACTATATATACTGATGAAACCCACGTCTCAAAACCACAACACGCCAACATTTCTAAAACCAAAAGAAATACAGAGTAAAAAGTGCATCCTCACGTTTTTATTTTCATATTAAAACCAACGTGAGCTATATACTTCCAGATACCATAAATGGCTGAAAAGATCCAGCAGGTGTACCCAAGAGGCGATGAAGAGTCCTTGCAAATAAAGGAAGAGAAACGAAAGAAGAGGATGAAGTGGGCAGCTTACATTGCTGCTTTCGCTGTGTTTCAAACCATTGTGATTTTGGTCTTTGTACTTCTTGTGATGCGTGTGCACAGACCCAAATTCAGAATGAGCTCTTTCGAGATTCAAACCCTAACAACAAACGCTCAAACACCTTCTTTTGACATGAGTTTTGTTGCCCCAATTAGAGTGAAGAACACAAACTTTGGTCCTTACAAATATGATGCCACCACCGTGAATTTCACCTGTGGAGGTGTTCAAGTTGGGAAAGTGGACATTCCAAAGAGTAAGGCTAATTTCAAATCTACCAAGAAGATTGATGCTAATGTGACTTTGTCCTCTGCTGCATTGAATAGTACTTCGAATCTTGGTAGTGAGTTGAATTCTGGAATTTTAACATTAAGTAGCCAAGGAACCATGAACGGAAAGGTGGAATTGATGTTTATATTTAAGAAGAAGAAGTCCACTAACATGAATTGTAATTTGGAAATCGATGTATCAGCCAAGACATTGAAGTCCTTGTCGTGCAAGTGAGCCAGTTAAAGAGTGTTTCTATAGAAGATGTAGTCTTGAATGATATATTACAGTTTATGGTTTATATTTATATACCATTTACCCTATGGAATTATATGATATGAAATTACTGCATGGGTTTGGCAAATTAAAATTCAACCAAAAATAACTTTGTTTTTGGTGCGTTATTCACACGACAACGTAGCTTTCGGAAGATTTTTTGCTTTTCTCTGTTCCATAGCATGCCTGGTTTCTTCCAATCATTGATAAGGTTACCAGTCTTGGTTAAGAACGGAAGGAGATGCTAAGAGAACTCTGTACTGTCTGTAAGAAGATAGCATTGAAGCTAGTCTTATAATATCGCTATGCTCATCATGAGAATTTATTTTCATTTTCCAAACCAACTTAATGAGAAGGAAATTTGTACAAGTGCATATTGAAAGTTTTAATAGTCGATGGTTCATGTCATTTTCTTTCGATTTGGACATTTACCCCAGATTTAGTTAAAACAAAAATTTTTACCAAACTTTTTGATGAAACCCAAAGATAGCAGAAACACACCCGTATACTTTAATTTCAATGATAGGTTAATTTACCATTTACATAGTACTGTACCTATCACTTAAGTTGTATGATGCCTTATGAAACCTATATCCTTTTTCTTTTCATTCTTTTTCTTGATTAAAATAACATTATAATTCATATGTAAAATTATGGTATTTGAATTAAGAGTCAATTTTACTTCAAAATATAAATCGCAACAATGGTAAACGTATTAATTTTAAATAAAAATATAAAATGATAAAATTTGTAGTATATATATATATATAAACCAAATATCAACTAGATCTAGAGCTATGATAAAGATTTGATTCATTAGCTAACAGTAGAGGCCAATGGGCCACATTATATAGGGTATACACTTGTGTCTTACTTAATTAAGTAAGTTTCGTGTGGATATCAAGATTTACAAAATAGGTTTTTGATACAAATTTTCTACAACTTGCTCCCGCTAGCCTATATCTATCTTAGAACTTATACAGTGAGGTATAAAGGGTACAAGTTCTATGACTCCTATGTCATGTAAAAAATTATTAATTCATATTAAAATAAATAAATAAATGATAATGCTATATTTTTCAAAATTAGTAAGAAGAAGGAAAAAAAAAAAAGGAGCCAATTCGCAAAAGTTAATTACCCTAAACAGCTAAACCTAATGTTACCTATCTCACTTTATGTTTTCTATTCGTCTCTATTTTCCTATCCAACTTTACATTTTCCATTATTTTATCCTTATTATTTCCTATTTATTAAGTAGTAAAATCACATAAACTTAATATAATAAAGTTAGAAAAAATTAACTTTTATTTCACAAATTTTGTTACTATATCCATAGGTTTCATACATGAAGAACTTAAAATATCAAACTTAGATTACCTTTTTTATCTCAGTTAAACATAAAATTTTTAGGAAGGAAAGCAAAATTTATAAATTCCATAAGGTATCTTATATCTTACATATTATATAGGTATAGATTCCGTAGTGGTTTCAAGATACTATAGTGGTAAGTTCTAGTTCTAAGTTTGAGAACATGTACCTTATAAACCAGTAGCGTACAAGTAGAGTTTTATATCATACTCACTCATTTCTAACAAATAGTTAAACTAATATGGTAGGTGATAAGTTGATTGACTTGGTTTGTTTTTCTTTTATCTTTTTAAAGTTCACTTATATATGTTAGAAGAAACTTATAGGTGGATATGTAGTTGCTTGCAGACATTGAAAAATTGCAATATATATTAACACGATCTTTGCGAAGAGGGAAAGAATTAGAATGGAATGAAAGTAGAAGAAAAGAAAATTAGAGAGAAAAAAAACAAGGGAAAAAAAATGTAAATTCCCTTTATTTTCTTAAGGAAGGAAGAAAGTGAAAGGAAAATTGGCTATTTATTTTAGCAAAATATGAAACAAGTCCCTCTAAATTTAGAAGATGCTATTATCATGAGGATAATGAAGTAATTTCAAAATAATTCCCTTCCATTCTCTCCAATTTAGAGGGGATAGTCTTTGGTAGGCTTGAGGAAAACAATTCTCTCCCAATCCATTCCTTCTTCCTTTACTTCAATTGCCAAACAATGAAAAGTGTCCTAACATTCCAACTTTCCATCCCCTTTGCAATGACCCTAAATAGGGCCTAGTAAGACTACCTAGAATAACCATGTTACATATGCATCCATGATATAAGAATCACCTTATAAGTCAAAGATTGCAAAACTCTAATTAATTAATTAATCGCTAGGGCTTTTAATTTTAAATCTAGTAACCTAGTATAAAATATAAATAACTATGAATACCCAATATTTTACAATTTATTAAAACCACAAAGAATCAGTATTCCTTACTAAACAATAAGATAGGATAAATTAATTTTACAAATTACAAAAACTACTAAATGACATAAAACCTTAACACATAAACTCATCCTATATAAAGTGTTTCGATACCAACTGTACATTTTATAACTAAATCTAACTTTCTCTTACATATCTTAAATTTGCACTCTAAACTCAAAGCTTATCCCAATCTCAGCTTAAATGAACCTGCAAAATGTAAGCTCCACAACCAGTCCCTTAAGGTTTCGATCGGCTGAAAGATCCGATCAAGCCTAAATTATTAAGTAAAGCTAGAAATATTAGTACAATGATCCTGTAAGTTTGAATTTAAGAAAATTAGCAATAAAATAAAAGACTATAAAAATTCCAAATTTTAAGTATATGACTCGTCATTTATCAAAAATACATAAAATACATAAAATACATTCCGATAATTAACGAATCGCTAGAGATAAATTATATGTATACTAAAAATCATAAAATAACCTAAATAATATTTAGGAATATTTATTTGTACTATATATGAATTTACATGTAGTTATAAATACGCATAATTACTTAAAATACGCGAAATGTGCTAAAATAATACTAAATACTTAAATAAAATTCATAATTAATTAAGAAAAAATCAAGAAAAATAAGGAATGATCCAGAATTGGGTCATGGCAGTTGGTAAAAATAAGAAAAAAATCATCCAATTAAATTAAGGCAACTCAAATGCTAAAAATTAAGAGATTTGGATAATGTCTTGTCCAATTTAATGCACAATAATTACCCTAAAGCTCTATAACTATTAAGAAAAATTCAAAAGCTCATTTGGATAGTTAGAAATCAAAGAAAATTTGGGAGAGGTGAAAATTGAGAAAAAAATTCAGGTTAGAAAAAAAATAAGAAAAACTATGCAATTAGGGCCTTTAAAGGGAACCCACACCAGACGAGCGGCTGGGAGTGGACGGCCACTACCACCACACAGTGGTGGTAGCGCCCAGACTGGTCGATAAGGCCACGGCGGCTAGCAGTGGCCGGAGCCACCCAGATCGGTGAGTCCGATTTCTAGCCCGATTTTATGTAATTTTGTTAAAAATAGTAAATATTCTTAGAAAATTATGAATTTTGTTATTCTAAAATATTTTTGTATGTAGTTTTTAGAAAAAATATTATTTTAATAAAAATATATCTCGTAATATATGGTCCTTAAGAAATTGTGCAAAACCAAGTATGTTTCGATTTAGAAATAAATGACCTTAGGAGTGTAGTTTTGAACCTAAAATTTTTGTGTAGACTACTTAGATGACATAGAATAGTGCTATGAAGCCCATTTTCAAAATTTTTAGATAATTTTTAGACCATAAAATGAGGCATAAAATGGGTAATTTAGGGCTAATAAAGTAATTAGATGGTTAATTACTGATTTAGTGAATAAGTACATGTTTTAGGATATTGAAATTTGATGAAGTATGATACTTGTAGCATTTAGGGTGTTAGATGTAATTATTAGGTTAATTATGTAGTAAATAAGTAATATAGGAAAATAGTACATTTTAAGTTAATTTTGTCAATTAGGATAATTAAGTGTAAAATCTTATTTAAGATGAATCTAGACATTTTGAAATGATAATTAATGTTTAGAGATGATAATTAGAGTGATAGAAATATTAGAAGTGTATTATATACATAATAGATAATAATACATAATATGTAATTATTGGAAATATAATAAATAGAAAATATTAGGATGAAAATTGATATTATATAAATAATAGGGATATATAATAAAACCGATAGAAGACTTGAATTTATGTAATTATATGAAAAATGTAAAAATTTCTCACATCAAGAACGAATTCGGTACACTAATACGGATTTAAGTGTACCGGGTGAAATAAAATACTGACTAGAGGTAATGATGATATTTAGGATATCGAGAAGTAATGTAATTAATTTCACATTATGGGTTGAAACGAATTTTTAGGGTTAGAGTATAAAACACTACTTAGAAATCGAACTAGAACCAAATTTAAAAATCGATGCGGAAACCGAACCTAAACCTAACCCCAAACCTAGAATAATTGTGAATGACTTAAGATCTAAATAATTAGACATATTAAACCCTAAACAAAACATAACAATAAGCATTATAAGATAAAATAAGCCTATAATAGTTATATGAAAAACTGAAACCACGTTTGTGTTATAGGGATGATCGGCGATGGCCTGAGCAAGTCGGACCTTGAGTGAGTGAGCGAGGAGTTGAGATAAGTTGGGATTAATACGATGCTATATTTTGGAGGCTTAAGATTATGCTTGGTTGTACTTATTATATAGTTGAATGTGTGCATGTGCTTGATTATGAGTGATGCTATAATTCTATTTATTGTTCTATCTTGTATTGTATGATGTGTATGAAATGATTGGTCACCCTAAACTGGACCTAATCAAATATACGACCAGTAATCATAATTGGACATGCATGGCAACCCATTAGGGGAACTTAGGACTCTCCGGCCAAATACCGACCCCTTCGGAAGGGATAACGCAAGATTGCATAATGGTCCCTTCTTCATCCTCAGTCGAACTAAGTGACAGGAGGGGAACTCACGGTGAGGGTGAAGTCAGTAGTTCCAAGGTAATCGCGGGAGGAGCGAGGTCTCCATTGCACAAGCCTGGGTTTGATCGTGAGCTGTTGTATTAACGACAACTCCTTAACTCGGATTAGAGCAGACGCAATTTCTCTAATCTCACGACGGGCCGGACAACGTCGTACGATGGCATTTGCTTGAACATGCATTGAACGTAATAAATTGATTGATAACCCTATTGTGTGTTTATGGTATAGTTTTAAGTACTCCATCCTAACTTACTGAGCTGTAATTGCTCACATCCCTATAGACGTTGTATAAGTGCTGGCTAAGAAGCGGCAACCAACTACTCCGAAACTAGCAACTGTTGGATCCTAGGGAGTGAGGAAAAATATTGAAGAATAAACATATATTTTTAAGGTCTAAGTTTTTATTTTAGAATTATTTTTCATTTCTGAATAATGTAATAACTAGGAAATATATTACAGAGAAATATTGTAAACGATAATTGTAATAACTAAATTATAGTGAATATATAAATTTCCTCATTTTCTTAGATAAATGATTTATTTAAATTACAACTGTTTACTTCAAAGCGGATTAGTCGTAGACGTTTTGTGTAGATCAGGTCTAAGATAGTGGTTGTAAGACCAACTTCTATCTTAGGATGGTTTACACGGCGAGACTGTTATAACTCTACCGCTTCAGGACGTAACACAAAATAAACTGTTGGGGAGTAAGCTACACAAACTTGGTAAGACATCCCTTCTACTATATTGGCAAATAGGTTATCAAACATATGAATCCATGAACAAGTAATATGTTAGACAATGTATGTAGTTGACCAAGTGTTGCATATAGTTTTGGATTTAACGCCCTTTAAAATAAGGGTTAAAGATTCATCGTCACTAATTACAACTAGATTTTAGCACTTAGGCTTTTAGCCATTTGAAATTCTACATTTCAAGTTTGAGAAAATAATTCCGCATTTTCCGATGTCCAATAAAACCTAAAACCTACATCTGGCTATGAGATGACCCCCATAGTCCACACTCACACCCTACAGAGAAGATCTCAAGACTTGACTCATAGCCAGGTGATCAGTATCTCCAACATCTAGTAAGCCTGTCAAGGTAAGGTCATGTTGTATGAATGCACCATATTAAAACACTTTAATTCAATATATGAAAACAAACCCTACATAGCCTCTCTTTACCTTTATGTGAGGTAACAGCTAGAATAAGTAATGTATGGTATGGTTAATATATGATCCATTTAATTTAAGTAAGCTAAATATAATTAAATCAAATTATTAAGTAATCAACTAATATCAACAAACCATCCAAATCATGTAGTAATTAATCATACAACCAATTCTTCAATTACCATATTAAACAACATTTTGCACAACAAATAAGTAACATTCAACCATATGCATATCCCAAACCTTAAGCATCAATCAATATATATATATATATATATATATATATATATATATAATTTAGGTACACTAACTATAAGTACAAAACAAATATAAAGTCATCGAAAGTACTCACTTGATTGAGGTCGCTATGAGTCGTAACAATCAACAGGCAGCCTACCTTCCTAATCGGTATCTCCTAATAAATAAAATAATAAGAACTTAATGAGTATTTAGATGTAATGCTAAATAGCCTAATTAGCTAACTATTCAACTTATGATTCTCATTTCTGCTTAGGTTTTGAATCGCTTGTAACATTTTTATTTTACCTTTTATCTTTACATTCTCATAGTCGACTCTTATCTTACTCGAGTATACTCTTCAATTGTAGATTCTAATTAACATTTTCAATAATACTTCACATTACTTACTTGTGGTAAATAGGAAATATTATTTTAATATGTAAGTAACAGCATACAACTGAGTAGATATTATACAATATCTTATTAGTAGTTTTTGTAATGACGTATTGTTATATAATATAATAATTTAATTGTAATACCTAGAAGAAGTGGAGTATAATAGTAGTGTAACCAAGAGTTATGATATAGGTTAAACATAATAAAGTTTTTAAAGCTGAATAGTAGACTTAAAATTATATTGTTAATTTAATGACCTGGTATTTGAATTCTAGCCCAATGAGCATATCATGTATGTATGCATATATGTACTCGTTTTAATTCTTATAAATGTATGACTCTTGATTATTGTTATTATCATTACCATCATCAACATCATCAATTTTTATCATGATTATTATTGCTATTAACATTTTTATTATCATTATTTTCATATTATCATCCTATTGTCACTACGTTTTATAAATTTGATCATTTATATGAATGGAAGCATATCATTTTTCAACATGTTTGTACACTACTATTTCCTATATAGGAAATATATGTATATATTTGTAAACAATTACATTTGGATATTTGTTTATAGGTTTATCTTAATTGTCTATTGATAGGTCCAAATTATTTGAATAACTTAGTCATTCTACTTATCTTCCTTGATTTCCCCTAAATCATTAATTACGTATAACTTTTTCATTTTAAATCTGATCTTTATGATCTTATTGTCGATCTTTATTATTTTCAAATGTACTTTCATATAATGATGTCCATTTTGGAAGTTGAGACTTGCATTTTCTAGTATAGGCTTAAGTAGTTATGAATTTTATAATATTGGGCCCATTCATTCTTTAATTACTTTTTATAGGCTTTTCTTAGTAATTTTGTTAAACAGGCTTTACCTAAATTTTCTAAATGAGCTTAAAATTATGTATGCCTAACTTTTACCTATTTTATTTCTATAGAGCCTAGCTAAAAATTTTAAGGTTCTTTATGGGACTTCTTATGTTAGTTGTGAACTCAAACTAATATCGGGTTTACCTTAATGAATAGTGGGCTTTCTAGATTTTTGTTTAAGCCTAAATAACTTTACTAAATTTTATATTTTCTTATTCTTTTAACTCCTGAGTTGAAATCTTTGTTTATTAGCCCAAAGTGGGCCTTTTCTTTAAGTTTTTCAATTTTTCACTTAATAGACCTAACTAATCTACAATTTAAGTTCTTAATTTAATTAAATAAAACTTTTAGGTCTTCTTTTCTACCTAACCAAATCAAGACGTGGGCCTTGCTCATGGGCCTAAAAGTCCATTTAATCCTATTTTCATCAATTTACCTCTTTAAACCCTAATTTACTAATTATTCTAATTATTAGTATAATAATTATTTAAAATTAATAAAGTATTGTAATTTTTTTCATAAAAATATAATTCTAGTCAAAAAGTTTTTAGGCTAATGTGATAGATTTTGGGGCTTTCTTAGGGGATTATTCCTAGTTTTGTTAATTTTAATATTTTTGCTAAACTATGATATTAATATATATACATACATATTATACCAAAATAATTAAATAAAAAAATAAAATAAAATAAAATAAAAATAATATTATGCTTTTTAATTGCAAGTCATTTCCAATATATATATATATATATTTATAGACCTATATTTTTTTTTTTGAAAAACAAAGTACTAATATACATGTATATATTTATATAAATACACACACTTAAATCATAAAAAATAAAAAAGGAAAAATATACATATATATAAAGACATATAAGTATATAGGGTTTAATAGATTTCAAGGCAATGGTCAACCCTTAACTACATTAGCTAACGTTGTTGTTGTTGTCATTACCATTAGCGTCACTATTAGGTTATTCGCCTTTTTTTCTAAGAGAGCAATTTACTCGGATTCTTTTAGACATCTTATAGTTTGATGTTAACAAAGTTGTCAAGCCTTCGACTAAAAGGCACAATAACTTGCCAAAATGTTTTCACCCATAGATAAGTACAAGTAAGGCGTTGTTGCATCACAAACATGTTACACATCTACATATGTCAATTACCTCAATACTCTGAACTTAAGGAAAGAATCCAAAGGGGTAAGTAATGAAGGGTAATGAGTAATTTGTACCAACAAAACACCAGACATACACTATAACATTAAAGCTAGAAACAGATTCAATGTTAGTAAGGTAGGGATGCCTACTCTACCCTGTAAGCACTATCTATGATCTTTAAAATCATTCTAAAACTTACCTCTATGAAATTTATAGGTTCTAAGATAAGGTAAAAAAATTATAATTTTTTTCTTTTACTTCGAATAATACAATCACTATTAATACTTAAAATCACTATATTTGAATTTAAAATCAATATCACTATCAAATACAAAGCATATCGATTACAAACATATTTAAATTTAAAAAAAAAAAAACAACAAATGATGATATATATAAACTAAGTATCAACTTCAATAGAAGATGTAATAAAGGTTGAAGGAGAAATTACAAATAACTCCAAAATTTAACATCAATATGAATATATTTCTAAATTCACAAATGTTATAGATGACTTCTTAAATTTTGATAAATTAGTAATATAAAGGACGTTTACTTTTTGAGTTCAAAAAAAGATACATTAAGTTCAAGATTTAGGGTGTAACAAAATAGTTTGATAAATGTAGGAGTGTTTCTACTCTAAGGCTAAATTCAAGGAGTTATTTGCGAACCTTTTGGAGTTGTTTACCAACTAGAGTATTATTATGTAATATTGGAAAGTATAGTGATATATCCACATCTAAATTAAAGTTTAAGAGATTATTTATATTCTCTAGAATATTAAATTGCCTACTAACTTTTGTCTAAAATAATAGGTTATAAATTGATTTGACTTGGTTTTATTTTCCTGATTTTGGTCAAATTCAATTATATTTATTAAAAAATATTTTATAGGTGGGTACACAGTTGCTTATACGTGTAGAAAATTTACTAGGTACCTTATATAAAAGCCTTTGTATAAGTGGTATAGACTTTAGATACTGGGATGGGTAAATGTTTATTATTACTTTGTACTCTACTCTTTTGGTGCAAGCTTCAAATATTTGAAAATGAAGCCTACTTTTGCCACTTTTATTTGATAGGCTCGGTCGATACTCAGCTTTGATGGATATAATTTCTAGATTACGTATGTTGCTACAAAAGTTTGTTGGCATTTATGTATTTGAAAGCGTAGATGTGGATTATCATTCTGGATAACTAAGAAAAGTGTGAAAGTAAATTATAAGCAATAAAAATATTGAAATAAAAAAGACATTGAAATAGTAAAAATAGAACTGCTCACAGACAAATCAATTGCCGTACCACCTCCAGCATTAAAGAAAGTGATTCAAATCTGAAATGATGAATTTATAATAATGACATGAAACATGCTCCTCCATCTCTTATCAACTGATGTGTTTTGAATGTGTAAACCTAGTCATTCTTGTGGACCCAGCGAACGTTCTATCGATGGACAAATCTACATAACGTAACAAGACAATGCCCTCACAAAAGTCTCGACATCCAGAGAGTCAACAAATTATTCCTATAAACTGTAAAGTATAAACTACGTGTTTTAGATAGAATATATATATATGTTTCCAGGAAAGTATCTCCAATGTCCAGAATTGAAATAATATTGTCCCTAAACGTATAAATACCAGTAAACCCACATCTCAAAAATCACAGCCAACCCACTCACCATTAATAAATGAAAAAATAAGAGCAGAAAGTGAAATATAGTTCTATTTCTTTGTTCCGTTTCATCAATTAAGGTTACCTAGATTGTAATATGGCAGAAAAAATCCAGCAGGTGTACCCAACAGGCAATGAAGAGTCCTTGCAAATGAAGGAGAAGAAGCGACAGAAGAGGATGAAGTGGGCAGCTTATATCGCTGCTTTCGCTGTGTTTCAAACCAATGTGATTTTGGTCTTTGTACTTGTTGTGATGCATGTGCACAAACCCAAGTTCAGAATAAGCTCTTTCGAGATTCAAACCCTAACAACAAACACTCAAACATCTTCATTTGACATGAGTTTCGTTGCTCCAATCAAAGTGAAGAACACGAACTTTGGTCCTTATAAGTATGATGCCACTACTGTGGGTGTTCAAGTTGGGATATTGGACATTCCAAAGAGCAAGGCTAANAATATTATGCTTTTTAATTGCAAGTCATTTCCAATATATATATATATATATTTATAGACCTATATTTTTTTTTTTGAAAAACAAAGTACTAATATACATGTATATATTTATATAAATACACACACTTAAATCATAAAAAATAAAAAAGGAAAAATATACATATATATAAAGACATATAAGTATATAGGGTTTAATAGATTTCAAGGCAATGGTCAACCCTTAACTACATTAGCTAACGTTGTTGTTGTTGTCATTACCATTAGCGTCACTATTAGGTTATTCGCCTTTTTTTCTAAGAGAGCAATTTACTCGGATTCTTTTAGACATCTTATAGTTTGATGTTAACAAAGTTGTCAAGCCTTCGACTAAAAGGCACAATAACTTGCCAAAATGTTTTCACCCATAGATAAGTACAAGTAAGGCGTTGTTGCATCACAAACATGTTACACATCTACATATGTCAATTACCTCAATACTCTGAACTTAAGGAAAGAATCCAAAGGGGTAAGTAATGAAGGGTAATGAGTAATTTGTACCAACAAAACACCAGACATACACTATAACATTAAAGCTAGAAACAGATTCAATGTTAGTAAGGTAGGGATGCCTACTCTACCCTGTAAGCACTATCTATGATCTTTAAAATCATTCTAAAACTTACCTCTATGAAATTTATAGGTTCTAAGATAAGGTAAAAAAATTATAATTTTTTTCTTTTACTTCGAATAATACAATCACTATTAATACTTAAAATCACTATATTTGAATTTAAAATCAATATCACTATCAAATACAAAGCATATCGATTACAAACATATTTAAATTTAAAAAAAAAAAAACAACAAATGATGATATATATAAACTAAGTATCAACTTCAATAGAAGATGTAATAAAGGTTGAAGGAGAAATTACAAATAACTCCAAAATTTAACATCAATATGAATATATTTCTAAATTCACAAATGTTATAGATGACTTCTTAAATTTTGATAAATTAGTAATATAAAGGACGTTTACTTTTTGAGTTCAAAAAAAGATACATTAAGTTCAAGATTTAGGGTGTAACAAAATAGTTTGATAAATGTAGGAGTGTTTCTACTCTAAGGCTAAATTCAAGGAGTTATTTGCGAACCTTTTGGAGTTGTTTACCAACTAGAGTATTATTATGTAATATTGGAAAGTATAGTGATATATCCACATCTAAATTAAAGTTTAAGAGATTATTTATATTCTCTAGAATATTAAATTGCCTACTAACTTTTGTCTAAAATAATAGGTTATAAATTGATTTGACTTGGTTTTATTTTCCTGATTTTGGTCAAATTCAATTATATTTATTAAAAAATATTTTATAGGTGGGTACACAGTTGCTTATACGTGTAGAAAATTTACTAGGTACCTTATATAAAAGCCTTTGTATAAGTGGTATAGACTTTAGATACTGGGATGGGTAAATGTTTATTATTACTTTGTACTCTACTCTTTTGGTGCAAGCTTCAAATATTTGAAAATGAAGCCTACTTTTGCCACTTTTATTTGATAGGCTCGGTCGATACTCAGCTTTGATGGATATAATTTCTAGATTACGTATGTTGCTACAAAAGTTTGTTGGCATTTATGTATTTGAAAGCGTAGATGTGGATTATCATTCTGGATAACTAAGAAAAGTGTGAAAGTAAATTATAAGCAATAAAAATATTGAAATAAAAAAGACATTGAAATAGTAAAAATAGAACTGCTCACAGACAAATCAATTGCCGTACCACCTCCAGCATTAAAGAAAGTGATTCAAATCTGAAATGATGAATTTATAATAATGACATGAAACATGCTCCTCCATCTCTTATCAACTGATGTGTTTTGAATGTGTAAACCTAGTCATTCTTGTGGACCCAGCGAACGTTCTATCGATGGACAAATCTACATAACGTAACAAGACAATGCCCTCACAAAAGTCTCGACATCCAGAGAGTCAACAAATTATTCCTATAAACTGTAAAGTATAAACTACGTGTTTTAGATAGAATATATATATATGTTTCCAGGAAAGTATCTCCAATGTCCAGAATTGAAATAATATTGTCCCTAAACGTATAAATACCAGTAAACCCACATCTCAAAAATCACAGCCAACCCACTCACCATTAATAAATGAAAAAATAAGAGCAGAAAGTGAAATATAGTTCTATTTCTTTGTTCCGTTTCATCAATTAAGGTTACCTAGATTGTAATATGGCAGAAAAAATCCAGCAGGTGTACCCAACAGGCAATGAAGAGTCCTTGCAAATGAAGGAGAAGAAGCGACAGAAGAGGATGAAGTGGGCAGCTTATATCGCTGCTTTCGCTGTGTTTCAAACCAATGTGATTTTGGTCTTTGTACTTGTTGTGATGCATGTGCACAAACCCAAGTTCAGAATAAGCTCTTTCGAGATTCAAACCCTAACAACAAACACTCAAACATCTTCATTTGACATGAGTTTCGTTGCTCCAATCAAAGTGAAGAACACGAACTTTGGTCCTTATAAGTATGATGCCACTACTGTGGGTGTTCAAGTTGGGATATTGGACATTCCAAAGAGCAAGGCTAATTTCAAATCTACAAAGAAAATAGATGTTAATGTGACTTGTCTTCTGCTACGTTGAGTGTCGATTCGAATCTTGGTAATGAGTTGAGGTCTGGGGTCTTAACATTGAGTAGCCACGGAACAATGGATGGAAAGATGGAATTAATGTTTATATTTAAGAAGAAGAAGTCCACCAGTATGAATTGCACAATGGAAATTGATGTGTCCGCTAAGGTATTAAAGTCCTTATCATGCAAATGAGCTAGTTGGAGGGTTTCTATGGAGCGTGGATGTTTTTAGTGATACAATTCTTTGATTTCTTTCTATTTTCTTTTCATATTTTTTTATTGTATATCCATTTCGTCCTATTAGTATGCAGAATTACTATGTGAAAATTATTATTTGGTAATTTTTGGTTTATGTAAAGTAATCATGTCTTGATACAGAATCCAAGAATTTTATAATTGAGGAATGGTTTATAACGTGGAATCTATGAATTTTACGTACTTTTAATTTTAACATTGATTTATTAAACTCATTCGTGCTTAAAATGTTCAATGTGCTTTTCAAAGTACATCGGATAAATTACATAAACCTTCCTTTAAAATTTTCCTAATTGCACTAACATCTCATATTTTTGAAACTGGACACTTTTCTCCTCTCTAATGTGCACTTGATGTGTTTGTTTTGTATGCGTGGAAAACCATATAGTAGAAAGCTTGATGTGGCATTACTAAATCAACTAATATATTAAAAAAAAAAGTTAGAAAAGGAAAATCATATTAAAAAAATGAAAAGACCAATAGGAAGGTAAAAAGTAGGCCTAGAAGTGGAAAAAAAAAATAATAACACACACACACACACATACACACATACAAATCAAAATAGATAAAAATGAGAGAAAGTGAAAATGAGAGGGAAAAAAGTTAACTAAAAGAGAGATTTGTGCTCTAGGGATTTTAGAAAGTAGAACAGGGAGTTTTGATGTATGTTTGTTTTAGATTACGCTACGATTTCCCTATTAGATCGTACGCAAGTTAAAAGCCTGCATTTGAACTATCAACTTAGATTTTAATATTTTTTTTTTTATATTTAACCATGATCAAAAGTAGTACAATTAATCATCCCCAAGGAGAAGGGACAGGAACAACATCTAAAGATAAAAGTCGAAAGAGAGGGAGTAGGTTGTGTAACCATCAATCCAAAGGGCACATTCACTTCCTAACATGATCGGCTACCTAATATGCTATTCTATTAGGACTTTGAGGAATATACATAAAAATTGTATTGTTAAAAGATGCTAAAGACTTAATTTCCTCCATGATGGGCTTGTTACTCCAATGTACTAGAGAGTCACCCCCATTCACACTTTTAATAATGGCCCATGAATCAGATTCCATATGTAAATGTCTAATTCCCTAATCATAAGCCCCACACATTCCAAATTTGATGGCTAAGCAATCCATCATTTTAGCATTAACCCCATGAAGTTTCATCGCAAGCCTACAAATTACTTTACCTTCATGATCTTAAAACAAGAATCTAATGCCCTATACTCCATCTAAGACCCCACGACCCATCCACTTTCAGCTTCAGATTGTTGATAGCTAACAGCACCTACATAACATCTCTTGCATGTGTTTGTCCAAGGCTTCCTATGGAAGCTTTCCTTAAGGATAACTACTCGACATAGTTTTGCAAAATCTTCCAAACATAAAGTTGAGAATCTAATGTTTTCTATTTATAAAAAATTTACATCTACAAAGCTAAGTATGCTAACAAGACAGAGCAAAGATTCAACCTTTCTCCTTTCACAACTCACCATTCAAATGTTGTAGCATAGAATTGCTCTAATACCAAACCATGGTGACTTCCTCCTTCACAATCCTCTTTCTAAGCGCACCAAACCAAACATGTTCAACCTATAGGCAAAGGATAAGGAGTGTTCCATTGTTTCAATCTCACCACAGATCACATCATTTCCACAAATAATAATGTTTCTTCTCCATACACTCGCATTAACTACTATGGAGTTTTTGAAAGATCTCCATAAAAAGTTTCTAACTTTTGGTTGAACATCAATATTCCAGAGTTGCTTCCATTCTCTTTGTATATGATTCGAGGAAATAGAGGCTTAGGTAGAGGAAGACATGTTACGGTTTAAAGCCAAGAAGAAGTAAGCAAACCACCTAAAGACTTAAAATAGGCACTCAAATGGCCATACAAGTTGATCTAACCTAGATCTCGTACCTAAAGGTATCTCTTTTGTACTTCTTACTTCTATGTCTAATATTTCACTCTATATAGATCGTAGATTCCAAAACCTATTATCCTTGTCAATCAAACTATTCACCCAAAGGTTGATATTACCCTCTAGACCTTGTCCTTGTATTTTAAAACCCGGTAGCATAGGTGCCCAACAATCCTACTACAACCTCACTAATTCTTATGTTCTAATCTACTACAAAACACCATAAAAAGAATGTCTTTACCTTTTAAGACACTTGCCCACCCCAACGGTGTCTTACCTTCCTTTCTTACAAATCGAAACTTAACATCTAGAAAATAGATACCTTTAACAAACTTAACCTAAAGTGTATTAGCAATCGACTTAATCAGAATTTCTCAACCAACTTCACTCAAAAGCAACTACTTCCACCTATGTAGCTTTCTTTTAATCTTCTCCTATACAAAACATAGTGCCTTTAACTTAGATTGTCCCCATAATGAGGGTATTCCTAAGTATTTCTTAAGATTCACAATACACTAAACACCAAATACTTTAGACAACCTCTATTGAACTGGGATAGGGGTATTACTTCTAAAAAAAATACAAGATTTAGAGAAGTTGACCTCCTGACCCGAGGCATAACAATATACCCCTAAAATCCTCTTCAACCTAGATAAATTAGTATCTGTTGCATCAAGGAAAACTAGTGAGTCATCTGCAAATAATAAATGTGAAATAATAGGACAATTACCTTGTAGTCTCACTCCATACAACCATCTAGATTGAACTACCTTAATTAAACCTCTACATAAGATATCACAACAATAATAAAAAGATAAGGGGACAACAGGTCTCCTTACATTAATCCTCTAGTAGGTTTGACATGTCCTACCACATTACCAATAACTAAAATGTTGTACTCCATAGAAGAAACACAATTCATAATCTAATTAACCCATCGCTATCTAAGCTAAGTTTTATCAACGTAGCTAGCAAAAAATCCCACTCCACCCAATCATATACTTTATTCATGTTAATTTTGAGAGCATAACTAAGAGTCTTTCTTCTCTTCATAAAACTAAGACAATGAAACATCTCATGTGCAATAAGAATATTAGAATCAATCTTCTTGAAATAAACGCTCTTTCATTTTTAGTTATGAGCTTTTTTAGGAATGGTTTCAAGTGGATAACTAGAATTTTTGAAATGATTTTATAGTGGAAGTTATACAAACTAATAGCTCTATGGTGATTAATGGAATTTGACTTAGCTACCTTAGGGATTAACACCAAATCAATAAGAGTTAAGGCTTTAGGAAATGAACCCGAAACAAAGAAACTTTAGACAGCCTTTACAATGGAGGGGCCAACAGTATCCCATCAAGACTAATAGAAAATTCCTAGAAACTTGTTCAAGCCTAGTGCTTTAAGGCTACCCATCTAAAACACAGCCTACTTAACTTCCTCTAGGCTTACCTCTGCAAACAAAATAATGTTGTTTACTTCTGAGAAGAAAGGCTCCATCTAATCCAAATATCCTCCTAAGTCTCTACTAGGACCACCGTGAATCAACTCTTTATAGAAATTCATGAAAGTTGATGCAATGTCAAACTCATGCTTTAGCTAATTTCTATTCATGTCATTAAGGTTCAAGATTTTATTTCTTTGCCTTCTACTTATTATGGCATTATGAAAGAAGGCCATATTTTTGTCACTATAGTTTAACCAATTAACTTGAGACCATTGAAGCCAAGACATTTCTTCTCTATTCCACAAGGCATCAAGTTGAGCAATTATCTCCTCTTCGTAATCTAATAAATCCGTCACTTCCAAATTTTAAGATTCACGTAGCTTAACAAATGGTTTTTCTATCTTCTTTCTTTTTTGTTATTTAAGACTGCCATCTTACGCCAAGAAACATAATTCTCCCTATAAACGTTAAGGGAAGAGAGAACAGTAGCAAAATCAATCATATCAGACATCTTCCAACTTCATTACACAACTATCCTACATCCTTCCAATTCTCTCCAAAAATTCTCAAACCTGAACTGCTTCTTGCCAATGATCCCTTCCTTTCTTAAGCTTAGAATTAGGGCAACATGATTAAACCCAATAGTAAGACTATGCACAATTTAAGAATCCAAATATAATCTCAACCACTCACTTGTCGCTAATCCCTTAGAAATTCTTTCATTAATTAGGATGCTAATGAATCTCTTATTTATCTAGGCAAATTTTGGTTCTTGGAAACCAAGATCATGGAGTTAAGCTTCAAAAATCATAGATGAAACCCTTCAATCTATCTTCTAGGTTTAGCCCACCCTCCATTCTTTTCACTATCATCCGTTATCTCATTAAAATCCCCTAAACAAAATAAAGGACTTTGCAAAGAGTAAGTTGGTCTAATTAAATCACTCCACAACTCCTTCTTCATATAAAANGTAAAATCTTTGTTAGTATTTTTGTATTTTTGTAATTATAATTCATAAGTAATATGCTGAATATGGGTATGAAGGATAAATGATCTAAGCAAAAAAGTATAGAAAATTGTTAGAGAGAGGCTAAAAGCATAAGATGTAGGGTAGAGAGAGAAAAATGATGTAGAATAATAAACTTTACACCAAACAAGTGGGGGAACTCTCAAAGATAGTGAGGTGCTACATAGAATCCGAAAGTTGATAGAAAAAGTTTCAAGTTTTAAGTTGTTAGTTAGCTGCTTAAAGCTATTGGTTACAAAAAAAAATTGCCAATTCAAATGTGTTTCTTCAGTTTAGCAACATAGCTATAGTGTCATGGATAATATATTATCTGGAAAAATATATATATTAATGAAGTATGTACAAATAAATTTAATTGAATCAAGCTCTAGATTATTGCTATGGTACTTCAAATTGGGCTCAAACGGATAAAACTTAAGCTAAAATCAATATTATCTTATCACGTGTTGACCTAGTTTATACTTTAAGATAGAATCACAACAGATGTAAAAGGATATTATTGTGCTAAATAGAGAACATAAGCTTAGAAAAGAATTTATGAGGTTTTTTATCATTTAGATACTTGTAATGGATTCAATGAAAAAATTAACATGCCTTTTATAAGGTTTTAGAAACATTGGGACTTAAATAAACAAAAAGAAAAGGTTGATTGATAAATGTTAAAAACTAAAGTATATTTTCCTAATGAAAATGAAATACTACATCTCTGTTCTCATTATACATGGATCCTTTTTCCTTGCAAAGAAATATAATGAAAAACTGGGCATCTCTTTTCAAGGTATTAGGTTTACTGGCCAATCTTTTATTTTGTGTGCAAATGTCTCATATTTTGCTACATAGAGAACATCAAGATAATAACATTATGATAACATCATAAGATATTCTAAAAATTTAAATGATCTCAAACATTAATTTGTATATTAAAAGAAGATAAATTGAGAGGATTCAAATATATACAATTTGATAAGTGCACATGATGTTATCCCAAAAACTTAATCTTATGAAACTTTCCCTAGTAATATGCCCCAAACGTACATCTACTTTTTCGTAGGGTTACTTATTTTACAGGATAATTTTCGTTTGACATTTGAAACAAATTACAAGACTATCGAACCCAACATATGAAAAAATGTACTTTATTAATACTGCATATTATAATAATGTATACAGCATAATGAGTACAATATAGATTGTAACTCACACTTCGTATAGAATGTTTTACAAAAGTGACTTCGGAATGAAAATCCACAAAAATGTAAACATATCATCATATTTTAATATATGACTAGTAAGACCAAACATAATGGTCAAAAAAAGCACAACAATGACTATCATATGCATGCCAAAGACTGGACAGACCTATGTGGCACATCAATGGCAATAGTGCAATTCATCTCACTAGACTTCTTCTTCTTGAACATGAACATCAATGTAACCTTACCATCCATCTTTCCCTGACTACTCAGTGTCAAGACTCCAGAGTCCAAGTCACTACCAAGATTGGAAGTGCTAGGCAATGAAGCAGATGATAAAGTCACATTCAAATCTATCTTCTTGGTAGATTTGAAATTCGCCTTACTTTTTGGAATGGCCACTTGACCAACTGGAACACCTTCATAGGTGAAATTGACAGTGGTGGCATCATACTTGTAGGGGCCAAAGTTGGCATTCTTCACTCGGATTGGTGCGATGAAGTTCATGTCGAATGAAGCCGGTTTCTGAGAGCTTGTTAGAGAATGAATCTCAAAATTTAATATTCTGAACTTGGGTCTATGAACACGCATAACAACAAGTGCAAAGACCAGAATGACTATGACTTGAAAGACAGCAAAAATAGAAATATAAAGAATCCATTTCAACCTCTTCTTTCGTTTCTCTTCCTCGTACTGAGCTTGTAAGGACTCCTGATCGTTCTTGACATGTTCATAAGGTGGTGGTGGATATGCTTGCTCGTTCTTTTCGGACTCTGTCGCTCGAGCTTTAGAGCTAACTGCTCGCTTCATGACTTAGTGGACTATGTGTTTTTGTTCACAATAGTGTAATATGTTTAATTTTGTGGTGATGATAGGGGATATTGGGTTGATATATGTATATATATATATATATGTATAGTGTTGTGGAACAATACAGACTTGACAGTTGAAACATACGAAAACATAGTAAATAGAGATATTTCCTAGAAGATAGAGCTCCTAAAACAGGAAGATGAGATTTCAGATTTCAGGGAATCAAAACGCGTCCAGTGGGCTGTAAATTCTTGACTTTCTAGACAAACTTGACTTTCATCAATCGGAGCTTCTGCGGCATATATATATATATATAATACATATACATATAAATATATATATATATGTGCAAATTTGTACGGCAAGCTTCAAGACTCAGTTCCAAGTGATGGGCCTTTTTTTTTTTTTTTTTTTGCCCCGCTTTTTCCTGCATGGCTTTTGTTGGGAAGTGAGAACATAGCAATACAGTAGAAATGGTATCTTCAGTTTCACATATGGACGTCAAATTGTACATGCACCATCACAATAATATGCCTGTGTTATGATATGTATTTATAATTTATTGAACTGAGTTTTATGTTTTTTTTTTACAAGTACATGATTCATGTTGTTCCACATTAAACAAATTGCAAATTTGACGTTAAAAGATGATATGTTACACGTATATATATTTTACGTGCATCTTTTTCACATATCATAAATTAGATAAAGCAACATACTCTCAAAAGCTTCTTCCTCTATGGTTTTTTCTTTGGGCCAAACTTTATCTATGGTTTGAGAGTAAAGAGAATACGCCATTTTGACCAATTTTGGGTCCGAGTCAATAAAGATATATGCCTGATTTGAGATTTTAGTACAGAGATATATGCATATCATATATGAGATAGATGATTATTTAAAGGAGAACAATAATATATACTATGCATTTAAAAAATAAAAATAAAAAATATAGAAAGAATGAAAGACAGGTCAGTAAATTAGAAAAGTGTAATTAAAAACACGTAATGTTCTACTAATTCACCCTTCTGGAAAAAATAAACAAATAAAATAAAATAATGAAATGTATCCCTTTTTCGCCTAGAGGCTATAAAAGCAAATAACACCAACATGTAAAATCGATGAATTAGTGTCATATGTATATATATATAGTGAGAATATAAATTATAATTGTTTTAAAAATCATATCATCCTTGTTTAATTAAGTAATGTATTATTATTTGGGGATCCCAGAACTCAATTTCCTTACTTTTATGCCACAGATGTACGGCAGGTTCCTCAATTACGACATTGGCTAAAAAATTGCCGTAGTCCGGATAAAATGTTGGTAAAAACGAAAAATAATAAAAATCTGACTGGTTTTTCTTGGTCTCTCCTATGTCGTTTCTGAGTTCTCATTAGTAGCTATTAAGGCTCTATATGTATAAGGTCTACAAAACAACACATTATGAGGAGACATTGAAGGATTATCCGGCATGACCATTCTGATATTTAAGTCAATAGTAGGACTTTTGAGAGTAGAAATAATATGTAAGTTTGATGTGCAGAGTCTAAATAGATTTATTGTTGAGTAGTGATCTGATATTTATAGTAAAGTAGAGCTGACAATTGAAGGTTAGTTAGTGGAAGAGATTTTTTTTCACAAATACGAGAGAGTGGGATTATTGTCTCCGACGTGTCCCATTTATTTTGGATATGACTGTTTCACACTAATTGAACCTTATTTTAAGCATTTTAACTGTTGTAAAACTTATTAGGCTTAATCAATATAAGCCTTAGGCTTAAGCCACGAGATACGTTGGATCCAATCAGGCCTGAAGGATCCATGTCCAAAGTACTCTGTTAAAACTTTTCCCCTTACAGTCTCATTGTCGAGGAGAAGGCAAGGAAAAGGAATATATAGGTTGCTCAAGTGTGACCAATCTAATACAAAAAAAGTCTGACCTGGCTACAATGCTGACGTAATAAGAGTATAGGTCCAGGTTGGAAGCTGGCTAAGATGGGGATGTTCAAGGCAGTAGATACTCGAGTCAAAAATGTCCAAGGTAGGATGGACCAAAGTGGATAGCAATTGTTCCAAAGTGGGGTGTTGAAGACTCAGATGAGGCTAAGCCTTGGCTAGGGTATTAAAATAGGACACCCTCGCAACTTACTAGGCAGGTGCTTCAAGACTACGAACTGGTCTATCCAAACAATGCTCACTACAAACCAAACAAGCGCGACTACACCCTGTCTTTATCATGCCAACTAGATGGAAGCCAAATGGACCTTAAAGAAGGTTCTTGTCAAGGAACCTTTTCGAAATGATTTTTGCCCGCCTATATTCCATACATTAAATGCGATATGATAGGTGTCATGTTGTAGCAGACTAACGTGCAACTACATGCGTTTTACCTTTTAAAGGTGATTGTTTGATCAAAACACTTTCCACATATTGATAATGCAATATTCTAAGGGATTCGTGCTTATATGGATCCCTATAACTGTTTGTATGGCTTCCCAAATTGTTTGCCTATAAATAGTAAGATCACAATGAGAGACTACTTTTTTACAATCTTCTTGTTTTGCCATTACAAATTCTGCATTCACATCAAACTTTCTTCAAAAGTTTCTCAAAGTCTTTCTTCCTTCTTCGAATTTTGCAGCCATGTTGACTAATAAAGGTAAGACAGATTCATCTTCATCACTGCATATCTCTAACTTCGATTCTATAAAGAGTGACCCTCCTCAGGCGCGAGAGGATGAGGCCTCATCGTTAGCACAACTTAACGAGCCTACTAAGATGGCTGTAGAGGTGCTGGATAGGGCTAGGATCAATAATACCATCCCCACGGATGTATATGCATACGTTCCCCTGCCCCCTCCAAAGGATTTGTTTAATGCTCCCGAGACAAGCAAAGCGCTTAGTGGTTGAGTGAGTAGAAGTAAACAATCTACCTCCAGTTAGATTATAAGCAACTTCGTTGTCAAATCGATCCCTAAGTAGCAAATAAGGTTACCGAGTAAGGACGAACGGGTGGCCCTACTATCAAGGAGGTGCTTTATAGTGTTTGAGAAGTGTTTAGAGTTTAAGCAACGCCTCCCTTCGAACCACTTCGAAAAAGAATTCTTCAACTACTACCGATGCAATCCGTCACTAGTCCCTCCCAATAGGTAAAGGGTGTTGAAAGCTTTCTAAGCGCTCTCTGAGTATCTGGTGGAAAAGGCAACTCCTAAGCTCTTCAGTCACTTCTACATGTGAAAGAGCATCGGGAGTTGGCCTTACCTCAAGCCACACCTAAGAGAGAAGCCATTCTACGACCTTGTGGATTCAGTGAAGAGCTAGCAAGACAATTATATAGTAGTTAAGTTGTCCGAGGAGGCAGACTTTTAGACGTGGTGGATCGGGATGGTCTAAATGAAGGGTAAGAAAGGGCTTGGTCCCAATGACAGTGAAGACGCCTAAGAGATCCTTGCTTTCAATAGCGCTAAGATACAGCTAGAAGATTAATGCTATGGAGACCATATAGAGGTATTTCTGGTATCTAATCTCTAAGGTCTTCCCTAGCATGAAAAAAGCTATAGTGAAGAAATGGGTTGAAAGTAGAGGTTCATTCCATACGCCTATCTGTTATGCTACTGTTAAGGTGTTTCATTCGACGCCTATAAGATAGGAGGGCTTCCTTAGCCGTACCGGCCATGGTTGTGTTTTATGAATGGTAATAGTAGTTCTTTTTGGTATCTTCTTCTTTTTCTTCTCTAACTTTCAATTGAATTTCATGCAGGTAAGAATTTGGCCACAAGAATGCCTCATCCCTCTATGGATGAGCTAATGAGCCAACACTAGGTGATAACCAGGGTAAACCTATTGAAGGGCAAAGCATACAGCTAAAGCTAAGGCTTAAGGAGACCAGTAGTGTATAATAGAGGTCTATTCCTCAAGGAATTTCTATCAACATTCGAGATTAACCCTTAGATACAGAGCCTTTGGGTATGGCTCTGCCTACTCCTACCCTCACTAACTTTACCAAGCCCATTGTCATAGGTGATGAAGGCGCTAAGGCAAAGGGGCCTATGTCTAGATGCTTTCCTCTTCGAGGGTGAGGGAGGAAGAAATGGTCAAAAGGGCTGCCCTTCCTTAAGTGGTCAGCTAAAAGCACAAGGCTCCTGAGACAACAGGAGAGCCAAGGCCTAGAGTTAAGAAACAGTGGCCTTTAGTGAGAGCACTTTTAAGCCAAGGGAAATGGAATGAGTAACTAATGGCTCATCCCTATCAAAGTGTTGATGACATGGGGGACAAATTTTTTGAAGTCCTATACAATTTTAGGCTAATGGGGATAAGGTCAGACTCATTCCAAGAAGTATCGTACACCTCTTAGGACGAAGAATTTTTTGGGGGAGCTCCCAAGATAAAGATGAAGAGAGCTAAGAGGAAGCTCTTAAGGCCAAAGTGGGAGGTCCGCACCAACGATCTAAAGCTGTGACACCGAACACTCAACTACCAGGCTTCCTTGGGGTCTTATAGCCCTAGTGACTGGACTATCCTTAAGAGGCTCTCAAAAGAAGGCAGGGATAACCCCTGGAGATAACAGGTCACTTAAGCACGCTAATGTGACAGGTAAGTCTTTGTTACTCTTATGTTGATGTGTTTTACTCATCATGGCATTAATGGTATCCTTCTTTTTCAATTTACAGTACTTCGGCCAGGTGCTACTTCAACTAAACAGATTTGATGCTACCTAGAAAGAGGTAAAAGGTTTTAGGGAGGTGTTGCATCGGCATGAGAAATACCTGCAAGAGGTAGAGACTTCTACTAATAAATACTTTAAAAATTTCTCCAAGGCTAACAAACATTTGTATCACTCTCATATGCAAGTGGTAGGGCTTCAGGCGAGGCTCAAGGATGCGAAATAGGAGAGAGAGAATGCTGAGAAAGCAGCCAAGAAGACCGACAATCGAAAGGCCCAACTAAAGGAAGAGTAGAAGACAAAGGCTCACCTCTCTCAAAGGTTGGATGAGGAGGATGAAGCTGGGGTCCAACTTGAAAGGGAGATTGTCAAGCTAAAGGCATCAATGGCTAGGTTGTGGACCAAATTGGCAATGAAAGTATCTGAGTGTGAAGGTGTCAAAGCCACTTTACTAGAGCTAGCTGGTTTGAAGGTCTGGTTAGAGCAACAGGTCTAGAAGCTGTAAGAAAGGGTTTCGAAGATGGAGGAGATCATCTCCAAAATAAAGAGTAGGGAGGTCCTCAACGATACTACCATTAAAAAGTCAGTCGTTAGCATGTATATCTCTTTTTCCTTTTTTTTTTTTTAAAACATGTATAAGTTGAGCCGGGATGCTGACCTCTATTGTGTAATTTAACAATCAATGAACGAACGAATGAATTTTTTCAAACGTCATCTCTATACACCTACTTTCTCTTTGCCTTTGAATATATCTACATAGGAATTCCTCTGTGCAAGGGGAGTTTACCCTTGTCGAGGTTAATCATTGGACGTCAGGTTGATGATGTTCCAACTTACCCCGTAGAGGTGAATTCCTCTATACAAGGGGTGTTTCCCCTTGCCGAGGTTACCCAAGAAGGGTCAGGTCGGTAGCATTCTAACCTACCCAATGGAAGGGAGTTCCTCTATGCAAGGGGTGTTTCCCCTTACCGAGGTTACCCGAGGGGGGTCAGATCGGTAGCATTCCAACCTTCCTAATGGATGATCCATATGCCTATTTGAATTCTTAAATGGCAATAGAAAAAAGGGAAGTAAGAGAGAGAAATGGACAATCAATTATAAAACAACTTTTTTATTTCATCATTCTGGAAAAAATGTACATAACATAATGCTAATCAAAATAAATCCAAAGATTATCAATGTTCCATATGCACGGGATGAGCTCACCATCCAATCTTTCTAGTTTGTACACTCCATTTCCCAATCTTTCTCTAACTCTAATTGAGTCTACCAATTGGAGGCCAGCTTGCCCTGCCCTTCATGTGAACTTATGGCTTCTAGTTTTCGGCACACTAGGTCACTAACCTTGAACTCCTTGTGTCTAATCTTCTAATCGTAATACCAAGGGACCCGATGTTGGTATGTGATTACCCGAACAGCAATAAGGTCTCTGATTTCCTCAATGTTATCGACACTAATTTGTAACAATGACTTGTAAAAGGTAGCATCGAAACTTCAAGCTTAGATATTAGGAAACTCAAGTTCAATAAGGAACATTGCTTCCAACCCGAAAGTAAGGCGAAAGGAGGTCTCGCCCATAAAAGCACGATGGGTGATCCTGTACCCCTACAAGATATTGAGCAATTCGTTAGCCTAAGTGCCCTAAGATCAGTCCACGCACTTCTCCAGGCTATCCAAAATGATCCGGTTGGTTGCCTTTACCTGTCCATTTGATTGGGGGTGGGCAACCAATGTGAAGTGTAGGGTGATGTAGTGCTTGGCACAGAACTCCAAGAACTTAGAGTTATCAAACTGTCAGTCATTGTCCATGATGAAAGCATAGGGGACCTCGAATCGAGAGAGAATGTTGTTTCTAATGAAAGATTCAACACTTTTCTCCATAATCCTAGCCACCGCTTCGGCCTTCACCCACTTCATGAAGTAATCGACAGCAATAATTATAAATTGTTGTCCTCCTAAAGCTTTCGGGAAGGTGCCGAGGATATCAATCCCTCATTGCATGAATGGTCATGGGCTCATCAGGGGTTGGAGGGAAATGCTAGGCGCATAATTGACTAAGGCATGCTTTCAGCATTGCAGGCACTTTTAGGCTACAGCTTTTGCATCCTGCCTCATAGTGGGCCAATAATACCTAAACCGTAGCACTCAAAGATAAAGAGCTTGGGACTGAATGTGTTTACCATACACTTTGGCATGCAACTCTTTCATGACACGCAACCCTTCCTCTTCTCGGAGGCATCGAAGCAAGGGGAGGCTGACTCACCTACAATATAAGACGTCATCGATCAACATATATTTGGTAGCATAATACCGGAGCTTCTTTGTCTCCCTCCTGTCTTCCAAGAGCATACCCTACTCCAAGTAACTCTACATAGGATCCAACTAGCTTAGCTTTGGTGTTGCTGTAGTCGGTTCCAAAACTTCTACCAAGTCCAGAGTTATATTTTTTTTTGTGGTAGGTACTTTATGAAGATTTTATTATCCTTTACCTCAAGCTTCCATATGTCAGTAGAGGTGAGCTTGGATAGCTAATCTACCACTAAATTCTCCAGTCAAGGGATCTTTCTGATGTCCTACGAAAGGAATTATACTAAGAGGCTCTTTACATTTTCAAGGTACCTAGTCATCGTGTCATCCTTAGCCTTATATTCACCTCGAACTTGCTAAATGACAAGTATGGAATCCAAGAAGATTTGTAAATGTTCGGCAATGATCTCTTTAGCTAACTTAAGAATGGCAATGAGTGCCTCATATTCGAATTCGTTATTGCTGGAATCAAATACAAACTTAAAGGCATAGCAAATAGTGACCTTATGCGAGCTGGTCAAAATAAGGCCCGCACATCCACCGCTCGACATGGAGAGTCCACACCAGTTTGCAATCATCCAACGATGCTTCCTCTTCTCCTATATATTCTACTATGAAGTCAGTTAGCACCTATGCCTTGTGGGGCGTTCAAAGCTAATACTAGATTTTATACTCACTCAATTTCATTGCATACTTCATCATCCATCCAAACGTATTAGGTTTCTGCAGCATGGTACATACTGGTTGATTCGTGAGTATGATTACCTGGTGCACCAGAAAGTAGGGCTTCAGCCATCGTACTATGATAACGATGGCCAAGGCAAATTTTTCTACCTAGGTATACCTGATCTCAAGCGCTTGTAGTATATGGCTGACATAATAGACTAACTTGTGCTCTCTTCCCTCTACTCGGACCAATACAAAGGAGAGCGCTCGGTCGCTCACAGCCAAGTACAAAAAGAGGTCTTCTCCATGGACAGGCTTAGAGAAGATTGGTAGGTGTACTAGGAAGTTCTAGAGCTGCTAAAAGGCAACAATACACTTTGAAGTCTATTTAAAACCTTTTGAGTTTTTCAAGATTTTAAAGAACTCAACGCATCTGTCGACACTCTTTGAGATAAATCTACTCAAGATAGCCACCATGCTAGTGAGTTTTTGTACATCTCAGACCGAGGTTAAAGGCTTCATTGCCTTGATGGTAGTGATCTTCTCGGGGTTAGCCTCAATACCTCTTTGTATGACCAGAAATCTAAGGAACTTACCAGATCTGAATCCAAAGATGTACTTTTAGGGGTTTAACTTCATGTCATACGTGCGCATTTAGTCAAAGGCTTCCTAAAGATCCTTGACATGATCGACCAGCATCCAGTTCTTAATGATCATGTCATCAGCGTACACCTCCATATTATACCTAATTTGGGGCTTAAACAATTTCGCTACCATTTGGTGGTATGTAGGCTCGACATTTTTCAATCCAAATGGCATCATAGTGTAATAATGCGTATCATAATCGATGATAAAAGAGGTATGGACTTTATCCTTTATGTCCATTTTGATCTGGTTATACCCCAAGAAGACGTCCATAAAGCTCAACAGGACATGTCCCGATATAGAATTAACGAGTTGATCAATCCTCGGGAGGGGGAAACAATCTTTAGGGTTAGCTTTATTGAGGTCGATGTAATCGATGTACTTTCGCCACTTCCCATTCTTCTTCTTTACCAATACCATGTTGGCTAGCCATATCGAGTACTTTCCTCCCTTACGAAGTCAACCTTAAGCAGCTTTTGTACTTCCTCCTCGATTGCAGCCTACCTTTTCGGAGTGAAATGCCTCTTCTTCTGTTTGATAGGCTACACTATAGTGTTAATGTTGAGGCTATGAGTCGCTAAGTCGAGGGAAATTCTAGGCATGTCCGATGCTAACCAAGAAAACCTGTCCAAGTTTGCCCATAAGAAGGCAGTGATTTCATCCTTTACCTTGACTGGAGTCTCAATCCTAACTTTAGTGGTCTGCTCATGTGAGGTTTTGATCTAGATGTCTTGTGTTTTCTCTCTAGGCTCACTTCTCTCATCCAACCTCTCCTATAGGCCTATTTCTAGGATGAAGATACCATTCCCTTTGACTACCTTGACATACAGCTCTCGCGAGAGCTTTTAATTACATCTACATACTCCCACCCCGGTTGGGGTCGGGAATTTGACCTTCAAATGAAGGGAGGATGTGATCACCCCAAACACATTAAGGCTTGGTCTTCCCAAGAGCACGTTATAAGGGGAAGGCCAATCAATCACAACAAACTCTACGAGTCGATGTGCTATGCGGTCATCTTCATGCCACACAATTGTCATCATCGCCAAGTTCCATATTTAACGTAATGATACCCTTAGCTCAGACATACTTCCATTGAAGCCTATCAAATTATTATGGTATGGCTTCATTTTTACTAGTAGCTTCTTCCTTATCCTCTCATATGTGTGGAGGAAGAGTATGTCGATAAAGCTGGCAGTATCCACCATAATCTTTAAGACCTCAAATTTTGAGATCCTTACCTTTATCATCAGGGCATCTTGATGGGGTATATCGACCCGTTCAAGGTCTTCATCAGAGAAGGAGATGAAAGTATCCAACTTCTATCTCTTCTCTCTTACAACAAGCACCTCTGATGGGGCATTAACCAAGCTGCTGCTACTTAGCCGACTCCCAAGGTATGGCCTCCCCCATGATTACATTAATGACACTATTAAGGGCATGATCATTGCGGCAGTCATTATTCTGCTTGGTGTAGGCGTTTTAGGTCTATTGCCTCTAAGGTGCCCTATCTCCATCATCATCAAAACAATTGTCATTCCTCTGATGAGCCACATATTCATTGAAGAAACCATGTTGAATGGCATATTCAAGGGCATTCTTCAACTAAAAGAACTCGTCAATAGTGTAGCCATGGTCTTCGTAGAACTGACAATATTTATTAGAGTTCTAATGACTAGAGTACCCCTGCATTTTCTACGGCCACTAAAGTAAATTCCGGTGCTTCACTTCGGAATAGACTTGGGCAATAAGTTTATTCAGGGGTGTATACTGGGTGTAAATAGGAGGGGGGAGTGGGTCACGCTTAGCCCAGCAATTCTTCTTCCCAAAGCTCTCCCTTTCTGGTCTGCTCATCATCCTACCACCGAGGGGATTCTTCACAGACAATTTTTCTTTGTCTTGCTTTCCTCTCGACCTTTCTCAATTAGCATCATGCCTAGCACAAATGTTGTCTTCCTAGTTGATATATTTTTAGGCTTTGTTCTAAAAGTCAACCAGGGTCTTTGACTTACTTTTCACAAGCGATCAAAAGAAATCCCTTAATGGTCAAATACTAAGTTGTGCGACATGGACAACGACTCCCTTGTCCAGTTGAGGGATCTTGACCACAGAATTGTTAAACCAGGTAACGTAGTCGTATAGAGACTTGTCTTCACCCTGCCTTACAAGGTATAAGGACAATGTATCCTTAGATGGAGGCTTGCCAGCCATAAAGTGGAGACTAAATCTTCACGCTAGCTCATCAAAGGAGCTAATAGAATTTGTAGGGAGGTGGTTAAACCACATCCAAGCTACCTTCCTTAAGATGCTTGGGAAAGCCTTGCACATTATAACATCCTCATAACTATGGAGGTTTATGAGGGTGCAGAAGTAGAGAAGATGGTCATCAAGATCACTCGTGCCATCGTACTAGTCTAAGGATAGAAGTTTGCTGTTAGGGGCAAACACATCATCTTGGGCACCCCTAGTGAAGGGAGTCTTATTGCTGGCGACCAGCCCAGTGTTGCCAATAGCCTTGCTCCCCTACTACTCGGAGAGCTACCTTACCATGGTACAAAACTCATTTAGGTTAGCATCATCTGTTAAGTGAGCTTGTCATGTAACTGCATGAGCTTACACTCCTTACGAGTTGGCTTCTTATTCATTGCCAACCAAAGCTCAATCATGGACCTTACTTGATGCTGATGCAAGGGTGGATCAAGTTACTGATCTCTACCATTCTGTTGCTGCTACTGGATGCTGTTCTACCTAATACAAGCATCCGAAGCTTTTGGAAGGGGTTAGTTTATGTGTTGTGCCACTCCACTTCTTTTAGGTGAGTATAGAGTAGCCTGTCCTGTGCAACATATTCTTCAACCAAACGTTCCATGCACTCCAAGCGCTCTTCCAACACAACCCTTGGGAGGGGCTGATTGCCTCCAAGTTGGTCCTTTACCAACTGTTGGTCCTCCTACTCGTCACATTAGGACATAATGTTAAAGGAATTATTCGCGAGGTATGTGTTTAATGTGTTTAAGGTTTCAGGTGTAGGAATTTCGATTCCCACAAACGATGCCAAATGTCGCCTCTAAGTTCTTGCCAGTAAGTATTAAGGTTTTGTACGTGGAATACCTACAGAACAACATACTATAAGGTGATACCAGGGGATTGTTCAACATGGCTACTCCAATGCTTAAATCAATAATAGGGCTTTTAAGAGTATAAATAATATGTAAGCTTAATGTGCAGAGTCTAGAGAAATTTACCATTAGATAATAACCCAGTATTTATAGTGGAGTGGAGTTGAGGCGAACCAGCAATTGAAAGTCAGTTGGTGAGAGGGAGATTTTCTCTTGCAAGTATAGGAGACTAGGGTCATCGTGCCCGACGTGTCCTACTTATTCTGAACGTGACTATTTCACACTAATTAATTCTTATCTTGTACATTTTAGCTGCTGCAAGGTTTATAATTAATTCTTATCTTGTACATTCTAGCTGCTGCAAGGTTTATAATTAATTCTTATCTTGTACATTCTAGCTGCTGCAAGGTTTATTGGGCTTGGTCAATATAGGCTTAGGGCTTAGACCCACAAGAGCAAGCCTCAGGCCATAAGATGCATCGGATCTAGTAGGGCCTATGTTTAAAGTATCCTGTCAACATCCTCTATGACTTTGAGATTAAGGGAAAAAACCTTCAATCTTCTTCCGAAATGGAACTAACCTTATTCCATTTTTTATACGAAACATGGTCCTTGCCCGAAAATATTAGAACTCACGTATTTTTGTGCCCTAAAATTATGATTATTAACACGCACACATGGTTAGACTTTAAACTTAATTTATGCATCTAATGTTATGAGATGCTTTAGCCATTCGACTTATAATTATAATTTACAAATGAACTATCGGATAGAGAAGCTCCTACTAGAACCAAAATTTAGCCAAGTAGATAAACCCAATTACATTTATATACATAAGAATGGGTAATTTAGGAGAGAGCCACAACCACACACAAAATCCCATGCTTTGTCAATAGAGATTTTTTCTACGTATAGACCTCAGTTTGCTAATAGTTTCAGAATTGATTTTCTATTAATATAGTTTAATCAATCAATATCCAAACTAAATTTGAATCACTTAGATTAGATCTAGATCTACATGGTTGATATTTATTTATTTTTTTTATCTCATCAAAAAAATGGATTACGACCTTAATTACTTCATCCTATATTATTTCTCAATCTATACACTTATCAAATTCAAGTTTTCATAAGATCTCATTCTTACTCATCAACCCTTGTATTTACTCTATTTTGTTTGTAAAAGGGTGCACATGACATATAAATCCAATGTGGTAACTACCCACTTTGACTTGGGTATCACATAGCTCTATAAAAATACTAAAGTATCTAGTATAGGCATATCCAGAATTCTTTTCATGTTACTAGTATTAGAGTAAAGTAAAGGCGGGGGTTCAGTTTGCTTGTTCTTATAGAGTGTAGTGGTGGATACACAAATTATAGGTGAATGGGTACAAATTGGATAGTGTATGAGATCCCATTTACACATTTTTCTGTCGATATCATTCTCAAATTTTTAAACTAAAACATACCCGATAAGTTTGGATTAGAGGTGTTGGTGATATTCCCAGCCAAATGGTCACATAAATATACTCCAAGGTAATCATATCGAGATTTCCGGCTCGACCATTAATTCAATGGTTGATCTCATTGATAGTGAATACTCGGCAACAAAAGTCTGATAGATGGCCTGCTTATTATTATTTGCCTCTAGTGATTTATCTTGTATCAATGAAAATCATGTGTGAACAAAAGCCACAATAACTTCTTGCATCGCAATCCACGAATATGATATAAGGGATCCGGACATGCGGCGGAACTGATCCGAAACCGGGTTTCCACCCATGGGATCCTAGTTTCAAAATCAAGGATTATAACCAGCCCGACTAGCAATAGTCTCAGGCCGGTTTGCTGGAACTGTCGATTTATGGGATGGGTCCAAGACTTGTGCACCATTTCTAGTTCTTTTTTTTTTTTTTTTTTCATTTTTTAGTTTTCCATATATTTTCCTCTCTAGCCATTTCCGTCAGATTTTTTTTTTAACTCATAGCACTTATCAAGCTCTCGTCTTTTCAAATCTAAACGCTAGCATATACCAGGGAACGAGCCAAACTAGCTCGGAATCGACTTGAAACCACCAAGCAGCAAATTTTGAATGTAGATGGAATCGTGACCAAGCCGACTATGCTTGGTTTCAACCAATTCATGAGGTTCATGAGCCAATTCCGAAACCCTTGAATAGACAATTTTTTTTCCATTAAGTATAAATATATATATTTTTATAAAATATAAAATATGGTATGTACAAATTATGTATAATATATGCATATATATCATGTATATACTCTTTTTTTTTCTTTTTATTATTTAATTTGACAAATTTTGAATTATCGATTCAAATTGATCGATCGAGTCGATCTATCTAGAAAATTCTAAAGCTGATTCAAACCCGGCTTCCACAAGCCAATTATGAACTCTTAAATTGCCAAGCTAGGCTTCCCTACGTCTATGCCTGTGTTGTGTTTTGAAAATACAAGCCCACATATCATTCTTTTCACTTTTGTCATCTTTAGTTAAAATTTATCTCTCTTTTTTAATCCATAGCCTTGCTATGATAGCAGACTATTCTTGTCATTTCAAGCCTACATGGCAAGCCTATGTCCATTGATATTTCAAGCCTACAATGTAAGTTCACCCCGATAATTTTTTTTTTTTTTTCTCAAATTTGATGTGAGTCAAAACCTACTAGGTCTTGGGATCTAACCCATCTAGGAACTGTCATCCCAACAATTCCTCTCATGGTTCAAAATTGTAAAGGATGGGCCTGGTCCAGTCCTCATCCTGCTGACTTGGTTTTAGATCAACTCGTGTTTCGGATCTAGCCTACATCTAGGTCTAGGTAGTGTTGATAGTCCATTTCGCCTTTAGGTCTTCAAGTTTAAGCATGTCCTACTAAAGGCATTGCAATGCGGAGAAGATAGGAGCATCACGATTAACATGTGGAGTGACAATTGGAGATCCAAACGAATCAAATAAATTATGGGAAGATGGCTTAATTGCCATTCTCGTTCCCCTCACCGATAAATATCTCAGAAGCACACTAAGTAAAGGGACCAAAATCCTAGACAATCATGAGTTTGTGTTGTTGTTTTATTCTCACATTACCCTTGTGCAAACTATTGATGTGAATGTCAAAGTACTTACACCGGAGACACATTTGATACCCTGAAACTTAGTTTCTTCAGCAAATTACCTACAGTTAGATAAAAGCACTTATATGTTGGCCATCTTTTGGATTTTTACTAGCAAAGCACTAATGCTTGTGGGGCCAGTCCAAATATGTATCTGGTGGAAGGGTATCGATATCATGCATAAGTTCCCTGATTGAGGTGCTTATTTCACAAGATAATCTCTATTTTACTTTCGATTTTTATTTTGAAATAAAATAGAACGATAGGAACCCAACATATGTAGAAACTGAAATGTACTTTATTAACTCTGCAAATAATGTAAACAATACAGTGAGTACATTATTAACTAAAACTCACTTTTTGTATAGAATGTCCTACAAAAGTGAGTTACCAATGAACATCTACAAAATGCAAACATATAATATTTTAATATAACCAGTAAGCATAATAGCCCAAAGTAGTACAACTATGACTATCATTTGCATGCCAAAGATCGAACGACCCTATTTGGCACATCAACAGCTATAGTGCAGTTCATCTCAGTGGACTTCTTCTTCTTGAAGATAAACATCAATCTAACTTTTCCTTCCATCTTTCCCTGACTACTTAGTGTCAGGATACCAGAGCTCAAGTCACTACCAAGATTGGAAGTGCTAGGCAATGAAGCAGATGATAAAGTCGCATTCAAATCAATCTTCTTGGTAGATTTGAAATTCGCCTTACCTTTCGGGATGGCCACCTGACCAACTTGAACACCTTCATAGGTGAAATCGACGGTAGTAGCATCATACTTGTAAGGTCCAAAGTTGGTGTTCTTCACCCGGATTGGTGCAATGAAGTTCATGTCGAAAGAAGCTGGGTTTTGAGAGCTCGTTAGGGATTGGATCTCAAAATTTGCTATCCTGAACTTGGGTCTATGGACACGCATTACAACAAGTGCAAAAACCAAAATGACTATCACCTGAAAGACAGCAAAAATAGAAATATAAAGAATCCATTTCATCCTCTTCTTTCGTTTCTCTTCCTCGTACTGAGCTTGTAAGGACTCCTGATCGTTCCTGATATGCCCATATGGTGGTGATGGATGCGCTTGTTCGTTCTTTTCGGATTCCATTGATCGAGCTTTAGAGCTAACTATATGCTTTTAACTTGGTGTGTTTTTGTGGTGATGATGGAAGATACTTGTTTGATATATATATAGTGTTATTGGAACAACACTACCAGACTGTCTGAAGTACATGACAACATGGTTAATGGAGACATTTTCCTTGAAGATGGCTCCTAAAACAGGAATATGGGATTTCAAGATACCGAAACACGCTAAGGTTGTAAATTCTTGACTTTCTAGACAAATTTGACCTTTTAGAAACGCAAATTTTTTATTTATTTATTTCTATGACTAATAGCCATCAATCGGAGCTTCTATCGAATATATTTGTACGGCAAGCTTGATGACTCAGTTTCAATGAACGCATTCCTTTTTACATGATTAATTTTTCTGGGAAGTGAGAGCAATATAGTATGAATGGTATATCTTGTTTCACATATGGACGTCAAATTATTGCATGTACACCAATTATATGTAGGAAAATTATGTTAACAAATGCATTTATAATTTGTTGGTTTATTTTTTCCTTTTTTTTTTTTTAATTCATGGCCTATGCAATTCTCTATTAAGCAATGGCTACTTCAAGCCTCGTAGTTCATGATATATAGCACATGACACGTATATGTCCACGTAATAAAATCACAAATTATGCATATACTTTATTGAAAAATCCTAAATCAAGTAAAATAACACACTTGAAAACTCTTTGACATTAGGTTTGAGAGTGAAGTGTATATTATTTTGATGGTATAGGGTTTCAAGTAAGACACCTGAGATTCAGGGTTTTATTAATGAAATATATGGTGTCATGTGCTATTTTTAATTAAGTATTATGATTACTTCAAGGAGAATGATATAATAGGTAATATGTTTCTAAAAGGATAAAGTACAAATAAATAAACTAAAAAAAGTGAAAATATAGATGATAATTTTGTAATTTACCCTTCTAAAAAAATGCAACGTTTTCCTCTTCCTCCGGTGCGCCATCAAAGTATAATATGAAAGCAAATGACACGAATGAGGGAGGCTCCTGAAATATGAGGTTGGCTCAAAAATTGTCATGTAATCCAATTAAAATGTCGATCGACTGGACTTTCTTGGTTTTTCATGTATTACTTTGAACTACTAATATATTATTTTAGAACAGAATGGTCTTAATTTGACAATTCATTCAATGTAGAAACTGCCTCGTAAAATGTATAGTTGCAAGGAAAATATATCTATGCATATATCGATGTAGGAAATGGAGATAAAACTCAATTTGCACGGCAGATTGCACCAGTGCCGTTCTAATATTGGTTAATTTATCATTTTTTTTTTTTTTTTTGTTGGGGTAAGAAGCAAGATGTATTCAACGGGAAAATAATATGCACATGAAAGCCATTAGTTCATAGGTGAACTTGGCCCAAAAGTGCATGAGCTACAAGCTCCATTTTCCCTGTGAATAGCCAAATAATGGGTTTCTTCGCTAAAATTATATATTACATTCCTTCCTATGATATATTTAGGTAATTTTTATACAATTTTCATGTATTTTTTTTTAAATATAAAATAAGAAGAAAATATACAAGTCGACCGATCGTCCATTACCATTTTCCCTTTTTTTGAGAGGGGTATATATATATATATATAATAGAGGTCAATGTACACGTGTTACATTTACAAAAAAAAAAATGAGGAGAGAGAGAGAGATTTAAGTGCAATTAGTAGGAGAGCATGGACATATTTATTCATTAGTTATAATTTTAATAATTTATTTTATTATTAGTTTTTTTTTTGTTAAATAATAGTAAATGAAGGGTAAATACGTAATTTAAAAAAAAACAATTACTTAAAATTTTATTTGTTTTAATAATATAGATATAGATATTTATATAGACATACAGTTTTTATTTTTTTGGTATTTCATATGATTAGTTATCTTTGAAATGAAAATAAAACGACATATAAAAATGAAAAATGAAAGACAAGATAATATCATAGTGGCAATCTAAATTTTTCATGTTTTTACAATTTTACACATTAAGTTTTAAGTTATCAAATTGAACAACCAAAGTTTATTTGCTATTATTTCTATTTTTTTTTTTTTTCATTACAGACAATTAACCCTATCATCATTAAAAAACCAATAATAATGAGATGCGCATATACTATTAGTTTCATGATTCATAATCTACTAAGGAAATTGTAGCCGATAGCCATGTATTCATATCAAGAAAAAATATACACATTATCGGTAAAAAGTCACAATGACAAAATTAAAATAAAACGATGTAATAAAATATTAAAACAAAATAAACAAAATTAAAATCCACTTTGTGCAAGATCAATCAATGCATCAACAAACCATTTATTGGTTTCTAATAATGATTGTATTAATGATCATTGAGGGAAAATAGTCACCTTATAAGTAAATAAACTTATAACTGGTTGTATAATTTAATAATTTGAAATTTGAGGTATAAAATTGAAAAAACCTATAAAATGATATATAAAAATAAAATATGAATGGCCAACAGATCAAGACGTAGAATAATTATGGTAAATTTCTTCTTTTCTAATATAATCTAGTATATTTTCTTTTTCCTATAAAAAGTCAACTAATAATTCATCCATAATCAAAATGAACGTACTTCGTACTCAACTGACTAATGCTGGTTCCTAAATAACTTTGGAAATCACCAGAACGTCCCAACCAATTCCGACATGATTTGCATTTTCGCATAGAAGAATTCCGTACACTCATTTGAAGAAAGGAAAATCGATGCTTCGATTGATAGCAACACGTTAACAGGAAAAAGGAAAAATACGATAGCGACCTGGTACGCGTTTTGCTTTTCTTCTCCCAAAGATAAACATGTTATTCTATTAAAATATAACCTCAACATTGATCTCTATGATGATCACTCTAATATTTCTGCTTCTCTTGTCCAACATTTTCCAAATGTTTAAAATTCCTGGCCAGTTTGATCCAAAGCATGCGAGTGTATTATAATAAGTATTATCCATCACATATAATATACGACAATATGAATAATTATCTTTTGAGAAATTACCCATTATCACATAATCGGTTGTAATTGATAGTAACACCCACGTATTATACGTGTATTACCATCATTTTCAAGCGTTTTGCACAGTAATGGGATCCATTGTATATTTTCCAAAGCTTTGTATTTTCTAGCAATGGGTTTCCTGCTTAATTCGGTTTGGTGGTTGTGTTTGTGGTTGTATCCATAAAATGGAGTTTCGAGTGTTAGGTTTTTTTTTTTTTTTTTTTTTTTCTTTTTAAATACAATGGCCCAGCTAAAACAAAACATAAGATAAAGATACATCATACATGATTTGAAACCTGGATTTGAGTTTATAGCAAGAATGGATGTTAGCCATTTTAAAAACGGTAGGAAATAATGGATAGAGAAATTTAGACGTTAGTCATAATGTGTAAGATTACAGTTAACCTCGACTTAAAGACTGCACTTCTATGTATTTTAATGTGATTTTATTATCAAAATTTTATTAAAATCGATAAAAAAAAATATCGATTAAATAGGCACATGCACTATAAATATAGAAAAAGAACAACAAAAATGGGGTTTGAATCACTTATATTTTGTTAAATGTTTTTATCCCAATACCGTCTTTGAGTTTTGGTTGATATAGATTTAGTTGACATTAGGCTTCGTGTAACTATATAAGCCTGTAAAACAAAAAACAATGAGAGGCATGGGGTGTTGTCCGACGTAGCTATTCTAATATTTAAGTTAGATTGATGTGTAAGAAAAATGATAGTATTTAAATGTAAAGAGTAGACTCTACTATGTAAAGTATCAAGTAGTTTATAGTTAAATGATGGTCTTATATTTATAGAAGAGTAAAGTTGGCAATTAAAAAGGAATTGGTAAACAAAAACCACATCCGCAAATGTTGAGTAGTGGAGTTATAATGTTCAACATATTCCATAAATGTAAAACATAGTTATTGACTTAGTTATTTAGCCTTATCCAGTCTTCTATCAATAAGTGACCGTTATTATTGGGCAGGCTGTGTTATGGGTCTAGATTGAGCTCGATAATGAAAATGGAGAAGTTGAGTCTAGAGAAATACAACCTAAGCTATAAGCCCAATTAGGTCTACACAAACTTGAGGGTCTCGTGTCCAAAAAGCTATATCATTATCATAATGTTATGAGATATTTTAAAAATTTAAATAATCTTAATTATTGAATATATAACTTTACTTACAACATTTTAGAGTATTCATTTCTCATAAAGTAACTAGACTTGGTCGATTTTATTTTTCACCTCCCTTCGGTAATTTGGAAGCGCCAAACAGAGGGGGCCGCCACAGGAAGAGGCTTCTACTATCGTTCTTATTTTTATTTTCAGATAGCTACTTTCGTAAGCCTTTTGCAAGGAGATTCTACATCGAAAGCAAGGAACAAACATTATTTATACATGGATTTGAGCATGAGATTGCTAAATTATTTAATGTCATTTATTGTTTTTCGTCACCTTATCTCAGTTTTATCTATCCTAAATCATAAGTTATTGGTTAAATTAATATACGATGTAAAACATAAGAGATTGCAATTACACCACTAAATTATTGATGAAGTACAGGAATATCTCATAAACTCTCCACAAGGTCTATTTATTTAATCAATAGTTCATAGGATATAAGTTTAATTTTCCTTAAAAAAATACATATTCATTCGTATAAATCTTAAAGTTTTGCAAATTATATTTATAAATTATGCAAATAAAATACAAAGACAAGAACTTCTAAAATTGCCTTGTGGTTTGAGATCTCTTTTCCTGGTTGCATCATAGCAATCAACTTGTGCACACGTTTTTAATATTTATTTTTTAATCCCTTTTTCTAGTTTTGCATGGCATCATCTAAACCTGTGAAGTTCATAAAAATTTTCAGTAGTACTAATACATCATGTGTTTTGATGAGTAGTGGATTAATAATATACTAATAAAATTTTAATCCATAAAAATATGGACACACTGTTATTAATACATGTTTAACTATCATTGATACTTACTCACCGCTCATTAAAATAAGTGTTTTATTAATATCAATGAATCTTTTTTCATTAGGCTTTCCTTATGTAGATGTCTCCATCAAAGATATTACCATTTGTTACTTAAAAGAAAGATTCCCATATACTAAACTTGATATGTCATCCAAAAAAAGTAATCCAAAGGATAAACCCACAAGAACATACATTCCCTTTAAAAATAACCAAGCAAAGTACAAATTCGAAGCTTCGAGTTAATGAATTGGATAACAAGAACTCTCTCTATATAAACACGTTCTTCTTATCAACAAAATCACTCATAGCAAGTCAAAATTCCTAGCTTAGATGAAGGCGTTTTGCTCATAATTTACAAATAATAAAAGCTAGCACACCAACTTTTGAATATTATTTCTTCGAATCTCCTTCTTCACATGTCATAATCTTTTAAACGAGCCCTTCGTGTTAGACAACACATATAAATACCAAAACTCATCATCAAACCCAAATTGCATCGAAACGCGGAATTAGTTAACACATCACCTTATTGTTGTTGTTGTTCAATATGTCGGGAAAGCCCCAAGAGAGGTATCCTAGACGAGGGCATGCAGAATTACCAGAAGAGAGGAGAAGGAAGAGAATGAAATGGGCAGCTTGTTTAGCCTTTGTGGTGTTCCAAACTTTGGTCATCTTGGTCTTTATACTTGTCATCATGCATGTACATAGACCCAAATTTAGGTTAGGCAAATTGCAAATCGAAACCCTAACAACTTCTCCTTCCTTTGACATGAACCTCCTTGCTCCAATTAGGGTTAAGAACAAGAACTTTGGTCCATATAAATACGAAGCCACAACCGTCGAGTTCACCTATGGTGGTGTTAAGGTTGGTCAAGTTGGGATTCATAGTGGTAAGGCTGGTTTTCGATCCACAAAGAAGTTTGATGTTAGTGTGACGCTGGATTCTAAGGCATTGCCTAGTAATTCAAATCTTGCCAAGGATTTGAAATCGGGTGTGTTGACATTGAAAAGCCAAGGGAAAATGAATGGGGAGGTGAAAATGATATATATTTTTAAGAAGAAGAAGTCTACTAACATGAATTGTACCATGACAATTGATGTTTCAGCTAAGGTTGTCAAATCTTTGTCATGTAAATAACAAGATGGTGAAGTTCACATCCACATTTGTATTTTTATCTTTTTCAAATTTCCTTTGTTTTTTTTTTTTTCTTTTTTATTTTTGGTTTGGGAAGTGTGGAATTGTGCTTTTATTAGTCAATGATGTTAAATCAATGTAAAGTTCTTTAATCTTGTTGCTCAAGTAATTTTTCTTTCTGTGTATCATGACGAACTTTTTACAATTACTTTTAGAATTCTCTTCTACAAGTATTCACTCTCCATTATACATAACTTATAGTGAATAATATGTATTAAATATTTTTTTTTCCATTTATACCATGTAATTCACAGAGTAGTTGTAAATCCATCATTTTGTATTTACTTCAAGTATCATAAAAGACATACTTTTAGACTCTTAATTACTAACATTTTCTCTTGATGAAAATCATAATAAATAAATAAATAAAAACAAAAATATGTATAACTATATAAAAAAAAAAACTAAAAGATGAAGCATAAATTATGGAAATAAATCCTGAAAACTATGAAACAGTAAGAGTGTAATAAACTCAAGTTCGAGCTTGACTTGAAAACTTGAAGCCCGTGCTTGGTTCGAGTTTGATTGAGCTTTAAATTTTAAGCTATAACTCTATTCGAATATATATATATAAACTAATTTCAACTCAATTTAACTCAATTAAACTCAATTTTTTTATAAATTTTACTTAAATAACCCCAAACTCAATTATATTTAAATTAAATTAAAAATTATACTAAACTTAATTAGTCTCATGAGCCTTATAAATTTAGTATTTTAAGAGTCAAGCTCGACTCAATTTATCATTCGAGTAGCATGAACTCGAGCTCGAGCTTAAGCTCAACTATCAATAAATCGAATTTGAGTAAAATTTTAATTGAACTCGAACAGTTTAAATTCCTATGAAACAAGAAAGACACTTCTAAAGACTTTAAAGATAACAAAGATTTCCAAATTTATTGATGGCTACACCAAACCCCCTAATAAATCTATAGGATATATATTATTTGCCTTTTTGTCATTTAGATTTCTTAATTTAATGTCACATCACCCTTAAAACTACGTGACATAAAATATTTTGATTCTAATAGCACGTTTGGTTGGTGGTATTAAATAACGTAGGAAAAGAATTGTACTTCCTAAATAACATAAAAATGATTTTAGCAATGGATTAAGTGTACATATAAAAACACAAGTATACTTACCTCACTCCATGGCTTAATTGTTGACTAGAGTCTCACAGCTAAAATATGGAAATATGCAAGAAAGGATTAAGGAATAACTATTCTTTTAGTTTTCATAAAGAATTGCAATTCCTCCATTGTTAACAATAAAAAATTATCTAAAATAGTCATTACTTAAACTAAATGCAATAACTTGACGAGGAAGAAATAGCAATTTTATTTAACTCCTCTTATGAAGTCAATTAAAGTGCAATAATAATTCGAAACAAAAGTTGGACTTGGAACTAATTTGGTGCTCAACTTTTAGACTCTGTTTGGCAATGTTAAAACCTTATAAACTGTAGAAATGGTAAAAATATGAATGCGCAAGCATTAGGCCTAAAATTGCTAAAATTGAAAAAAAAAAAATCACAAATCGGGACAAAACTTATGGAATAAGCCCAATGACCCTAAGGGGAAGCTGGTGAAATAAAAATGAAAGGTCTAATGAAAAGCCCATTTAGTCACTCAAAAGCCCACAAAATAGTTAAGAAAGTCCAAATGACAATTGAACCTAAATTGAAGTCACAAGCCCATTATTTAAACACTTAAATTAAAATACTAGAAATGGGCTAAGAAATAAATATAATTTTTAATATCTCAAGCCCATACATGAAATTAAGGTCCAACAAGAGTTAAAGCCCAACAAAAATTAAAGTAAAAAAAGCCAAAATTAATAAAGGCTAGTAACTTTTTAGCCTAACACCAAAAAATGAGGGCCCTACATCAAAATGGACTCAACACAAGAAAGTATACCAAAAAAAGATAGAAATCGACTTTAAAAACACAAAAATCAAAGTTAAAATGAGAAAATTATGATAAAAACAAATTTAAACCCCAAAGTTGGAAACCATAGGAAAATATAATAGATAGTTAGGTAGTTGACCTTATACTTATAAGCCTCCTATTTCATTATTTTCAAGTGATCAAAAGCTCAACACAGATCTTTCTATAGACTATTATGATCTATAGATGTTATGGTCGAGTGAGCATCTTTATGATTACTATACTTGCTTTTGTTTATATTATAGTTGCAATAAATATTAGATAATACAAGATTGCTTAAGGTTTCGAGCTACGCATGTGAATGGAACTATGTGATACATCGTATGAAGATATAATAATATAAGATAACAAATTGTGATTGAAATAATTGTCCAAGTGTTTGCTATAATTGTCTGGACACATGAATAACTTAACCTAATCATATTTGGTCATATGATTAAAAGGGACATGCATAACACAAAAAGCATTACATTATATTGGCTATCACATCATGCATGTTGGATGGAGGGGTATTACGAGGGTTGATATATATATATTGATTTTTCATATGGAGCACACATACAACGTAGCTCCACCTTAGCTAATGGGATCACTAAGTACTAGAGACGCCAATTGCCTAACTAAGAGTCTTATCCTAAAAACCCATACTCAGGGGTAAGTAGACTATGTATGATACTCGCATCTACGCCTTTGGCCATAGAATGCAAAAAATGAGAAAAGTGAGGAATTATGTGACAAAAAGAGCAAGAGTTGAAGTGAGAACATTATAAGACTTAGGGGCTAAGAACTAGTGGAAACTGGATCTAGCAATTTAGTTCACTCCAACTATGGTTATTAAAATAGTGATTTTACTATTTATTTAAACTTATAGAATCATACAAAATCGTATAAAACAGGTAAAATCATAAACTTATATCATCATACATCAAAATTTCGTAATTTTACCAAAAGTCTGTATTTTAACAATATTACATTTATTTTAACTAAGAAAAACAATATAAAATCATACATTTAACTTGCGCTTTTTACAATCATGACTCCAACCCTAACTTTGAAGGTGTAATCTTGAACTATGGATAGTTACCGATTCGACTATATATATGTGGTATGAGCATATAATTGTTTTGCATTGCATATGTTTGAATAATTTAACTTGTCTACTATTGCTTGACCATATGGTATGAGAGATATTCACTAAGCTAAATGTAACTTCTACCCCCTTAGTCTTTTTATGCAAGACAATATTTAGCTAGTATTAAGTCAAGCCATGCCTAACATCAACTAAGAAGCAAGGGAGTATGAGAGAAGATTGAGAGCATGAGAAAACCTAGTATTATTGATAGGCTCTTTTTACTATGACTGTATTTTCAATAGCCTAGTGATTATTACGGTTTATGTTGATTATATTTGTATCTACCACTATTATTTTGTAGGGCCTATGCCCTAGTACCTATCCATGATCTAGTTGTGAATTGGTTGTAATGAATTTTAAGTTAGATATTGTTATATTAGTGTTTAAATTTACACTTCTAGATTGCTACCTAAGTATTTGGAGTTCGCCTTGTTTGTCACTTCGAAGATTCTTGATTAACAAAGGAGTTGATCTCATAATTTTATATGGTATACAACGATCTACCATAATTAAGGTTTCCATTAGAGTGTGACAAAACATTATGGAATGAAGCATTTCATTCCATTTCTTTCTTATGACTCTAAATGAGAATTAGGAACAACATTTCATTCCTTTCTTGTCTTGTTTACCCAATTCTACCCATTCTCACTCTCCTTTAAAATGCCAAACACGATATTAGTCTAACATATCAGTCTTTTAGGTTTTAGCTTCTCATAATTTAAAAACCACCTCTCAAATTCTTAAGCAATAATCACAAGTTAAACCCTCTAAAACCTTAACCCATTTTTATCATGCAGTCAAAATGGTAGCAACCTAAACCCTATTACTTTGTTACTTTCTTCATTTTTCTTGCTTTGATTTTGTTTAAATCCCCTCTAATGGATGAGATGCATAAATTTTGTGTCGAATATGATAGATGTGTTCATGAACTCAATAAGAATCCCTAAGAATGAGGAATTTGGTATTTCTTTAAGATATTTTCATTATTTTGACCATCCTCTATTTTTGCTAAAGTTTGGCAATGTTTGCAAGGAAAGACATGTCTCTCCTTTTATATCATCAATCATGCAAGAACTTAGAGCAATCAAAATATAAATATCTTAACTAATTCATATTTTATCCTAACCTAAGAACACTTTTCCAGTTCAATCATTTTCTCCACTCATATTGTCATTAGCAAAGATAAATAATAATATTAGTGACGAATTGAACAAGGCTAATACTAACTTCTAGAATCAATCTTGCACAATATTAATGATTGGAAATATGTGATATCCCTCAAGTATAAGGTAATGGAATTTTAATCTCCCAAGCATCTTAATGACTAAGGATAGTTCACTGGAACTTTAAGGTTAAACATGCTCACTTAAAAGCACTTCTAAAGTAAGTAACATCTTGAGAAGTAACTAACACTAAAGGTAAAATTGTATAACATATCACACCAAAGCGAATAACATCTCGTTATGTAGAGGAGATTCTAATATCCTTCATACAAAATGTGATAGAATTCTAATAGTCGATATGCTTACGTTATAATGGTTTAGAGTTTATCAAAACACTAAGGTTAAACGTGCTCACCATAAAGTATTTTCAAGATGGGTGACTTCTTAGAAAATAGTCGACAGTAAAGACAAAGACTTTACGTCATAACAAACCAAAACAAATAGTATCTTAGTGTGCATATTCTCGGTTGTAACAGAATAGATTCCTAAGAAAGTTAAAAATCATAATGAAAACTCATTCTATTGAATTATTAGAATTAAAAAAAAAAAATCATACTAAAACCTCATTCTATTGAATTATTAGAATAAAAGCCATGAGTATAAAAACCTTGAACCACTGATTAGATGAATTAAGAATTAAAGATGTAAGGGATTTTAAATGCCACAACGAAAGACCCTTAATTATGTACGAATTCAATAAGAACAAAGAGTTAAACTCGATATTGGCAATTATCTAATTTTCATACCATTATTTTACAAGCCTATGCGATTATACCTATTTATGGGCTAGAATAAGACCCCAAATAAAGGAAACTAACAAACTGGGAAATAAACTAATATAGAAAACCATAGAAACAACAAAAAGAAAAGTTGCTGAAAAGCTTTGCATAAGAAGCACTTAGTTCAAATGTTGAAATGAGGCATTAAAATGCGCAAGTACTTTATTTGAACGTGAGTATCATCATGCAAATGACCCCTTTTTATAACAAGCTTCGCATTTGATTGGAATAGGGTCACATACCAATAATGAAAGATTGTAGCTTTAGATTTGTGATTAAATTATAGCAATCTCCATCTTCTTGCAGTAGTCTCCCACCCTATATTGAGTTTTTTTGTCTCATTTCATATCGAATTCATGTTAGTAAGAAAAAAAAATTACATAAAGTTGAATAGAGATCATAAAATAATTAATTTATGTTGAAATCATGTTTATCCATATTTTAATCGAGCACTTCTCATGATGTATCATATCAAATTCATGTTTTGCCTTTATATAATCGTGTTTCTAATAGTTTGGCATTTGTGTTTGCGTTGACAGGTAGTTTTGACATCTACTAGTCCCACTTGCAAATGCAACATCTTTCTTCCAGGGGATCTTCATCTCTATTGTTTTATTTTTCTAGATGTGACAGTATTTGTAAAACATAGATGGTAATTCTTTAGAAACCATTTATTACTATCGTCATGTGTTTAGACATGATTGGTAATTATCTACTGCTCCACATATTGCGTGCAATGCTTAGATCAACCCTTTCCGTTTTCTAGAGAATTCGATGCTGTTGTTGCTACGAAGGGCCAATATGCGTCGAAAATGTAATCAAAATTCAATATTTATATCTTGTAGAATGCATAGTAATTATATGGAGAATCACAAAAGTCTCTTTCCAAAAAGAGTTCAAGAAATGAGTAAGGACCAATGGCAGCCTGGAAACTCTATTTTCCCATGTGAGGAATGTCTCTTTCCAACGTATTGTTTGAATGAATGGACCATCCGTGTATTTATTTATGTTTTCCCTTAAAATGGAAGTTATGGTCCGATATTAGTCCATTGAATACGAAGATCTCCCTTCCAAGCTAGTGTGAGATTGGTGCTCAGATTTGGAAACACAACGTTTCCTCGAACAAGAAGTTGTTCCTTCGTTATATTCATTCATTGTTTACACATTACTGCCTAGAATTATCTTGCATCAACGGTAGTCTATAGGGTCGACATCAAAGATATGGTTGGAGTTCGATCAAGACTGAATTCCATTAAGGACAATTTACAACGCCTTTTAAAACCAATCTTTTTAAACTATTAGAGTAGTCGAACCAAAATACTTTAAAATGGTTTAGTTTGGCTTAATTTTGGTTGGAACCATTTATTTTCTTTTAATTATATGTCTTTTTTTTTTTTCCTTTTATCATCTCTCTTGATATAAGTTATCTTTATATACATTATTGACTTTTTTTTCTCTTCACAATTATACTCCGATTAAAAAAAAAAAAACCTAGTAATTATGGCTTATTTTAAAAAACCACTAATATCAATCCGTATAATCATTAGAATTTATAAGGTTAGGATAATTTGAATTTTTACTAGAATAAAGTAGAACAAATTAATTAAAATGAAAGGAAAATGCAAATAACTCTCCTAAACTTAGACTTTGGTGCAGATTGTTCCATAAATTTTTAAAGTATAGTTTTTTATCCTCAAATTTTTAATTTTAAAGTATAAATATCCCATTCTGGGTTATTCTCAATTTAGGGAGTTATTTATTAATTTATAAAAATTTATAAACCAAAAGCTACACTTTAAAAGTTTAAAGAAGTAATTCATATCAAAGTCAAATTTTAGGAGAATCATATATAATCTCCTCTAAAATGAAATCAGTAATATAAAGGGTTGTAATGAAAACTCTCCCATATAAACTAAAAATAACTAACCTTTTTTTTTAGAAATAATGTAATTCTATTGGGTTTAAAGTGGTTCAATTTAAGAGTATTAAACGAACTACTTTATATGATTCGAAGTATCTAATTGAACCATAATTTATAATTTGATTCGATTTATTATATTTGAATACATCGCTAATATTCATGGACTTAATTTGCATTTTAAAAGTCTCTGATGAGGCGATTGTTGGCCCTCATAAAAGAATAAACAAAAGGACAAATCTTGTCATTGGGCTATATCTGAATATGGAAAGTATTCACTAGGTTTTTCTTTAACAAGTGTCCAATCGAATTGACTTATGTTGCACATTTGGCATTCGAAGCTTCTAAGGTTTGTCTAATAAAAGTACAAACAGAAAAATTTTCTCCCTCGTGGCTAAATATGCTATCAAACATCTTGTAATTCAGCTTATAAATAGCGTAACATATTGGAATGAAAATCCAATTACAAGCATGAGATCCCAAATGGATTATACGAAAATATCCGTTCTATTTGTATTTGCTAATAAAACCTTACGTAGAATTTCCTTTTCTAGCTCTAACAAAAATTCGAGAATGTATTTTTCTTTCACTTAAGATATATAAAAAAAAATGTACTCGCGTTATAAATATATAAATAATTCTCGTATTTCATTTCAATTTCCAAAGAGGAATTATATATAGTTATAATATATGCATCTATACAAATGTAACCACACTTATGTAAAGTGAAATGAGCTTAGTGGACATATAGAGAAAACCATAAAGTGAGTACTTTCTAGGGGAATAAAAAATTGGAAAAGTCATTCTGATTGTGTTAAATTTTGAATCAATGTTAAAATTTGACATCTTTTGCAATCATAAATATAACACTTCTATTTAGTCAATCATACATCCAATTAATGATGTAATTGTCATCATCTACACCTTAGTTAACTCCAATTTATATCGTTAGTTCAGTTAGCACAATGAACCAATAGAGTGGCCACCTATAGTTGTGGGGTGTCACACAATCCCCAATAGGTGGTCATCAGCTACCCCTTACAAGAAAATGGATCAAATCCACTTTAAAAATGTAGATCACAAGACCTACTAATAGCCATGAATAGTCACACGTAACTCAAAGAGGATCGTGTGACTCTCCTACAGCTGTAGGAGGCCACCTTATTAGTTGATTGTATTAACTAGACTAATTGTGTGAATTAGAGTTAATTAAGATACAGATAGTGACAATTTAATCTTTAACTGAGTGTATAATTAGATAAATCAAAATTTTAAGTATATAATTACAAAAAATAACAAAGTTAAGGTATAAACCATAACATTACCCCTTAAATTTGAAAGATTATTTAGCTTTAGCTTTAGTTAGTCAAATATTAGCATATTTTATTTATTCTTGTATTTTAGTTAGTTGACTTATATTTTTAGATAGCTAACACTTGTTTTCTTCTTATTGGTTGTTTAGTAGTTAGTTTGTTATGGTAAATATAAATACTTCACTCCAATAATTGTAGAATTTAATCAATTCATTTTCTAAGCAAATAGTAAATTGTTACGTTACATTTTCTTTTACATCACTAAAGCTCTCGAACTGCATCATCAATGGCTAAAGTGTTTTGCAAATGTTGAATTCTAAAATGGTATCGAAGTAGGTTCTAGGTAGATATGTTCTTGTACCTCTTCAACTTCCTTGAATTACATGAATCAAATTGTGATAAAAAAATATGAATAAAGAAATTAAGTCAGGATTAATAATTAGTATTACTTATCTAGATCAGAAAATCTTAGAATGTATGTAGAAAACATAATCTTTAATGACAATAATTAGCTATCATGGAGCAAGTCTATGAGATTAGGTCTAGGTGTAAAAGTTAAGATTGGTTTTGTTGATGGATCTATATAAAAGTTTGTAGAAAATGCAAAGAATTGTATTATGTGGTTGCGGTGTGATTTTTTGGTAAGAAGTTGGCTATTAAATTCTATGATAAGCAGTCTAGCACAAAACTTCCTCTATACTCAATTAGTAAAGGAACTTTAAGATGAAATTAAAGAGCACTATGGTACTTAAAGTAGACCCTTAATTTTTCAGTTGAGGCTTGAAATTAGCAATATTAGGCAAAATAATGCAACTGTGAGTATGTATTATAAAAAGTTGCGTTGGTGTTGGGATGAGTCACAAGAGCTTCATCCATTTCCTCATTATAAGTCTAATCTGGAGGAATATTCTACATGTGCCTTTAAAGAGAGAGTAGTTGAGTATAAATCTCATATAAAGCTTATACAGTTTTTAATGGGATTGAATGAAGGATATGAAGGTATGAAGAACCAGATCTTGTCTATGGATCCTCTTTCATCAATAAATAAGGCTTATTACTTAGTATAACAAGTGGAAAAACAACAAGAAGTTATAAGAAGCTTTAATGCCAATATTGATGTTGCTGCTTTTTCTATTAGTAAATCAAGCTTAATAGATAAAAGGAAGAGTGAGAAAGGATTATATTATCGACGCCGTAAAACAGAGGGACACTCAATTGAGACATGCTTCCAAATCATTGGATATCTTAACCAATATAAGTGTAAGAGGTTGAATTCAAAGACTAAACCTAAACCTATGGTTTCTTTGTCTCAAATAGGCAGTAACACTAGTAATAGTAAGCTAAGTACTCCTTTCAAAGAAGGAGTTCAACAAAATTTGAGTGCTTCATGTCTTTATAATAAAGAGTTTTTACATAGCCTTAGTTAGGAAATGATGAAATTCATGAAGGAAAAGGAAGGATCTGTAAGTGCTTCCAATGCTGTTACATCAACAAGTATGATAGTTGTTAAAACATTTTGCTTAGTTGCTGTTAATGATTATTTGAATATTTAGATAGTGGACACGGGTGCAACCGACCATATGACTTTACATCTTGATATACTCATTGATACAGAATATTTGAATGAACCAATTTCAATTAAATTGCCAAATGGAACCTTGTTTTCATTAACAACCATTGGTTCAATCAAACTCAACTCAACTTTCTCTTTGAAACATGTGCTCTATGTTCCATGATTTACACACAATTTGCTATTTGTGTATAAGCTTGTTTCTGATCTATCACTTAAGGTGATTATTGATTCTTTCTCCTGCCAATTTCAAGACCAGAATACTAGCAAAGTCATTACAATTGCTCAAGCTAAAAGCAAACTCTATATACTTAGTCCTAGTTTGTCTAAATCTATACATGGTATTTCTCGCAATAATCATGTTTCTATTCCTTCATTTATACAAATATGTCTTGGCAATAAAGATATATACTTAGTGCATAATCGGTTGGGACATACATCAATTTCAAAATTAAGTTGTATGGACTGCTGTAAACATTTGAATTTTAAGGATTTTGTTTGTGATTCATGTCAACAAGCAAAATTTCATAGACTTAGTTTTCCTATCAATTCCAATACAACTTCTTTTGCCTTTTAGTTACTCCATGTAAATGTTTAGGGACCTTACCATGTGGCTTGTTTAACTAGTGCTTAGTATTTTCTAACCACTATTGATGATTACTCGCATTCTACTTGGACATATTTGATACATCATAAGTCACAAACACCTACTCTTCTAAAAGAATTAGTTCATTATGTTTTAAATCAATTCTCAATCACTCCAAAATATGTTCATACAAATAATGGAGGTGAATTTGTTTCCCATTCTTGCCAAACACTATTTTAAACACCTAAGACTACACATCAAAAAACCATCCCTTATATACCATAACAAAATGGCCAAGTTAAAAGTAATCATAGACATTTGTTAAATATATCCCAAACACTTTGTATTCATGATAATTTACCTAAAGAATTTTGAAGAGGATGTGTCTTAGCCTCCACTTATCTTATAAACCGAATGCCAATAAAATCTTTGGGTTGGAAAACTCCTTTTGAAGTTCTATTTCACAAAAAACCAAATTACTCTTGTCTTAAAGTCTTTAGGGTTTTATGTTATCTTGCTAATCTTTTTCCTTTAAAAGACAAGTTTTAATCCTAAGGGATTGAGGTGTGTTTTTCTTGGTTATGCTAATGGGTGTAAGGCCTATAAAGTTTTTTATCATGTTGCTTCTTCTTGGCCAATCTATCAAATAGATGTTAATAACGCATTTCTTCATGATCATTTACATGAAGAAATTTACAAGCTACTACTTGAGAGATATCTCAAGGCTAAGTCTAATCAAGTTTGTCATTTAAAAAAGTTTTTTTTTATGGGCTTAAACAATACTCTAAACAGTGCAACTTGGAGATTTTTAACTTTCTCATTTCTCATGGCTATTTATAGTCCAAACATGATCATTTACTCTTCCTTAGACAACATGAAAATGGTTGCATAATCATATTACTTTATGTAGATGACATGTTGGTTACTGGTCTAAATGAAGTTCTTGTCCAAGAAATCAAACAACAATTACATGCTACATTCACCATAAAAGACCTTGGTCTTGCTCGTTGTTTTCTCAGATTAGAGCTTTGTTAAATGTCTTTTGGTTGTTTGTTACATCAACCAAAATTTATCCTTGATGTGTTGATTGAATCAGGTTTGTCTGGAGCAAAACCAATATCTACTCCTTTGCCTTCTACATTTTGAATTGATACTACATCAAGTATTAAGTTAACCAATCCAAACTTCTTTTAAAGACTTATAGGAAAACTCTCTTGTATTAATCACATGTGACTTGATATCAATTTTCCAATGTACAGTTTAAGTCAAGTTATGTCTAAACCTTGTGAAAGACATTTACAAGTTACATTTCATATTTTGAAATATCTCAAGGGTATTTTGTCTTTTATGGCTTTTTTATTCGTCCACTTCTTCCTTGTAGTTGTCTGCTTATTCTGATGTAGATTAGGCCTCTAATGTTGTTAATGGTTGATTAATCTTCGGTTATCTAGTCTTCTTGAGCTATTCTTTGGTCTCTTGGAAAACGAAAAAACAATCTACTTTTTCCAACTCATCCATAGGACTGAGTATAGAAGCCTCGACATTGTTGCAAAGGAAATTTTGTAGGTATCATTTGTGTTGAGAGATTTCTCTGTTTCACTTTCTTTGCCTATTACCGAATATTGCGACAACATATAGTAAACCTATATCTCTCAAAGTTTCCATAACTACTTAATAGAGTAGATTCTAAACAAAATATAGTAAGCATTTACAAGTGTACATTTTTATCCTAGAGAAGAGCTTTTTTTTTTTTTTAATGGCTTAAATTTATGCTTGTTCTTCTATATGCACGCTGTTATACCAATAGCGGCATGGTTGTTGACTTGCAATATAACTTAGCCTTCTACTGTAGTATTTCTCTTTGTTTTAAGCATGTTTAATTAGCAACTCAAGGTTTAATCTATAATTGGTCATCCTCAAGAATAATTTAGCAAATATAAATAATACATAAAGTATCGTAATAGAATTATGGCCAGAGCAAACATCATAGCAACTGTACATATCATTGCCTAATAATTGAAGGAGTCACGAAAAAGAAGGCGAGAGATGACGAAATCAAAGAACAACACGGCTTTGCTTAATAAGGGGTTTGGGCTCCTATATGTTTATTTATTTATTTATTTATTATCATTAATATTATTATTACTATTGACACGGATGAATTATGCTTGCAATGTATGGAACACTTAGATCAGTAGAAATAGCGGAAGGATCAAGTTAGAGACAACATGAATCAGAACCAAAAGTCGATCAAAAGACAAGCAAAAGAAGCCATAAATAATTATTTAATTTATTTCCATAATTAAAAAAATGAAATGAAGTTATTCTAGCGTTGTATCTATACTACAGGTGCTTAAAAATAAAAATAATTAAAAGAATCTATCTTTTTCTATACCTAAGTGACGTTGATGTTTAAAAAAATAATTAAAAATCGAATAAAGTTATTCCAGCTACAGGTGCTTAAAAATAGAAATAAATCAATAAATAAATCTTTTTCTATACCCAAGTTATGCTAATGTTGGGAGAAAAAGAGAGATTGTGTATGTTAAAAGAAAAACAACCATAAAGCAATTTTTTTCTTGGGACATGTCATCAATAACAAAATAGCTATTGCCGACCTAATTCACGTTTATTATAACTCCTTTGTTTAGCCTTTTTTTTTTTTTTCTCCGCTCGATTTCCCTTTTTACCAAAAATTAGGAAACTTTTTACAGTACAATCTCTAAAAGTGATCACTTTGAAGCTTTAATAAATAAAACTTATTAACAATAAAAATAAAATATTAACAACCTCATAAAAACTGTCGGTAACTCCCGTAGAAATCTATGGGCAATATTATTTTTACTTTCATTAGAATAATTATTACCTTTTATGAGCCTTATTTACTGTAAATTAGAATGAATTTACTGAAATTAAAATGGCCATTGATTATTTTTTAATAATAGTACCATAATAATAAAAAAAAAAAAACCCAAAAGATTATGACTTTCTCTAAAAGTACATTCTTCTCTAATTTTGTTGTGATTTCAATAAAGTAAGACTAATGGTCATACAAACAATAACAAAAACACATTAAAGAAATTAAAGCAATTAAAGCGTAAACGATTAATAACAAATTAGGGCTTGCCAGGTGCCATCGACACGCATGAGGACCGAACCCTCCTTCGCAGACAGCTCATATATCAAAACCCCACGCGTAACCGAAATATAAAATAACTTCATGCATATGCCCTATACATGCATCCATCTATACATAACTTTACACGTAAGTTTGCAAACACAATTTCGCTAGAACGTAACGTTACAACCATTTAGACTTCCCTCAAGTATCTCAAGACAAAGACACGGATATATACATGTATATATTTATATGTGTGAACGTATAGTTTCCAAAATATTTTCCTATCACAAAACCCTAGAAATTACCAACACTTATATGGCAGAAGAATTTCACTACTATTACAAGAATCCACTCGCAACCTTAAAGTTACACCAAAGAAATGACAAGAAATTTGCCCTTAGGGCAAGTAGACCAAGCACACCACGATACATACGAATATGTCGAAGGATTCCCGTGTATCTGTTCACGTTGTTAGTAATCCTAGCAGCCCTCGGTCTCATTTTCGCCTGCGTCGTATTGCGAGAGAGAAGTCCCGGTTTCGAATTGCGAGAAGTGAAGTTAGAGAATACGATACACAAGAATTATTCGAAATTTACGTTCGCAAACACGAGCCTTGTGATGGATGCTGCGATTGAGAACAAGAACTTCGGCCGATTCGAGATCGAGAACGGCACGGTAAGCTTACTCTTTGGTGGAGATCCTGTGGCGGAGGCCGTGATCATAAAAGCCGGACGACGGGTCCGTGCTCAGGGTACGGCACGTATGAACATAACGATGAACTTGACAACCGATGAATTATCGGATTGTTTGAAGAGGAACTTGAGTAGTGATTTGAATTCTGGGATGTTGAAGTTGAGGAGCTATGGACAATTGAGGGGGAGAGTGTATTTGATGAAAATAGTTAACACTACTAAAGTATCTATTATGGATTGTAGTGTTTGGATTAACGTGTCGAAAAATAGGATTCAGAATTTGGCATGTTGATAGTGTACATAATTAATATATATATATATATATATGTATGTATATATGTAAATATTTGTTGGTGGATTCTGTGGAATGTATTGAATTTATTCTTTTATTCAATATTTATCGAGTGTCAATTTGTATATAAGTTCTCTATTAAAAGAAGAGAAGGAAATATTTTTCTGAATATCTTGCTTATATTCTTGTCTAATCACCTCATATAGTTGAGGCTTCCCAATTTTTTTTCCCACCAACAACATTACGAGAAGGTTCATTTCATTTAAAAAATCAATATTGATGCAGAATACCATGAAAGTACGACGACCTTAGCTATTACAGATAATTCAGATACGAAACTTAATAACAACTTTTTTCTTTTTCTTTTTTCTGGCCTATATCTTATTTGACTACATATATACATTTTAGTATACGAATTACTAATTGTACGCACTCAAAACGTGTCTAATTTGATAAATGGGCCTGTACTTATTGATGTTCCTTTTTCTTATTTCAAAAATAATAAATAAAATACATTTCCTTCTAATTTTGACTAGTCAGATTTTAATTCCTAAGTGGATTGTGAATTTTGGTTAACGCCTTAGAGACATTACGGGTGCTTTCAACACGCATGTAAAGCAAATATCCTAGCATGGCAGGTTGTAAAGCTAATAAAAGATTCTAAAAAGAATTAAAGAGATTCTCCTAGTCTTAGTCAAACCTTAAGTACACGACTCACATATACAATGGGTAAAGCATATATGATTTTATCTGTAAGTTCGTATTGAAAGAAAAAAAATGTACCTATAAATTTAAACCTACATTTTTATCCATTTAATATTTATTTATTTATTGAAAAGCCAAATAAGTTCCATAAGATCCCAAAAATTATGCAAAGACAACAGCAATTTGGAAAATCCCCTTGTTGGTCTTTTATAATATAATCCAATCTTTACTCCTGCTAATTAATACTGAATCAGATCAAACATGTGAACGAAACACGGTAAACCAAATTTCATATTAAAAATCTTTTCAAGACATCTACATTTCTTTTCTTCCCCTTTCATCGAGATTCTAGAATAGTGTGTAGAACAAACGTGACTTCCTATCTCTCTTTGGTTTTAGCACAATTCTTTCAACATTTGCAAGCTCTAGTCAAGTGTAAAACCAGGTAAAAAAAAAAAAAGTTAATGTAATAATAATAATAATAAATTTTAAAAATATAAAATAATAAAAGAAACATAATAATATAATAAAAGTTTGAAGACATGATATAACTTGTAATTGACTAGAGATGTAAAAATAATATTGTTTGGGAAAAAGATTTAGACATCAATATAACATATATTTAGACATCAAATTCCATAAGCAGTATGGTCTAAGAAAATTTAATTTCCCCATTACCTATAATATCTCCTACTTCTCTTATATTTCTTTTATCTCACAACAACAATAATAAACATACCTTTTTGTCTTAGAAATCGCATAAAATCCCTCTCAAATTCAAAGCCAAAATTCAGATTTGAGGGTTGAGGGTTAAAGCACAAGAAAACTGACTAATCTTCCAATTTTTAGTGAGTCATTCGTCTATTTAACATATAAATTCATTTTTCTTCAAGAAGATGTCATAAAACCATAAAGATTTCCATTTTTGTAACTTCACAAGTTTATAATTCAAATCTAAGATGTTTTTTATTAAGAATTATATGCAAGTATTGTTCTTATCCTTTTTCTTGAAAGAACTATTAGTTTTGTTGTTTTAGTGTGTGTTTAGCAAAGGCAGTCGATGAGGTGGATGGGAATGATAGTGATATGGTTACGGTGTAAATTGTGCATTGTTAGTGTTGTTGAGCTGATATTGGAGTATACGTTATCGGGGAGTACGGTATGGTGGTGTGAGTGTATCGCACGTGAGTGGGAGACTATGTATGTATGTTGTACGACTATATCTCTATATGTTTTGTATAGGTATATGTATCAGTGTTAGATATGGCATATGAGTGATCGTAGGTGTGTCGACGTGTGTATTGTAGGTTTATGTCAGTCAATGTATGTGTGCTAAGCAATGTGTGTATCGATCAGCATGTATGTGTGTGTCGTGTATTCGGGTGTATGTGTCAAGTGGTATATGTTTATGCGTATGTTAGGGAGTAGTCAGGGTAAATGTTTGTGTGTATGTGTACAATCAACATGAGGATATATGTGTAGGACACGTATGTGTATGTGTAAGTGTACCAGAGGGGAGGAGAGATGAAAGGAGAGACAAGGACAGTAAGACAAGAGTGAGAGAGACAAGAGAGAAGGGTGGAGGTTAAGAGAGAGAGAGAGTTATATTATATTATATTAAATGTTTATTATATTATGTTATATACAATATATATATTATGATTGTTATGTATATATATTAAATGTATGTATAAGATAAAATAATGTATATAATATGTGATGTTCATGTATCCGTATAAGGGTGGTGTGTGCATATTATAGAATGTTGAAAAGTATATGGAAGGATATAAAAAAAATATATGGAATGAGGTTCGAAAACTTAAACATTGGAGCAAAGGGTTAAATAAAAGTGAAAGAGTATTGAGTTGAGTTAAGGATTAATGAATTGAGTTTTAAATCTAATATTGTTTTTATTACCACATATTAAGAGTCGCGTGGTGTCAAACCTCGTTGAGATAAGAGTACTAGATGTTACGCTTCGAAGTTGCAAAGTCGCAACAGTCCCGCTGTGTAAACCATTCTATGATAGTAACTGGCCTCACAATGCTTACCATAGACATGATCTACACAAGGCGTCGACGACTCCTTGCTTTGAAGTAAACAATCCGATTAACAGTTATACTACAATTATGATAAGTATTACAAATTTCTAATAAACATAGATGATTATAAGTAAGTCCACAGAGCTTCCCAGGAAATTTTACATAAACACAACAGCTTACTAGATTACATGATAACTATCAGTCTTTTATCCTTAACTATAAGGTCACTCTAGTTACACATTATACTAAGTAACTTGATCCTCACACCCCTGGCTTTAAAGGACTAATCTCTGGGTAATTGTAGGACGGCATAGTACTTGAAGTGTTCATAAATCAAAACCTGCAAAAGGATCTATAAGGATATGAGCAACTACAGCTCAGTATGTTGAATTGAAGACTCGTGAATGCATACAAGCACAAACAAGATTATCAATCAATTATTTTCATGCAATACAACAATCAAGTGTCATCACACAACGTAATTCGGTCCGTTGTAAAATCAAAGAAATTTTGCCCGCTCTAATCCAAGTTGAGGAGTTCCATGTTATGCAACAGCTCACAACCAAACCCAAGTTTGTGCAATGGAGACCTCGCTCCTCCCGCGACTACCTTCGAACCATTGACTTCACCCCCGCCGTAACCTCCTCTCCTGTCACTTAATTCAACTGAGGATGAAGAAGGGATCATTTTGCAATCCTACGCTATCCCTTTCGAAGAGGTCGGTATTTGGTTGGAGAATCCTATGATCCCCTAACGGGTTACATTGCATAACATTTTTAGTTCTTAGAGTCGAATAAGATTAAATTTCATTTAGGGTGTTTAGACAATTTCACACCAATTCAATCATAACACAAAATCACTCACATCATAATTTCAGCACGAATTCAGATACGTCAAACACATGCGTAAGCTATTTACAATCACAACCATATACAAGCCTAAGTTTCCGAATACCATAAAACTAGTACTCTATTACAATAAGCAATAACCCAACTTACTTGAAATTGTTCGATCACTCGATCCCTTAGTAGCAAGCTGATTTGTCTCTAGGTGTCCTATAATATAAATAAGTCTTTTTAGTACTTATATTTTATGGATTCATATTCTAATTCATAATTTAACTCATTTTTCCCATGTATACCTATACCGTACTAATGATTCGTTGTATTCTATTTCGAGGTTTGAATCTTAAATTAGATTCTAGTTTTATTCCTAAGTCTTAAATAGGCTCGAATCCCAATATGACATTAATCACATTACACTCGGATATTCAAATATCTTTTTAGGTCTTAATTTAGTATTCTAAACTTATTTGGTACACACTAACCCTAATTGAGGTATCGGATTTATTCTCGATGTGAGAAAATCTTACATTTTCCCGATGTGAGAAAATCTTATATTTTGAGACATTTACTTAAAATTAAATGTTATTTCAGATTTATTATTTTTCTGATTTCTATTATAATATTATCTAAATAACCCTAATTTTTTAGATTTATTAATTTTCAATTTCACATATTATTAATTTCTTACATTAACTACCTAATTCCCTCAATTAACCATACTTAATACTCCAAAGGCTAGGATTAGGTTTCCACATCAAAGATTAGCATCCCTAAACATCTAATTACTAACTAAATTAGTAATTAGTATCTTAATCACCTAATTAATCCAAAATTACCCAATTTTTCCATCATTTTAGGGCTAAAAATTAACTTAAAAATTTCGAAAATTAATTTTAAAAAAATGGCTTCATAACACTATTCTATATCATATGAGCATCCTATAGAAAAAAATTAACCTAAACCTATTTATTTCTAATTATAATCATGCTCGGTTTTGTTCAATTTGTTAAGGACCCCATATTTCCAAACGTGATTAAACTAAATCACTATTTTTCCCTAAATCTACATATAATAAAACCTCAGAATAACAAGTTTCATAATTCTTTGAGCAAAATAACTATTTTTACAAAATTATACAAAATCAGGACAATTATAGGACTCACCCGATTCGATGCTTTTTGGCCGTCCAAACCCGGTCCAAGGTTATCGGCTAGCCCAGACGATGGGTCTAAAGTAGGGTGGTGGTGGCGGCTCGGTCCTAAGTGGTGGTGAGATGTGGGTTTAGCTCACTTGCCCAATCTGAATAGTTTTCTTTTCTTTTTTTGTTTTCTAAATTTTCTCTCAAATTTTTTGATCTCTCGATTTTTCTCAGATTCCTCACTGTCCAAATGAGTTCTGAAAATTTTTCCCCTATTTATAGACAATTTTTGTAATTATTATGCATTAATTAGACATAACTTTGCCCAATTCCCTTGATTTTTAGCTTTTGTGTTACCTAATTCTAATTGGTTGATTTTTATTTGGCAAATCCTGACATGCCATGACCTGATTTGGATCATCTTATCCTCTTCTAATTTTTTTCATAATTAATTTATAATTTTCTTTAATTATTTACTTAGTTTTTGGCCAATTTAGGTAATTTCGCGTATTTTTATCTATACGTAAATACATGTGGGGTACACGTAAACATTTCTAATTATTATTTAGGTCATTCTAAAATTTTTAGTATACATATAATCTATCTCTAGTAATTTATTAGTTATTAGATTACACTTTTCGCCTTTTCGGTAATTAGCAATTAGTATACTTAAAATTTGAAAATTTTATAATCTTCTATTTTACTATTTATTTCCTTAAATTCAAGTTTACAGGGTCATTTTTATTAATATTTCTCTCAATAGCTTATAATTTGGGTTTGATCGAATCCTTTAACCGATCGCCCTAAACCTTATGTTCTAAGTTCACTCCTACGATTACTTGACTTAGCTTTAGGGCTTACAATTCCACCCCCCTTCAAAGAAGTTTTGTCCTCAAAACTTCTGTATATCTAATTTGCACTTAAATGACTAAATACAATAATTTGTATACTTTTACTAACCTAGAAGTTAGAAAAGCCATGGATACTGCTCCATCATCGCGGCTTATGGTTCCCAAGTCATCTCCAAGTTTGGACCTTCATTCCATTGAATCTTCACATACTCCATATCTCTATTCCTTAACTTCTGAACCCGACTATCCAATATCTTTATGAGTTGTCTCACCAATTGAAAATTTCTCGTTATCTCCACTGGCTCTATTTCCACTATCGCATTCGGGTTTTTAATGAATCTTCTCAACATGGATACATGGAATACATTATGATAGCCCGATAGACTTGGAGGTAAAGTTACTTGGTAAGATACATTGCCAACTTTCCCCAATACTTTAAATGGACCAATGTATTGTAGGCTCAGTTTTCCCTTTGAACCAAACCGTCTGAGTCCTTTGAATGGGCTTATTTTAATATAAACATGATCACCAATTTCAAATTCCAAGGGTCTTCTCTTCAAATCAGCCCAACTCTTATAACGGTCCTGAGCTTCTTTCATCCGTTGTTGAACAATCTTAATCTTCTCACTTGTTTGATTGATCATGTTTGGTCCGATCATGGCATACTCTTCGTGATCCCAATACAATAGTGATCTGCTCTTCCTCCCATATAATGCTTCATAAGGTGCCATCTGTATGGTTGCATGATAACTATTATTGTAGGCAAATTCTATCAACGGCAAATATTTATCCCAATCACCTCCAAAATCTAACACACAAGCTCGTAACATATCTTCTAGAATTTGAATTGTTCACTCAGACTGCCCATCTGTTTGTAGGTGATAGGCTATACCAAACTGCAACTTTGTACCCAAAGCTCTATGTAAACTCTCCCAGAATTTGGATAAAAACCAACTATCTCGATCAGAAACAATACTCTCAAGAACACCATGTAGCCTTATTATTTCTCGAACATACAGCCTAGCCATCTTTTCCATTGAATCACCCGTCCGATAAGGTAAGAAATATGCACTATTCGTTAATCTATCCACGACTACCCAAATGGAATCGTATCCAACTTGAGTCATTGGTAATGCTACCACAAAATCCATAGTATATGATCCCATTTCCATCTCGGTATTTCTAAAGGTTGTAATAATCCACCCGGTTTTTGGTGTTCTACTTTAACTTATTGGCATGTAATGCATTCCGATACATACTGTGCCACTTCTCTCTTCATCCCATTCCACCAATACATGAGTTTTAAATCTTAGTACATTTTATTTCCTCCTGGGTGCACAGTATAACCTGTAATGTGTGCTTCATCCAAAATCTGCTTCTTTATGTCAGCATTTTGTGGTACACATATTCTTCCTCTAAACTTTATTAGACCTCTATCATCCACCTTAAAGTCAGGGTCCTGTCCGTTACTTAATTTCTCTTTTATCTCCATCAAACCCTTATCTTCCTCTTGCTTTTGCTTTATTCTCTCTAATAGAGTAGGTTGCAATTCCTAGTTCATTAACTGGCTATTAGGTTCACACCAATCAAACCCAATTTGCATCCTCTCAAATTCATGCACTAATTCACGTTGAGGTGTTAACAATAAGGCAACCTATTCATAATTCTTTCGACTTAATGCATCTGTCACCAAATTGGCCTTTCCAGAGTGGTAATTTATATTCAGATCATAATCTTTAATCAATTCCAACCACCTTCTTTGTCTTAAATTCAACTCCTTCTGAGTAAAGAAATACTTCAAACTCTTATGGTCAGTGTATATCTCATATCATTGTCCATAAAAATAATGTCTCCAAATTTTCAAGGCAAACACTACGGCTGCTAACTCTAAATCATGAGTTGAGTAATTCCTCTCATGTGGCCTCAATTGTCTTGATGCATATGCAACAACTTTTCTATCCTGCATCAATATACAACCTAATCCATTCCGTGAAGCATCACTGTATATATTGTAAGGCTTATCCGGATCAGGTAATGTTAGTACTGGTGCTGTAACCAGTCTTTTCTTCAACTCCTGAAAACTCCTTTCACAATCTTCACTCCATTCAAACTTTACATCCTTCTGGGTCAATCAAGTCAACGATTTGGCAATTTTGGAAAAATCCCTTATGAATCATCGATAGTATCTAGCCATACCCAAAAAACTCCTTATCTCAATCACTGTGGTTGGTTGCTTCCAATCCATTACTGCTCTCACTTTATCCAGGTCTACAGAGATTCCTTCACCAGATATAATATGACCTAAAAAAGAAATTCTATCTAACCAAAAATCACATTTACTTAACTTGGCATACAATTTATTCTCTCTTAACTTCTGTAATGCCAATCGTAAATGCTCTGCATGCTCCTTCTTAGTTTTTGAATAAATCAAAATATCATCAATAAACACCACAACAAACTTATCCAAATATGGTTGATATATACGATTCATCAAGTCCATGAATACAGCCGGAGCATTCGTTAAGCCAAATGGCATCACCAAAAATTCATAATGACCATATCGAGTTTTAAATGCAGTCTTATGCACATCTTCTGGCTTAACTCGTAACTGATGATATCCTGATTTTAAATCTATTCTAGAAAACACAATTGCACCTTGGAGTTAGTTAAACAAATCATCAATGCGAGGTAATAGATACCTATTCTTAATCCTACATTCATATCTATCTATAAGTTATCCCTACTTTTGTTTAGAGAATGTTTATAAATTAATAAATGCTGGCAATATGTACTCATATCAAATAGTAATGACAATATCATTGAAGTCAACATACTTAATAATCTAACTTTGACTATATATTTCATTCAACCTTACATCATTACTATTACAACTTCAAAACAAAAGATACAACTCGATAACTTTCAAATACATACATCAAATTTACAACTTGATTTCATCATTACTTACATAATCTAGTACAAACTCAATCTTTACAACTATACAAGACAAAAGGTTACATCAACCGGCTACATCAAACTTAATTACAACGTACATCTAACTTAATCCAGAAGCTACCAAGTACATCAAAAGTCAAAATACATCAAAAGATCCTAAAATACATCAGTTTCCATCAAAATTGCTACTAGATCATATCTAAAAATCTAACTAAAACAAGTCAGTCATCTAACTAAGCTAATCATCCTCTGAATCCGTGATAGCTACCCCATCAAAGGAATCGTGAGCCACATAGCCTCCTACCGAGTGATCCTCAGGCTCGCTATCTGATGTATAGTCTATAAATACTATCTCTGGAGTCTCAGGAATCACAATCACCTCCTGTACATCATCATCATCCGGCTCAACTGTAGCACCAGCACCAGCACCAGCTCCAACTCCAGCTATCACGGTGTCCACGATCACCTGCATAACTACAATATGTATATCTATATTGGGTTCATTCTCATTCTCTTGCTCCTCCTCAAGGTCTTCTTCTAGATCTTCCTCTTCTGGGTCCTTCTCTGGATCTTCCTCGGGGTCTTCCTCGACATGAACTCCATCTACTTGGGGTTCAACTGGAGGTGGGTTTTCCGGTGGTAGTTCTGGTATTTCAAACTCAGATTCAAGGTTAAGGTTCAATGGTATCTCTATACCATCCCCAGCAGGCTCTGGAAACTGAGGAAACCAATCAATGATCCCTGGTGGGTACTATCTAGGAATGTATGGAGTGTCACCAGGGATGTATGCAATACTAACAGGGTATGGTCTCCCATCCTTCAACCTAGCGGGAAAATACCGTAAGGGCATCATCAAGGTTATAATTCCCTCTTTCTCCAACCATCTCTACTCAAAAGCTGCTATAGCAATGTATCTATTATACTAGGGTCCTAAACTCATCTCCATTCATGCCCACTCATCCTTCCAACTATAGCACATTTTATCATGAAACTTATCAATAATCTCATCAATCGTTCTAAATATATTCCAATCTGCTAATTCCATCAATAGCTACTGCAATTTAACCCTATAATCAATAGGAGATACTTCTCCATTCCATCCAAACCGTATCCAACTATGGATTAGTTCTCCCCTTCGACCCTGTAATTATAATTGAACCAATTAATATTTCCTATTTTAAAGATTGTGGTTACTTATGTTATGCAATCTTTTATCGCCCACTTAATATTACCCACTTTCAATATTCCTATAATGTCTATTTCTTTTTAAAGTATGACGCTTCAAAGCGAGTTTACTAAAACTACGCTCTGATACCAATCGAGAACTGTTACGCCCTGAAGTCACAGAGTCACAACAGTCCCGCCGTGTAAACCATTCTATGATAGTAACTGGCCTCACAGTGCCTACTATAGACATGATCTATACAAGGTGTTGACGACTCCTCGCTTTGAAGTAAACAGTCTGATTAACGGTTATACTACAATTATGATAAATATTACAAATTTCTAATAAACATAGATGATTATAAGTAAGTCCACAGAGCTTCCCAGGAAGTTTTACATAAACACAACAGTTTACTAGATTACATAATAACTATCAGTCTTTTATCCTTAACTACAAGGTCACTCTAGTTACACATTATACTAAGTAAATTAATCCTCACATCCCTAGCTTCAAAGGACTAACCTCTGGGTAATTGTAGGGCGGCATAATACTTGAAGTGTTCATAAATCAGAACTTGCAAAAGGATCTATAAGGATATGAGCAACTACACCTCAATAAGTTGAATTGGAGACTCATGAATGCATACAAGCACAAACAAGATTATCAATCAATTATTTTCATGCAATGCAATAATCAAGTGTCATCGCACAACGTAATCCGGTCCGTTTTGAAATCAGAGAAATTTCACCCGCTCTAATCCAGGTTGAGGAGTTCCATGTTATGCAGCATCTCACAACCAAACCCAGGTTTGTATAATAGAGACCTCACTCCTCCCGCGACTACCTTCAAACCATTGACTTCACCCCCGCCACGACCTCCTCTCCTGTCACTTAGTTCGACTGAGGATGAAGAAGGGACCGTTTTGCAATCCTACGCTATCCCTTTCGAAAGGGTCGGTATTTGGTTGGAGAATCCTATAACCCCCTAACGGGTTATAATGCATGACATTTTTTGTTCTTAGAGTCGAATAAAATTAAATTTCATTTAAGGTGTTCAAACAATTTCACACCAGTTCAATCATAACACAAAATCACTCACATCACAAATTCAGCACGAATTCAGATACGTCAAACACATGCGTAAACTATTTACAATCACAACCATATACAAGCCTAAGTCTCCGAGTACCATAAAACTAATACTCTATTACAATAAGCAATAACCCAACTTACTTGAAATCGCTCAATCGCTCGATCCCTTAGTAGCAAGCTGATTTGTCTCTAGGTGTCCTATAATACAAATAGGTCTTTTTAATACTTATATTTTATGGATTCATATTCTAATTCATAATTTAACTCATTTTTCCCATGTATACCTATACCGTACTAATGATTCGTTGTACTCTATTTCGGGGTTTGAATCCTAAATTTGATTCTAGTTTTAATTCCTAAGTCTTAAATAGGCTCGAATTCTAGTGTGACATTAATCACATTACGCTTGGGTATTCAAATATCTTATTGGGTCTTAATTTAGTATTCTAAACTTATTTGGTACACGCTAACCCTAATTGAGGTATCAGATTTATTCCCGATGTGAGAAAATCTTACATTTTGAGACATTTACTTAAAATTAAATGTTATTTCAGATTTATTATTTTTCTGATTTCTATTATAATATTATCTAAATAACCCTAATTTTTTAGATTTATTAATTTTCAATTTCACATATTACTAATTTCTTCATTAACTACCTAATTCCCTCAATTAACCATACTTAATACTCCAAAGGCTAGGATTAGGTTTCCACATCAGAGATTAGCATCCCTAAATATCTAATTACTAACTAAATTAGTAATTAGTATCTTAATCACTTAATTAACCCAAAATTACCCAATTTTTCCATCATTTTAGGGCTAAAAATTAACTTAAAAATTTCAAAATTTAATTTTAAAAAAATGGCTTCATAACACTGTTCTATATCATATGAGCATCCTACAGAAAAAAATTGAGCTCCAAACTACACTCCTAAACCTATTTATTTCTAATTATAATCATGCTCGGTTTTGTTCAATTTGTTAAGGACCCTATATTTCCAAACGTGATTAAACTAAATCACTATTTTTCCCTAAATCTACATACAATAAAACCTCAGAATAACAAGTTTCATAATTTTCTAGGCAGAATGACTATTTTTACGAAATTATACAAAATCGAGACAATTATGGGACTCACCCAGTTCGATGCTTTTTGGCCATCCAAACCCAGTTCAAGGTTATCGGCCGACCCAGACAGTGGGTCTAGAGTAGGGTGGTGGTGGTGGCTCGGTCCCAAGTGGTGGTGAGATATGGGTTTGGCTCACTTGCCCAATCTGCACAGTTTTCTTTTCTTTTTTTGTTTTCTAAATTTTCTCTCAAATTTTTGGGTCTCTTGATTTTTCTCAGATTCCTCACTACCCAAATGAGTTCTGAAAATTTTTCCCCTATTTATAGACGATTTTTGTAATTATTATGCATTAATTAGACATGACTTTGCCCAATTCCCTTGATTTTTGGCTTTTGTGTTGCCTAATTCTAATTGGTTGATTTTTATTTGGCAGATCCTAACATGTCACAACCTGATTTGGATCATTTTATCCTCTTCTGATTTTTTTCTGATTTTTTCATAATTAATTTATAATTTTCTTTAATTGTTTACTTAGTTTTTAGCCAATTTAGGTAATTTCGTATATTTTTATCTACACGTAAATACATGTGGGGTACACATGAACATTCCTAATTATTATTTAGGCCATTCTAAAATTTTTAGTATACATATAATCTATCTCTAGTAATTTATTAGTTATTAGATTACACTTTTCGCCTTTTCGGTAATTAGCAATTATTATACTTAAAATTTGAAAATTTTATAGTCTCCTATTTTACTACTTATTTCCTTAAATTCAAGTTTACAGGGTCATTTTTACTAATATTTCTCTCAATAGCTTATAATTTGAGTTTGATTGGATCATTTAACTGATCGCCCTAAACCTTATGTTCTAAGTTCACTCCTACAATTATTTGGATTAACTTTAGGGCTTACACTAGATATGGGATACATGGCTGATAGATGTGTGTGTTAAGCTAGTATATATAAACCAGATTAAACCAAAAATTGGACTTAATTGTTTGCTGATTGTACTTAGCTTCAATCGCCCACTAATAGGGTTTAGTGGTGCTAGCGAAACACTTGATGATCTTTGTAAGACCCTGTCTATAAACTCTGTAAATTTAGCTATTTGAGAGTAGAATTGAACTCTAGTATTGTAAATAACTTCACGAATCGATAAGACTGAATAAGATAGAAATTTTATTAAATTATAAATTTGAATATATTATAAGTAATAAAAACCCTATAATCGAAACCTTAATCATGTACAAAAAACCCTAAACCCCATAAATGTGTAAATACTCGAGATTAAACTCAAATTTGACAAAAACCCTAAAATTATAACTTTAAGTTTATAAAATGAATAAATTTACCCTAATGATAATAAAATCCTAAACAAATGCAATTATCGATCAATATACATAATCGCGTGAAATTGTTAGTGAAAGCATTAAGATAACTCCTAAATATTATAAATGTAACGAGTAACAATTTAATTAATCAATTTTAACATTATTTCATAATTACTAAATTTATGATTTTTATATTTAGAAAAGTCTAATTTTTTTTTTTACATTTCCTTTTTATTTTGCCTTTTCCTTTTTCTTCTTCAATTTTTTTTTTTTTCCTTTGCCACGTTCATCTTCCAAAATCCACTTCAGTTGACACTTATGTATGTACAATTCACCATGTGTAATTATTTAGATAAAATAAAAGATTTGGATGAGCCTCTTATCAAATCACTTAATGACCTTGTCTTGCTTTTTCTTTTTCTTTTCCTTTAGCTATTTCATTTTCTTCTTTTCTCCTACTTGTGTCATGCTTGTTGGAGCAAACACACACACACACACTTTTCAAATAACAAAACAAAACCCCACCTATATATATATTTTTGCCCAAAACCGTGAAACCCTTTCCCCTTTCCTATTTAATTTCTTTTGATCTCAATAGCATCAAGTAAAGAAGAAGAATCTTAGATTATTGATTCAAGATACTTCAAAGGAAGAGTAATTAGTATGTATATTATATTTATTTTGTAATAGTCATCTATATGTTTTTTTTTTTCCATATACATGTATATTGTAACATCTTATGTATCCTAGGAGTATGTATAAATTTTGCAAAGAAAAACATATATACATATATTGGAATTTATGAAAAGTTGGTATTATACCATGTACATGCATTCATATGTGTATAAATACATAGTTATATTCATGTGTATATGCATGTTATATTTAATTTTACAAATATTTAGTATAAAAGATTTGTTTATATGTACATATATATATGCATGAATTGTAGTATGTATATTAGGTATTCTTATTATATATGTATATGTATTAATATGTAGCCAAAAATATATATAGGTATAAAGTATAAAAATACTAGTATAGTGTATGTATAGGTATTGTATAGATCTATATATGCGTACAGAACATATAGTATATTTAGGGTTATATTATTTAATTACATAAGTATATATGTATAAATAAATTGAGAGAAATTAACTAAATAAGTGTATGTATACGTATAAAAATATGTATATTAGTGGTATAGTATATATAAGTATACAGGTATACTTAAATAATATATGTACAATATACTATAATACTAAATTAATAAATAAAGTAAGATAGAATATATATAATTATGTATGACATGAGATTCAAAGAAAATGGAAAATGATTAATTTGAAAATTTTAATAAAATATAATAATAAATATAATTATATAAATATTAGGTAAAATACAAAATGGGAAAATTTTGAAAAATATACAAATAAAAAAATGATACGTGGAAATTATTAAAGTAACAAAAAGTGAATTAAACAAGTAGTTGACCCAAAAATAGTATAATAAGTAAATTGTTATAAAATAGACTTAAAAATAATAAAATTACAAAAATATAAAATTTAAGAATTAATTAAATCATAAATCCACAAAGAAAAGCTTAAAATAATAAATTATAATTATTTAAGTCAAAATAATAAAATTGGCAATATTTCTCAACTATAATGAAAAATACGAGTCACAATGTCTAAAACGGACCCTACTACGTAAAAATACATCTAAAAACGATAAAAATCTATTATAAGTTCATAAAAATCAGAATTAAAACGAAAAAGTTATACGTGATTGACGAAAAAGCTCAAACTAAGAAGTTTGTACAAATGGATAACTAATTTAGGTAGTTAGTACTAAATATATGAATAGTTTAGTTAATTCACTCAAATACTTATTATTTTTCGTACTCTCTAAATATCAACTGATTCCAATACAGATACCGACTTACTAATGGACTATTACAACTGTTGATAGACTCAATGACTAAATGAGTTCTCCCAATGACTCTATACTTATTTCATGCTTACTTGCAATTAGTATACCTAAAGTAAATCTTAATAATTTAATGCATTAGGGGTTCGGGTTATGCATGTGCTTGAATAATGGTTGTATGTTGTGTAAAATGTTATGAAATGTAATGGCTGGATAACTGGCTACTTGATTTATTACTGCATAATTGAATGGTTCGTTGATATTAATTGATCACGTCATAAATTATTCGACTTAAGTTAAATTAAATGGATTGTGGATAAGTATGAACATTGTATATAATGTTCCAACCATCACCTCACACGGTTAGTAATTAAGGACCTTAGAGGGATATATTCCCACATGATTTTATTAATATAATGTAGGAGTATTAGTACAATAAGACTACCCTTAGCTCGCAAGTTTGCTTAGCGCCAAAGACGCTAACCATAGATGGCTGGGGGTAAAGTCTAGAGGCCATTGCCCTAAAGTGTGAGCATGAATTGCAGGAGTCACCTCATCGCTAGACTTAGGAATTTGTATACTACTAGACTTTTGGAAATAAAACCTATTTTACGAAACATAGAATTTATATATATATGGTTGGCAGAACCTGATTGTGATTGGTACCAATGTATCCCTGACCCTTATCTCGAAGGGCGTTAAATCCGGTATTGTATGCAGCACTAGTCAATGTCAATTGCATATATTGTTTGGCATACTGTTTGTTCATGCATTCATATGTTTGTTAATTAACTATTGGGGAAATGTCACCAATTATACCTAACCTTTGTCATTTTTTTCAATTTTACACTCTAACTTTCAATTTGTTTTAACATATACCTGATTGAAGTTTTATATGTTTTAATATACACCTTTGTTAACTTTCCTAACACCATTAGTCAAGTAGGCAATGTGACCCAATAATTGAATGACATGTGGAATATTAATATTCATATTTCCACATTAGTCATCCACGTCAGTGAAATTAAAAGAGGAAAAACAAAGAACATTCAAAAGAGTGTAAACTTAGATAGGCCCAACCACCACGGCACTACTCTCTATGCGCAAACCTTCAACACTTGACCCTCAACAACTTCAACCATAAACAACCGCAACTCCGCATAGCCAACACCCACCACTACCATGACTTATGACAGCAAGTGCAAACACCACTCACCAATGACCTATACGTATAGAACCATCCCAGCAAACCCACACTCATATATAGCACCCCAACTCTCTCTCCCTCTCACAACAACCAACAATAGCCCCTCCATTGATTATTCTCTTTCTCCAACGCAAGCACAGACACACATCAGCCCCCATTCATTCCCCTCCCTCTCAACCCAAACTACATAGCAGATACAACACCAAACATACACAGCACCTACATGATCATCACATACACACCACAGAGCCACATGTGACTGTATCATCAACCACCACCGCCCATCATATTTTGAGACCACCATAAGAACCCTAGGCATTGTGACTAACCTTCGTTTTACTAATAAAAATGTCATGAATCTCAAACTTCCCATTTAAAAAACATGCTAAAAGCTATCTTGAAGAGCTCACACGATTGTCGCTGTTAAGTGTTACGGCCCATTAGAGTCTATACCTAATCCGTACCCAATCCTAAAATGCACCAATTTCTTACTAAATGGCTAACTTAGAAGGAAGAAAGTGTGATTAGGATATTTAAAATGAAAATATCAAATGTCGTACAATGATTAGATGATTACGTTGACTTAGCTAACAAAGTTAATTAGAAATAAAAGAAGTACATATAATTACATGTCAAACTTCGATTAGGTGTATATTAAAACAACCTAAATGTTTAGGTGTATAATTGAAAAAAATTATAAAGTACGGGTTCATACCGCAACATTAACTCATTAATTATTTGATAACTTGCTTGATAGTATAATAGAAAGAATATCTCATTAAGCTCTTGTAGCTTACTCCTTAATAGTTTTTCCTTTGCAGGTTGATGGATAATTGGGCATGAGTTAAGAGTCGAGCGTTAAGTGTAAGTATTGAGATGTTTTAGATATTAGAATTAGAGAAATATTGTACAGCTCATTTGAGACTTTAAATGTAAATATTACTTATATATTTAGATTTAATAACTTCAATAAGTTTAAATTTAAGTCTTTACTACTTAATCTTATCATTTGTTAGAAGATACCAATTCTCTACAGTTCTGAGGAACTGTAGAATATTAGATATCCATAACTATTTATATTTTACAATATGTTAATTAATTAAAAAAAATTAAAAACCCTAGTAATAAATTATTTAGAATCTTGCAATTTCTAACTTACAAGACAGTTTATATCATGGGTACGCACGTAATATGAAAATTTTAGACAGTTCTACTAAGCCCTCCTTAGAGTCATGACACTATCCCTGGTGGAGTCCTGCACTAAAATAACCCAAGTAAATCTCAGATGGCTTTTAACACTCGAGTAATTGGGGATGACACAACACCAATACTTATATAGTATTTATATATTGTGTATGTAGAGGTCATGAGTAACATTAAGTCTCAAGATACTAAGACTATACTGTTTGTGGACTTAAATAACAAGATCTAATCGGTTGTTTATTGCATTTATGACAATTACTGGTATGTGCTTGGCTTGTTATATATATTTTCATGCGTATATGTACGATGTCCTGTATTGAGTGTTAGCTCACCTTACAAGGATTACTAGTTTTCAATTGCAAGTTTAGGTATTATTAATGATGTGGAGCATTTTTAACGACATATGATACAACCATTAATTGAGAATGAGGACTATTACTACTTTGGTGGTGGGTCAAGATACGCGTAAATGCTAGACCCAAGTTATATTGAGCTATGAGCTCTTTATTTAGTTGTACTAGTTATGTCAGATATTTATTATACTTGAGGGATTGAGTGGTTATTATGTCACTCATAGTTGTAAATTAAAGAGATTATTTAGTATAAGAGTTGACAAATTTACAATAAATTATGGAATTTAAACAAGTTACAGATTCCTAGACACTTTACGTATCGATAGTGATTAAAGACACGTGGCAAATTATAACGTCCCAGGTTCTAAGGCATTACATCAAGAGAATGAATGAATTGATTAATTATCACTTTCATGGTTAGAAGAGAATGTATGAGAAATTTGTTAAGTGTTTTTTTTTCTTGATAAGTATGTTGATTTGTCAAATATACTGAAACAAAGTTGTTATTTTGAAAGATTATAAAGAATTGTGGTTATAGAACAAGTAATAGGGGTGAATTGTCAGACTTTCAAAATAAGGTATGTTGTAACCATAAATTACTGTCTTTAGTTGGAGTTTGAAGGGTATTGCAAATAGGCTTTAATCAATTAGAAGAAGAAGAATATGGAATTTAGGTTTTTACTAATGGAACTGTATAATTAGAATGAAAGTGCTTATAATTGTGAAATGTTATATTATGTGTTGTTAATTATAATTAAAAATAAGCTTTGGAAATTAATTATTGAATAATGAAGAAGGTTTTGATATATGGGTCGCTTTGGAAGGAAAGAAGAATGGGCTAACCTAAGGTAGTATAGTCGAAGATGCTACCCTTGTACGGCTAATTTAGGGAAAATTGGCTAGGAAGCTCTATCTCATGCACCCACTACCTCCATTGCCCTACCTGACCTCTCATTCTGTCAACTAGGTGGTCAACCAATTTGCTTCTTAAAAGATCTTAAATAATTTCCTAGAGTTCCTCTAAGAGTAAATTTAACCTCTCGATATAAGCTTATCTGTCTATAATGTTATTAGGTTCTTACTAATGAAGTTCTATACTTGTTTTTTAGACAATAACAACGGTTATCAATTAGATTTAGGGACGTATGAGTTAAGTATGTAATTAACTTATGCATTAGATGTCCTTGATAGGTTTGTGATTAAATGAATCAGACTATATTGAAGCTTTAAATGATTTGATACTTATGTTTGGCTAAAGTTGAAAATTCCAAAGCTATGGCTTGGTGCCACTAACCATGAGCTACCGTATCTCAAGTAAAGTCATTAGTTAAGCGATAACAATTCAATGTAACACTTCAAGACTTGAAACACACTAGCACCAACATGTGCCAATACTATAGTATTAACGCATAAAGGCTTAGAATCTACTAAGTAACCATAAATACATTTAATGAACATAACGCATCATCACACCAATATTAAATAACTCCATGTCATCATATATGGCAACTTTATGGTCTCACTTACACATCATGCTCCATTAATACAAACAAAGATAACAAACCTCTTAGAGTCTTACGTGCTCCTAATACAACATCGTCTAGCAACAAAAGAAATCATAAATACATCCTTTTTAGTACTTACAATCCCTAAAACCTTAACTTACATATTAATTAAGTCCTTTAAATTTGTATTAAGAGAAATCAAGGATTACTCTAAAGATCTCTTTCCTCTCTCCATCCCAAGTTATGTTACTAAACCACCAACTCCTCCCCACTCCCACCCCACCCCATCCCCCAGCCGTCACCACCACCCCAACCCCACACCGCACCCTCCCCCCCCCCAACCGACGTGAACGATACGAAGAAGACCCTAACTTTACTATTGTTTTTCATTTTTTGTTAGAGACACTTTTGGTGTTCACCATTTAACAATTATACGTGCTCAATCAAGGAAAAATTTATGTTTGAAGGAAGGATGGTAAAGAATTCTAAGATATTAATCAGATGATAAAACATTCCTTCCATTTCTCTAATAGGTTATTAATCTAAAGAAATCCAATTACACCTTTTAGATAAGGGAATACCATTTGATGAAAAAGAATCGTTCTTGAAAAGGATACGAAAAGTTAGTTTTCTTCATGATTCTTCAAAATAAGTAATTATTACCTCTTTTCTACTTCCCTTTGAATTTAATCACTAAATTGGAGATTTGAAGTATCATATGCTAGTGTTCACAAAAGATAATAGGTATGAATCTTGTGTTAATTATGAATTTGGAGATTTAGTTGCAATTATGGAAAGAAAAAATTAATTATTGAAAAAATGAGGAAAAACGACCTCAATGAGTGAAATAATTCAACCTACTACGTAGGGCAGTCATCTACCCCTTACCTAGGTCGACCACTTGGCTCCAACACCCCTAGTCAACCAGCCCTACTCCTTAGGTTAACTAAATGTTGTTCAAAATAACCTTATGAGTCAATTAGGATCGTGATCAAATATAAAATTGTTAGCTTTAGGATTTCTAACTTTTAAGTGTATTTATGTACTTTTTTATGTTAATTTATTTAGATAATAATATATATTTGATATTATCAATAATTTAAGTAAGAATAAAGTTGTCTCTGAACATTATAAATGGAATGTGCTTCTAATATCATGTTAACAAGAGATAACCTCAACATGGGACAATTTTGGTATTGGTCAATAGGAAACAAAGTAATCCCTTCACATGTTAGTGGTGTAAATGATGACTAATGGCTCATTCATGTAATGTGATGTAGATGATGGGTATTGGTTTGGTTGTACAACATGACACAAAATGATAAGTACTCTAGAGCAAGTCTTATTATGTAATGTAGGAGACATGTTTGAAAGGGTGGACACTAAGTCATTGTTGTTGTTGATTATTATTATTGTTACTGTTGTTGTTGTTACCGTTATTATTATATAATTTAATTATTGCATTTAGTAAATTTATGTATGCATGCGACATGATAAATTTTCAGTACTTTACAACTCACTCATTTGGGATTTTAAATTTGGGTGATGAGTTTGACTTGACTATTAGGCGGAAATAAGAGTAATGTTAGTGCAATTGTTTGTTGATGAATGGTAGAGTAAAATTAATGAGTTTTCATAGTGCAAAGTCTTTAATACACAAAATTGATTTATTATAAGAGTTGAAACGTTTATATTTGAACTTTACAGTGGTTTTAAACCTTACACGCTATTATTGAGGTGGAATCATGTGGCAAACTAATTATGACCTACAGTTTCCATGCAATATGAGAATTCCATAAAATCAAATTAAAATAATGACAAGAACTGTTGGGTAATAATTAAGAAATATGACGTTAATCTGTAAAAGTGTCATTCTTTTTACTATTCTCGGATCTCAATAAATTAAGATTTTTGGCAATATGAACAATAAACCATAGTTCCTTAATAAAGAATCTAAAGCCTAAAGCTCGCCATCGGGGACAGCTCATGTGTCGAATCCCACGCGTTATCCAAATATGTGATAAATAACTTCATGCCCTAAACAAGCACCCACCTATATAAGTGACTTTGCACGTAATTACGCCAAAACGAGACCTTCAAACCTCCGAAGTTTCTTCCAAAATCTAAAGAACAAGAGATATAGACACACTATCCACATAATTATCCTAGAGATTCAAATTGAAAATCGCAAAACCCTAGAAAGTAGAAATCATTCCCAACAATACATATATGGAAGAAGAATACTACTATTACAAGAATCCAGACCAGAGAAGTGGCGAAAAACCAGCCACTAGGGCAAGTAGATGCACACCACGATACCGACGTATACGTCGGAGAATTCCGGTGTATCTGTTCACCTTGTTCGTAATCCTAGCAACACTCGGTCTAATTTTCTACTCTGTTGCATTGCGAGCCAAGAGTCCCGATTTCGAGTTGCGCGAAGTGAATGTAAAGAATATGATGCCTAAGAATTCTTCGAAATTTACTTTCGCGAACACGACCCTTGTCATGGATGCTGCGATTGAGAACAAGAACTTCGGCCGATTCGAGGTCGAGAACGGCACGGTGAGCTTACTCTACGGTGGAGATACTGTGGCGGAGGCCGTGATCATAAAAGCCGGACGACGGGTCCGAGCTCGGGGTACGGCCCATATGAACCTAACGTTGGACTTGACAACCGGTAAATTATCGGATTGTTTGAAGAAGAACTTGAGTAGTGATTTGAATTCTGGGATGTTGAAGTTTAGGAGCTATGGACAATTGAGGGGGAGAGTGTATTTGATGAAAATTGTTAACACTACTAAAGTATCTGTTATGGATTGTAGTATTTGGGTTAACGTGTCAAAAAATGGGATTCAGAATTTCGCATGTTGATAGTGTACAGAAACTTTATTTTTTATATTTTTATGTGATCCTACATAATGTAATGAATTTATATTCTTTTTATTGATTATTAAATTGTATGTATGTTTTCTATTAAATAAAGAATAATGGGAAAAAAAAAATCGTTGGATATCTTGCTTCTATTCTTGTCTAGTCACTAACAAATTTGAGGTTGTTGGTTTCTTTTTTTTTTTTTTTTTTCCTTTTCTTTTTGATGAATAGGATGTTGGTTTTTATGTATATCGATATAATTAATTTTTATCAATCGGTCACAAAATATTCTAGAGTATTCTCGTACTAAATCTTTCGGATATGTGAAGCCTAGGAACAACTTTTTCAATTTTCCAAAGTGTCCTTTTTAGAGGGAAAATATAATAAAGAAAACCAATTTCCTTTTAACGATTAGAATTTGCAAACATTTGTCTCAGGTGGTAAAGACGGGCATGAGTTATAGGAAGAGCATAGTTTGAATCCAATTTTTGTATTGACGAGTAATATATAAATATCTTATAAAGATTTATAATTTTTTAATAAAGAAAGTTCTTAATGATAATAATAGGTAAAAGTATTCATAAAATTTTAATATATTAAAATATAATAGATATTTTTTTTAAAAATAAGTTTCTTTATTAATATATATCAAAATTTTATTGATATTTATATATTAATTATTTATTAACATAACATATTAATATCATTAAAATTTTTTCCTCAAGCATGTTTAATCATCAAAATGAAATCATTCAAATCATTGGTTAGAAATTTATTCCTATGTAGCGACCGTGATGGATTTTAAATTTTGGTCACGCCTTAACGACCGTTTGGGTGCTTTTCTCCAAGCGCACATGTAAAGCAAATATCATAACATGGCAGGCTGAAAAGCTAATAAAAAATTCACCAACATAAGAGATTCTTCTTCTTTTCATTCTCCTATATATTCTCTATCAACTTTTGAATACATGACTCAGATAATATCAAAACATAACTCCAATGAATGTGTCTATGTTGTAAATTAATTTGCTATGGCTGGAATGAATTTCAAACTGAATATTTAATAAAAGAAAATATCTAGAGGGTAAAGTGTGATTATATTTTTATCACCTTACAGAATATTCATCTCCTTTTTTAAATACAAATTGACTTTTTTAAATTGTCATAAATTGTTTCCTTTAAAAAAAAAAAAACTTAAATTGATTATCCAAATTTAAATGAATGTAAATTAAGAATAGAGTAGAGGAGGATTAGACCAATCCCCTAAAAAAATAAAAACAGAATTGTAAAAAAGCCATCTTTATTATATCTAAAAATCCCAAACTTTCTAAATCATCACTATATATCTAAACCATCTAGTAAACATGTTTCATTAGTTCAATCTTAATAGGTCCAATTCGGTGTTATACACCTTAAGTTTTACAAACCTAGTTATATTATTTTAATTGATGGATTTATTGATAAAACATTTTATCTTAATTAATGTTAGCTCTAAGATTAGAACTCACATCAAGTAAAGTTAAAATTTTTCATATCTCCTTTTGCAAACAAATGTACATGAATACCAATAAAAATTGTATGTATATTCGTGCTCCATTAGTATCATTTCCATGATGGCAGCAGGTTTTTGTTAATTTACACCATTGCGTAACGTTCCTGTTTGCGTATTTTTATTATTGCGGGAAGCATACTCAGGTAGCTCTACTTTGGAACCTTAGAAGTTGTAAGAGACCACCTATGAAGAAGAACGTAGAATTGAATATGCATAGCACATGTTATCCTCTGAAAATATTCATGAAGACGCGCCTTTGCATCTGCAATCATCGTTCTTTAACATTGAAACGATTCAATGGATAATATATATTATATGTTATACATATATAATATAAAATACTAATAAAATATTGATATATATACTATGTATAAATTATACATAGTAATAAATTTAGAAGCTATTTCTATTATTAATATTCATATCAATATTTTATTAATATTTATACACTAGTATGCTGTGAAAAAAAATTTTAATGGTATTAACACATCACGTAAATCAATGAGCGGTATATATATATTAATAAAAATTTGACACATAATAGTGAAATAACATACTTTTATAAAAAGTACCAATTATGTTTTCACTCATCAAATTTTTATTAATATTTACATAGTATTCATCGATTTACGTAACATATTAGTACAACAAATGCAAAAGTCAATTGAATTGCAAGTATAAAACAGTAAAATAGAAGATTTTCATTACAATCCAAGGTTCCAAATTTATGATAGGTTTTATTGACTAGAGTGGCTATCATTCAGTCCTTATCTAAAAACAAGCGACCCAAAAATCTGCATGCAAGGTGAAAGAGTGAGCCAAAAGGAATTATTGAGTAAATTTAAATAGTTTTGCCTACTTGAAGTTGAAAAAAAAAATTCAATAGGTATTACATGTAACATGTTATATACATATGGTATGTAAATACTATAAGATATTAACATAAATTACAATGAAATAAATAATTGTTAAATCAATTACCTAACGTGATTTGCACACATCATATATATTAACTTATTGATATTTACATACCATATATGTATAACACGTTATGTGCATTGCCCATTAACCTAAAGTGATAAAACAGTTGCTTCCTTAGGGTGAGATATTAATGTCAAAGAAAATTACTATTATTGAAATCATCATGTGCTTAATCAGTAGTCTTCCTATCATATTCTTTCAACATGTTATTTGGTTCCTAGCATATGTTGTTTCATGGGATAACAAAATCTTGCATTTTGCATAATGCTCTTTCCTCACAAAGGGCTACAATTGTTCATGTTCATTCTTAAGAAAGAATGGGGATTCAACATTCATATATTCATATACTTCATCTATAATCATGATGAACCATCGAGAAAAGTTTAATGGAACTTATACACCATGTGGATGGATTAGTAATGTGCAAGTGTCAATAAAATCATAATATGTGAAATTATAAATGATAATCTTTTAAAAATTATATTCTATTGTTAGTATTTGCATACTATTCATCTAGATATGTGGCATATGTAGTACTATTGAATCTTTTTCTAATCCACCACCACACGTGCAAAGTTAGACTCACACCCGTACTTGCATCGCTAGATATTCACCTGCTATATCAAATCCACTAATACATACCCACTAGAATTGCACCTTACTATACTAGCATCTATGTGCCCCACTAAAATCATAACCTGTTAATCCATAACAAGCAACCCTAATGGCTCACACCATGTGAACTTAATGGTTTTGCACCTACAAGAAAAATAATATATACAGCATAAGGAAGTTAATACAACACAACTTTCTTATTTTATGTTTAATGTGCTAAATATAGTACAAGATTGAGTTAATATCATAAATGGTACCTAAACTTTACCAAAATATGTAATTTATTACCTATATTATGAAAAAGATTAATTTACTACCTAATTAAAATTTTCATGGTTGTTTTTACTATTTGAATTAACTCTATTAAATTCATTTACCGACAAAGCTATAAGGACAAACCATCATAGTTACTAGTAGGTTGAATGACCCACTTTTGGAAGTGGATCGCAAACCATTTCACCTTAAGTAGCCGTTCTAGCCACCTGGTTGGGGGTCTCGCAACTCTATACAAGTGACTACTAGCCACTCATAGGCCTTAGGATGGCTAGAACATTTAATTCCCAATTCGTCCTTATGTCTACGTCTACAAATAGACTTCAAATAATTAATTCAAATAGCAAAAATGACTACAAAAATTTTAATTAAGTAATAAATTAATTTTTTCAAAATACAGTAGTAAATTACATATTTGAGTAAAGTTTGAGTACCATTTATGACATTACCTTATAGGATTTTTTTTTTTTTTCAAATATTGTATGTCGTTTGTTATGTACAAGTGCTATATAAAATAGTGAATTCAATAATGATACTATTTATATAACTATGATAGTGATGATGAAATTGTAACGATATTAATGGTGATGTAATATATAAATATGGTAGCAATGGTAGTGTGCCAAGGTTCTTATGATAGAAATGATGGTGGCTAAAGTGGCATAATAGTAGTAATACGGGTGATAATGGTAACAACATGATGGTAATAATTTAGTGATGGTGATGACTTGGTACTAGTACCAATGATAGTAGCGATAGTGATAGCAAGTTGAGGTGATGATGGTAAGGTAGTAGTGATAGTAATATTGTAACTATAGTGATAGATTGGTGATTGAGAATATATATATACACACACTTATGGGATTTTGATCAAGAGATTTTATTTTATCTTTTTGTAAGATTTTTCTACCAGTAAATGGAAGGGATAAAATCTTTGATATTGGTTTTATATTATAAGGTAGCTTTGTCCAATATCAAACTTAGTTTCTAGACCAGATATGATACAATAGGTGTTGTCATATTCAAAATCTGAAAAAACCTATGAATCAAATGCTATCAACATAACAAAATAGGAACCAAAAATAGATAAGCCAATAAAACATAAAAGTGAAAAAATAAGAAACTAGAAATAGGATATTAAATTCAACAACATCTTAGCTCAAATAGAAAAGTAAGCAAATAAAATTGAAATAGAAAAATTAACTCAACACATTTGACTTGTTGAGACTTGTTATGCATGATAGAACTGACACTAAGAATTATGTGAAACAGTTTCCATGCTACAAGCATAATGCCAAGTTATTATGTACATTAACATCATATGAGTACATCATGCATTGGGTGTTATAAGAGCAATGGAAGCTCCTTTATTGGTATCTTCCCTCCCCTAGCTATTGGCAACAATTGTACAAGATAGGTGTGATGTACCCATTGATGCATCTATAAAGCCAAAGGGGACTTTCTCGTTAATTAAAGTGAAAACTTGTTGAAGCTACTTCTTGAAGGAGTGGAAGTTAAGAGTCACTTGTCGAATCATGGTGCTTCTCCTCCCCAAGTTGTTAACTTGCTATAGTAGGATAAAGCATTAACTATTGATATAGTAGCAAGTGTCTCATCATGTTGCCACTTACTTATACTACCATTGGCTTACTAGGGAGGAATGATAGTGAGTATATTGACCCAACCATTTAGTGATAGAGTGTAGCCATACTACTAATAGTTCGATTATTTGAAGAAATTGGAGAGAAGCTTGGTTGTTGCCAATGTGAGAAAGTGAAGCCATGCCACTATTTAATGATTGTAAAGTTCTTTTGTCTTTGAGAAAGCTGTAATGCTTTGGAGTAGCTCACCACCTCAAATCTAAGATAATACGACATATATTGTCATTTGGATTGCAAATTTGTTTCATGACAAGCTTCAAAAGAATATGCAGACTTTGCTTTTAGATTGGAAAACACTATGCTCTTAGAAGTATTGATGATAGAGATTGCTTAAGAGGGGTCCATAGGCTTAAGCAATTGTTAGTAATCACGCTTAAAATAATTTTAGTTTTGAGAAGCCAACTTTTGAAGATACTGATGAATTTGAAAATAACTTTCACACCAATTGAGAAACTTTAGCTAAGATAAGCTTAAATCTATAGATAATGAGTCAAGGATAAGGATAAGGTTTATTGAGGCAACACTTTTTGCTAAGAAAATATTTTGAAAGAGCTTTTTCCAATAGAAGAGCAACCTTCAAGCAACAATGGAAAAAGGCTGTTAACCAATAGGACAAGTTTATTGTCTACAATCCTTAATAATGGTAAGATCTCTCTAATCATTAGTTATTCAATTTTTCAATTAAAAAGGAAAAGAGAGAGAGAGAGAGAGAAAGAGAGAGAGAAACTTATTTTCTTTTAGAAACCATAAAAAAAAAATGATTTCCAATGAAAGATTGTTGAATTTATAGCTAAGTCTCTCAAAATATCCTAGTTTTGAAAAGCTTCAAAAGCCTCAAAGACCAAAAAAGAAAAAATTAAAAAAATCAAAAAGAGATAGAGAAGAAAAAAGATTAATTGAATTGGCAACCTAATTCCTAGGCTTGCAACAAATCTAACCCAAACAAAGCATGTAAAGAATCGAGTAAAACCTGCAAGGTAAACAAGTAAAACCCATAAGGTGATTAAATTAAAACCTGTATAGTAACCAAGTAAAGCTAGTAGGATGACTATGTTAAAACTTATAAGGTAATCTAAATCAAACCCAGATGGTGATTAAGTTAAAATGCATAAGGCGATTAAGTGAAAGCCTCTAAGGCAACAATAACTAAGTCCAACAACAACAAAAAAAAAAAGGGAAAAAAAAAACTTTAAGTTGTTAAGTGAAATTAGTAAAGTGCAAATGAGAAGTTACTTTTGTCTCTATAGTGAAATTCTAAGCAACTATTTTTTTTTCCATTTATTTTTTTCATTTTATTTTTAGTTTACAATGGTTTCTACGTCATCGTACAAAAATGAGGAAAGTTGAAAAATAACAAAAGTAAAAAAGATCATAAAGTGAAAAAATACCCAAAAGAAAATAAGGAAAAACTTAAAAGATAAAAAATTCTTGAAAATGAGAAACAAAAATAAAAATAGAAAAGGATCAAAATAAAGCAAGGAGAAACACAATTTTTTAAGTTAAAAGCACATTTTTCAAGGTAAAAGCAATTTTTAACTTTGAATATTTTAATGGATTTAAGGCTTTTAATATGAGTGTTTTTAGTTGGGTTGAATTCAATTTAATCACTCATATATAAGTACTAAATATTATTAAGGAAAAATATAAATAACCCCCATAAATTTTTACTTAAGAGCAAATTGATTCCCTAAACTTTCAAAGTGTGATTTTTTATCCTATAAACTTTAATAAATTGGTAAATAACTCTCATAATCTAAAAATAACTCCTTTAAACTTTGATTTGATATACAAATATCTCTTAAAATTATCAAAAATGTACTTTAAACCCCTCCTAAACTTTGACCATAGTGTAACTTTTTTTAACTAAAAAATGAAATAACCTTTATATTACAAATCTATTGAAGTTTAGGAGGTCAAAAACCACACTTTAAAAGTTTAAGAATCAACCCATACCTAAGTCAAAATCTAAGAGAGTTATTTGAAATTTCCCCATATTATTATTTAGGCATAGTTAAGTTCATAACATGTAATTATTAATGAAATGCCAACCCATTGTTTGCAAAAAGAAATTTCCAACATCAAATTATTTAAGTACATATTGAGGTTAAAATCCATTAAAGGAGTTTCTTTGTAAATATTGCCTACATAATGCAATAATTTGTAGCCTAGATAGTTTAGGGAGTAGTTTTGCAATTTGTATGATTTAGATTCAAAATCCCTTTATAAATTTTGGATTTAAGGATTTTGAATTCTCATTCAAGCAAGGATAAACTTTCAAGAGAAAAAAAAAAGTGAAAATAATTTTTCCACCAAACATGTAGGGAAGTCATTTGCACGTAAAATGCACACAAACAACTTCATCTTCTTCCTCTAGTAAGTTTGAATATAGGAAAATAAAGAAACAACAAATAATAGGCCTTTTTTCTATACTATTAATGGAATTTTCCATTCCATCACCAAACTATATATAGAAAACAAAAATACAACAAGTGATTCAACCACCAAAATCTTGTAGCTTATTGCTACTATAACTACTATTCATTACAATTTTGCATTTTCTAACTAAGCCACAACCCATATAGTCATCTTTAACCATTAATAACACAAAAGTTAAAGGACCAACAAAATAGAGCTCCTACGCATCTACTTGCTACATATATCCTACAAGAGCATCAGCTCTCATTCATCTCCCAAAAAGTAATATTAATTCTCCAATCCTACAGCAAAAAGAGATTTTCCCTACAAGCACAAATTGCATTAGTGTATTTGACTTTATAATTTATTGATTCTAATAATAATGAAGTTGTAGTAATAGACTCTACATTAATTTCAATTTTTCCTAAACCGTGTTGTAGACAAAATTTGACTTCGTAGTATATAACCTACAATTTAGCAGCTACTATCGTAAATAGAGTTCACACAAGATATACATAACTCAACCAGCTTGAAACGTCTGTTTTGACACCTGTTAATAACCAAACCTGTGGTAAATCTTTACAAAATACCTATTTTATATAACCTATTATATAATACCACAACAGTATTTACACAAACGATTTACATCCAAAGGTAAAGTTTACAATCAAAGTTTATTTAAAACTACAGGTTTTGCAATCTATATACAATAACTTAGGAAACTAATGAGCTCCCAAGGAATTCCCAATTAGTTTCCTCAAAAACAAAGTCAAAAGCCCAGGTTCAATTGATTCCTCAATCCTCACTTTTCCAAACAGCAGCACACTAACCTGAGAACGGTGGTATCTGAACATCCTAACCTTACTTAATACCTGCAAAAGAGTCTATAGGGATGTGAGTAAAACTAGCTCAGTAAGTAAGATGGAGTCAGAAGAGTATTGTACAAATATAAATAAGGTTAATAATTATGATGAAATATAATGCAATCAATCAAATGAGATATCGCACATTGTTATCCGATCCATTATGAGATTAGATAAATTACATCAACTCCAACCCGGATTGGGAAGTTTCATTACAACTCAAGTCAGACTAAACTCAAGCTTGTGCAATGAAGAACACCCTCCCCCCATGACCGCCTTCAAACCATGACCCCCAACCTTGCTGCGACCTCCTTACCTGTCACTTAGTTCGACTAAGGATGAGAAAATGACCATTTCAACTATCCCCATCGAAGGAAGTTGATATTTGGCCTGACACTCTTAATCATTTCCCCTAATAAGTGTTATACATGTCTAGTTTTATTTTAGTAGAATAAACGTTAGTTTTAATTAGGAGTAGCCAATAAGTTCACATAATACAGAATCAATGCAAACATACAGAACAGCACACCAAGGAGTTGAACTCCTATCACAACTGAGTATCATCCACACACACAGCATGCGCACAATCAACTAACTATAAACATAGCAAAAAGTACTCTTAAGTCTCCAAATACTTTAAACAGTATCCTAACAAGCGGTAAAGCTATAATCCCAACTTACTTGTTTAGACGTTCACTACCGCTGACTTAAATTATTAACTATCTTTGTACTAAAAGATCTTATTTACACAAAAGACCTAAATTTAGTTTTCGTAATCATTACAAAAACAATAGAGTTTAATCTAAAACGATTATATATATATATATATATTATTTCCATAATATATAGTCATATTATCACTATATATCGAATTAAGTTATTAATTATTGATATTATACATCATATATACTATTATATATTATATATCGTTTCAATCATATCGAAACGTACTTTTAATTTATTTATTCACATTTTAATTCCGGTAAGGTTACAGAAATACGTACATTCTTGAATATGATAAAACTATAGGTTATATTACTTAAGATTTTCCGATTTTAACAAAATTAGTTTCGTTGAGTTCATATATACTTAACAATACATTTTACGAATCCTATTTTTAGAAACAACTTTTAACGTTTAGTTCGAGTTTTTAATACAGTTATATATAATTATATAAATATGATCGTATTATACATAATTTACGTTATTAAATTGTATTTTACTTAATTTGTCTATATATTGTTACAATATAAGTATTATCTAATTTTAATATACCTAAAGTATATCCCGATCAAAAAATAATAGTAAATATAATAAAAATATTCATTTAATCCAATCTAATCAGCAATTACATATATAGCTTTTATTTAACTATTTAATTCATTTTAGCTTATTAATATTAAAAATATATCCCAACTTGTAATTTAAGCCAATTTATTAAGTAAATTCATAATAAATAGTCAAAGTTTCCAAATAATTCCCCAAAAATTTCTATAAACTCCTAAAAATATAGGGAATTCAGTTGTCACTTGATTTCAAGTTTCCAACCTATTGCCTATATATTTATATTTACAATTTTACCCTTAAATTATCCTAAATTACTCAATTATGATTATTTTCACACTAAATTAATTTTAATCTGACTCAATACTGTTATTATTATTTACTATAGATCAGTACATGTCCATCTCATCAATTATTCCCATAATTTCCTATTTAATTCATAATTTTAGCCTATTTTCGAGCTATTTTTAGGCCAAAAAATGCAATAAATATTAAAAATATTCAAATCAAAATTCAAGCTACATAGCAATTTTCTATATATCATACACATTCTACACAAAAATTTTCAGTTAAAAACAACATCATTTAGTACATTTATTTTACAATTCTAATTCGGATGAACTGTAAATTTCTTAAAGAGGTATATTATATATTACAAATTTTTCAAAAATAAAAATATCAAGTAAAAACGTTTCAAAATAACCTAAGTACAATTTTTTTTCATAATTTTCTAGTTAGGTTTATTATTTTTTATAAATTATTGAAAAACAAAGTGGGGAATCAACCTTGGTGTTCTTAGGTGCTCCGATGGTCAGCAGTGGTTAGGTAGCTATCAAACGGCCTGAGCAGTGGGTGGACCATCTAAGGTTGGTTGGGTTTCATAGCAGATTAAGGGTAGGCTTGGGTTCTAGCCTAGTACGACTTTTCCCCTGTTTTTATTAATTTCTTTCTATTTTCAATGATTTTTTTCTAATTTTTTTTTTCCTCTAAGTGTTTTTAATTCCAAACTGCTAAACTTTACATGTCTAGTGTTCTTTCCCTTTTATAAGGCTTAAAAGTCAGTTGAATAATTTTTCCTCTAATTATTTTATATTTTTTCCTCTTTCATCTTAATTGAACTAAGCAAGAGGTGTCCTATTCTCATACTTTCACATTTGAATCAGCAATATGAATCCCAAATTTCTACCACGCAATTTTTTTCCAGCAAGCTTCAATGCATTTAGATAAGTGTTATTAAATATTTACTTAAATATGAATATTATATGTCAAGATTTAGTTATTTAATTAGTATATAAGTATATACCCTATATAAATAACATGTAAGATATATAACTTTACTCATATAATTAAGTTTCTAACATATCTTTGATTTTTAGGATATGTTCTCTTAATTAATTTTAATATTTTAACGAAATATATACAATTACATAATTTAGGGATAATTTACGAGCATAATTATTATTTATACCAGGTATATTCATAAAATTACATATATATTCATATAGTAAATTATACTATATTATCTCATTTTATAGCTCAATTAACTTATCTCTAAGTTCCCATCGCAATCTGAGCTCGATTTTAAGAATTCTGAGCATTTTAGTGTTATATTAAATATTCCTACTTCTAAGGGAAAAATTACAATTCTGGGTCATTATTTCTAAAATCTAACTTCACTGTATCACCTTGACTATCTTTTCTATCTTAGTCATAAAGTTTGGACTCAATTGGATAAGTTTCCCTAAAGGGCCTAAATCTAGGCTCGGTTGTCCTAAATTCAATTTTGGGAGCTTACACAAAGTCTAAAGCATAAGCTCGTGGCATATCCTCTAATATCTGTATTGTTCACTTAGACTGTCCATCAGTTTAAGGATGGAATGCCATACTAAACTATACTTTAGTACTTAGAGACTTTTGTAAACTTTTCCAAAACATGCTTACGAATCTCATATCTCTGTTAGAAGTTATTGTAACCAAAATCCCATGCAGTCTCACTATCTCTTGCACATACAACTTGGCTAGCCTCTCCAATCTATAATCCAACCTTATAGGAAAAAAGTGAGCTGCTTTCATTAGCCGATCCACTATTACCTATACCGTATCATGCTTTTCCTTAGTCCTAAGAAGATGGGTGACAAAATCTATGGTCACATGCTCCCACTTCTACTCTAGTGTAGGCAAAGGTTGCAATTCACCGACCAACTTCTTATGTTCAATCTTTACCATCTGGCACATGGTACACTTGGAGACATACTCTGCAATTTCTCACTTCATATTGTTCCACCAGTAACGCTTCTTTAAATCCTTATACATTTTGGTACTCCTAGGATGAACAAAGTAACAAGAGTAACGAGCTTCTTGCAAGATTTCTTGCTTTAACTCTTCCTAGTTTGGCACACCCAATCTATTCCCATACCTCAACATACTTTCAGCATCACTATTAAATTTAGTTGCTTTACCTTATTCTACTTTACTCTTGATTTCCTAGATATCGACATCCTTAAATTGTGTAGCTTTTATTCTATCCATAAGAGTCGATTGAATACATAAATTTGCTAGTCTAGCCCCTACTTGTTATGTCACTATTTCCAACTCTAGTCTACGCATATCTTCTAGTAAAGGTTTTTGTGATGTGATCAGTGTTGCTATGTTACCTTATTTCTTCCTACTAAAAGCATCTACCACCACATTAGCTTTACTTAGATGATACTAAATGTTTACATTATAGTCTTTAATTAACTCCAACCACCTCCTTTATCTTAAATTTAGCTCGTTTTGGGTGAAGATGTATTTCAAACTTTTATGATCGGTAAACACTTGACATCTTTCCCTATATAAGTACTGTCTCAAAAGTTTTAAGGCTAAGACAACTGCTACTAGCTCCAAGTCATAAGGAGGATAATTCTTTTCACATGTTTTCAGTTGCCAAGATGCATAAACAATTACTCTCCCTTCTTACATTAAAATACACCCCAATCCCTAACTAAAAGCATCACTATAAATAACATACTCCTCGCCACTCTAAGGCAATGCCAAAATTGGGACTGTCATCCCAAAACACCTTTATAAACTCATTCACTATTGGAACTTCTTCAATTTTCATATCACCCCTTGCTTCTACAGTCATGGCAATTCATATGTAGGGATACCTATCAACCTTTGAACTTCTAACTTTAAGAAGAACCACTCTTCTCCTAAGGGATCAAAATACACCACCATGTTATGGCAATCTATGGTGGCATCTATGGTGGCATGATACTTGGATAGCCAGATTACTCTAAGTATTATATCAAAATCCGTCATGTTTAAAGCCCATAAATCTACAGGTAACACTCAACCTTGAACTTCTATGTGCACTTCTCTACAAAGTCGATCTAACACTGCCTCTACTCTTAAAGGAGTATCGATACTTAAGGGTTCACAAAACAATTCAGGTTTTTAAGTCACATGCATGCATAAACACATCAAATATGCATGAATGTATAGCACTCATGTCAAATAGCACAAAAGCACTAGCAAAGTGTACAACGAACATACCTGCCATGGTGACTAATTCAGTATACTCTTGGTGCTATTACTGTTGAAGGGAAAACACTTAAGCTAGAGCTCTCTCTCTCAACCCTTGTGGTTTAACAGTTAGTGCCTTAACCTATGCCTCTACTGGGCATTGCACTAGAGTCTACTGTAGAACTATAATCGCTTGTCCTCCTACTATCCCACAATCAACTGCTTTATGGCCTCTTTGCTTGCAAATGTTGCAAAAAATCTATAGGATGGATTTCTCATTACATGTTCTACTTGAATGCCCAACCTTACCATAAGAGAAACAAGCCCCTTCAGGCCAACTGCATTAGCTCAACTCATGAGGCCCCATACATCATGAATACCTCTACACTAGGGCTATTATTGGAGGTAAAGGAAAAGACAAGATTGGATATGTCGACCTAGGTTAGAAAGGCCTAACTAGAATGGCCATAAGTCTAACTAACGGCATTACATACATAGATCTCTTACCCTAGTTCAAATGAGTAACACTTAACCCTCGTCTCTTACCAAGAACCACACTTGCCCTACGAGACTTTTGCTCTTCTCTTCTTGTCATGCACTGTTCTACCCATTTAGCTCTCTCCACAACATTCGCGTAAGTCATCAGTTGGAAAGAACTTACCTTATATTGTAAGTCTGCCTCTAACCCTCTTAGGAAATGATGAGCTCATGATTGATCATCATACTCAATGATAGACTTGTTTCCCTACTGGCAGTTGTAATATGCATTCTCCATAGCGTCCCTTATGCTGTTTAAAAAGTACTTCTCATAAAATAAGTCTTTGAATATCTGCCAATTAACCGGTCCTCAAACCAATCTGCTATCGCTAATCTACCACAAAGCTGTTATACCCCTCAACATATAAGTAGCATAACCAACCTTTATCTCTTTCAGTACTCTAAAAGCAGTAAAGACCTTCTCTACTTCTTCTATTCAATGGTGCACTTCAATTGCATCCTCCTTCTTAGGTTTGAAGGGGTTTATTTGTTTAGCAAACGTATCCAGAGTGAACTATTCTTATTATCACCCTATAAGTACCCCTAACATATTATTCATAGTATGGAGTAGCTGAACACTATCCACTATATCCTGACCTTCACCTCCTTAGGGCAACTGTCCATCTTGTAGTATCTAACCACCTTACATGGTAGCATCAATTAGTGGAAATTGGCTACCTTGCTGCTGCCTTCTTACGTTTCTCTCCACTAGAGCATCTTGCCCGATTCTAGCATTATTGTTAAGTATAGGGATTTTCTTATATGGTATTCTATAAGAGGTATAAGCATAAAATGAGATAAACAACTAAATTCTAAGAAAAGAAATAGAGAAAATCTTATCAAACAAGAAGTAGAGCAAATACTTAACGTAACACAAGCACTAAATAAGGTAAAAGAACTTAAGCTGAATTACTACTACTACTGTCTAAAAATTCTACTTGTTCCTAGATTCTTTCACACCTCTACAAATCCATCACTTATATATTCTATAAATCCTTTAACATAGGCTCTAATATCACTTAATTTGTAATGCTCTAGAACATGGAACACTACAGACTACCACGTATTCTTAGTCCTCTAATGACACATCAGGTTCTAAAAACCAGAATGAATATTTCAAACTTAACATTATAACCACTAACATCGATATAAAAAAGCTGTCATTTTATAAAATTCAAACTCTATAATTTATATTTTACGAGTACCAACAAGATTAAAGAACTCTTTTATCTTTCACAGCAGATATAACATAAATGAAATCAAACAACTAATACAAATAGAAATTAAAAAATAGAACAAGTCTCAACCACAGTTTTCATTTCAATTCTTATTACTACTCTTAAAACTGTTGGCTATCATCATGATAATAGTCTCCAAAACCGATATTTGGGTGGTAATAACTATCATTCCAATCTTTAACTCCAGCATTCTCATACTTAACATATTCTCCATAACTATGATCTTCATAAACATCATTCCTATAGCTAGGAAAAAGAAATAATATAATGAGCTAAAGCCTAGTACATAACACACAACCACATGCGCATGATCAAATGATACATATTTACATGCGTAGAAATACAAAATAAATAAATCACACAATTTATTTAATTATCTTTGTTTTCAAGTTAAATACACAACACATAATAATGGTCCTCATGACCTAATCAAATCACAACATGTATCATAACCTAAGGTTTAGATATGCCTCTTTAGGCCCTTTTATACCTTAACATTGGGCATGCCTCTTCAAGTCCCTCTACAACAACATAGATCTACCCCAGATCATTTCCATGTGAGACTCCACAAAGGATAATGCATCACACAGATCATTGGGGTTTCCCTATAGGGATCTACCATTACGAGCTCTTAGGACGAGCCAAATACAAGCAACAAAAGGATATGTAAACCAAATAGACATTCAATTCATTTTAATTTTTGCTATCCTAACATTCGCATGCACGAGTAAGTGTCACAAACCTTGATATTTGGAATCGTTACCAACAAATCAAACCTAACTTTAAATCCTAGAAACAATAAATACTTATCAAACTCCTTTAAATATTGAGTAAACGTTATCTCTTAGCTAAAACTCACTTTTAGACCATTTAAATTTCCTTAAATTCACTTAATAATACATTACAAGGGTTTACTTCAAAGGTAACAAAGGAATAAAACAAAAAGAATAATAAAAACTCAACATGAAGGAGCAAAGCCTATGACACGATTAAGGACACAATCATGTCTTTTTGGCCATATAATTTACTAAGTTATACTTCATTACTGCATGGGACACGACTAAGGATACAGTTGTGTCACTTTCTGGTTGAATTTTTTTTTTTCACCCAAACTCCTTTCTAAACACAACAACAACACTTCACATCACAAACCCTTGATTCAAATCAACAAAACCCTCCTAAAATCCATTTCTATAATATTTTTAATTAATAAGGCAAAACCAAAACTTGTCAAGAAATTAGGAAATTAGGAAATTTAGGGATTCTGAGGAATACATAAGAATTACCTTAATCTTGACAGTTCTTTAGAGTTTTTGACTTTTCCTTAACCAATTAATTGCAACCTTAAATGATTAAAAGTAAAATCTTAATTTTTTTTTTAAAAAAAAGAAAACTCAAAATCGCAAATCAATCTTCGCTTACCAAGATCCTCTATGGTTACATTCCTCATACAAACTACTCTTACTCTTGAAGGCTACTAATAATTGTAGGACAGAAGTCTAAACCTGTAGTACACAAAGAGTCAAATCATGTACTATAAGGTTAAGGTTTTATTTTAACTCTTTTCTTGAATTTTCGATATCACTCTTCATTAAATCACAGCTTAAGACTTTAATACCCCTTACTCAAAACTTAATCACCTCTTATTTTATTATGACTTTTATTAATTAATTATTCCCCTTTTTTTTCCTTAAGTATTACATTTACGATACAATTGGTTTTAATCCACTTCTTGAAGTCATGATTTAATGAAGGCTCATCAATATTAATAGTTTCCCACAATTTATATATGTGTTGCCCATCAAGACATTCCCTAAAATGTATTGCTCTCATTTTCATTTTGATCACCACACCAAGGACAAGCTGCATTAGGACTTATTCCTCTTTGTTGCAACCTTCTAACTATTGGTAAACTCTCTTGTTGTAGTCTCTGTAGAAATATCATAATAATTGATGAAAAAAGAATGGATCATACCCACTTCCTCTCAATCATAGGTCATTTTAATCAATGTTATACATATTTTTAAGCGTTTAAAGGATAGAATATCAAGGAATGCAATGAAAACTTTGATTTGATCTAGAATTGTTGAATTTTAATGAAAATTCAAATTTAAATTGCAAAACTTAGTTTAAATTTCTTGAATTATATAAAATATACAAGCATTCCTTAAAAACCTTAAAAATTGTATGAATCCCAGCTTTTTAAATGGGCACTCTTATATCCTTGGAAAACCTGACATGGCCGACTAATGGGTGAGTTTAACTAACTTGGTGTTGACATGGTACTTAATTCAATATATTTAATTAAGTAACGTTTAAGAAAATATTAAAAAATTGGAAAATAAAATAAATCAAATGAAAAAGAAAAATGTAAACTTAGATTATAAAGAAAAAAATTTTATAGCTACTCTAGGCTAACCAATAGCAATGAATTGTTTACAATCTTGCCATCGGGTCGTATGAGTTGTCACCCATGCTATTCGATGGTCAGCAACAACCGCAAACTTTATGGTTAGAGTTAAAGTAAAAATGAAAAAAAAAAGAGGCTAAAAATACAATCAGGTTGCACAATTAGATTGCGATCTAATTGGATTTTATGTTTCCTTTAAAGAACTGTGAGTAGCTACAAACTATTACTCATGAGTCATAGAATCCACTCATTTAAACGAGTCCCAAGATACCATGTTAGTTTGTTTTCATTGCTGGCCACTCAACATGGCCACCGACTACCTCCTACACGTACATGGGCCAACAACGGACACAAACTTTCTTGTTTTTTTTAAACCAATTTTCCCTTTTCAATTTTTTTCTTTTGAATTTTTAAATACTTTTCAAATATTACTTAATTAAATATATTAAATTAAGTGACGAATCAGTTGAATTATGTATCTGTTTTCGAAAGAACTTTTCAGAGGTTTAATGCCGATTTTCGAAAGAACTATGGATCTGTTTAATTTCTAAAGCTTTTAGGTGAGGCTCATGTAATTTGCTCTAAAATATTTGATCTTTTGAATTTTTGTGACTTTTAAAAGTGATCAAACTCTAGATTTACATATGGGGGACTCTTAAGCATCGATAGAAATAGGCAACTCAAATCAAAATATTCAAAATCTAAAGAAATTCAAGCTTTTTCTCTCCAAAACCCACGGTCGAAAAGCCTAGCCCTTCTCTCTAAATTTTGTTCGTTTTTAGTCAATTTCAAGTGAAAGTAAAATTACCAATCGATTCTACAGTTATCCATATAGGTGTCCGGAAACACGTTAAAATCCTGATTTAATTTTAAATCAAAGTTTAACTTCCACTGAGCGTACTGGCCTACTACCATACAGGGCGTCAACCATCTTTGTGAACACCCTTAAGATGAGCACCACAGTGAGAGGTGATCTAATAACCTGCCCAACGTCAACGGCCATGACAGCACATCCATTTAGCACTTCCTCCCTCTGCATACGAATATTGGTACAGTTTTTTCGATTCAAATTTTATTTATTTAATGTAATTAATACCTAATAAACTTTTATTTCCCATAAATAAAACATTATCTCAGTAAATCGTTTTTTGTTTCAAAAATAATAAGAAGGAATTTTTTTTTATATATATATTAGAGCTCTGCTAATAACATTTAAGCTGAAAAAAATGATTAGGGCCTTTCAAGGAAATTATAACTTTTTTTCTGAAAAGAATAAGGATTTGGGCTCTTTTCTGGGAAAAATTAAGTTTCTTTTTTTATAAATAGAAATTGAACTTTTTTGGTAAACTGGGAGTAATTGAGAACAATACTATTTCTTCATAAGTTTTTTTAAGCGAATTTAGTTTTGGTAAAATATAGGTTTTCTGAAAAAAAAAAAATAAATAAATAAAATAGAAATTTTGAAAGTACGAAAAACCAGAAATGTTTTCATAGACTAAAGGAAAGATAAACATCTGACATGACAGGGTTTTGAAAATAGAACTACAATGACTTGAGTCTTTAAAACGAGTAAATAGGCATCCAACTACGGAGTGACACTAAAATTAAAAGAAAGCTTTGTTTTCAAAAATAAAAAAATCGATGATAAAAATGATAGATATAATTTTTTTTTTCCTATTTCTTCTATAAATAATCGTCCTTTACTTGATAGCTTTTGACTTTAAATTTTAACCTCCTTTAACCTAGAATTTCCAATTTTTTTTTTTCATTTTATAGTGTCATGATCAAAATCAATCGTTCCAATTGAGTTTATCCCTTTTCTTCAACTTCGGTTAGAGGCGATGGGTCAAATTGAATATAAGTTAAAATTAACCAAAAAAAAAAAAATGAAATTTCGAGCTTGACGTGTATGCATTATCAAGTTACATATATCATATCAATACTACAAGTCTACGACATGTGTTATAGTGTGTGTATATATATATATATATATATATTGATAATTACAAAGATTTGATTATAGTGGATGGTGGAAATTTTTCGATATATTTATAGCAAAATAAAGACACCTTGTAAAGAGGGAAAAAGTGTACAAAGGAAATAGTTGGTCCTTCTTTTTCAAGTTGTATGTCGTCCTCTCCCTTTAACGTATTTATCACTTCACAGCTGGTCCACTTTTACTTTCCTCCATGGTTTCCGGTCCCACCGCTTTCTCATCACAGGCACCATATAATAACCTCCTTTTGCAAATACAAACACCAACGGAAAAGCTGGTGCATTCCAGCAAGTAAACATTCTGACTAAATTTTATGAATATATGTTGTTACCCACGTCAATAAAAAAAGAAAAGGGTAATATTTTGGGTTTGAATATTTCGAATGTTTAAGGATTAAGGAATGAAAATTGAACCGTTGCCTTACCTCTTGCACCCTCCTTTTTCATGGTGATTTTGATAGACAATATCCTTTTCATGTAGTTGTAAAAATGGGTACGCTCCTTTCTATCTGAAATGATGGACCTACATCTAAGCAATGGGTTGCCTTGAAACTATTAGTTCATGAGTTCAGCCATGGTTTAATTTTTAAATCGTTTTTTTTTTTAATATTTAACTTTTTATTAATTTTTTCTAAATATATTAATAATTTCTAATAACATGACATTTTTTCTCTTTTTTTAAGTGTACTAATTTATTAATAATATCTAATTTTTTTATTAATTTCCAATTTAATATAATTTCAACTTCTTTTATTTTTCACTATCGTAAAAAAGGTAGTTTTGACATGTCATGATTTAATATATATCATCCAATTATTTTTCTCAACTTAATGGTTTACATTTTCTTTCTCTTTCTTTCTTTTTTTTTTTTTTTTGCGAGCCGTGAACCACCAGGCCAATCTACCAATTCAATGGCAGGTCGGCCTACCGATTCACAACCTGCTGGTTTAGGCAATTCCACCCTCTTCAACAGCTTGAGCCCTTAAGACCTGACAGTTCGAGACTAAATTGATTCACAATTCAGAACCAGCTCTTGCATGGATCTAGTCTGACCTAATCAATCCACTAACAAAAAAAAAAAGAGTTGTGGAACATATGAAGAAATATATATATATATATATAAATATATTGTTGACAATCAATTTTCGATTTAAGTCTCCAAAGGCCTAAGCCCACCAAAGAGCTTAGTTAATGTAGTACCCAACCCTCTTTTGGTTGGATAAAGAGCAACTCAGCACATGTTTGAGCTTTAACTACCTTACTTAGGCCTAGCCTCTAGCACTCCAAGAATCCTCTCTTAGATAGCCTTCGTCCTCACTCTCTAATTATAAGAGAAGAGCTTGCCTCCCTTTTCGAGCACAATCTTCAAAGAGCTTACTAACTAATGCAACCAAGCTCAACCTTCTCTCTATCTCTTTCTCTCTCGTTATTAAATGCTAAATGATTACCTAACACATAACCTACAACCTAATCATCAGGCTATGGAGGGCATCCTTTACCAATATGGTAGGCTCATCCTCTAAATCTCTACCAACTAGTAGAAAGAGTGAAAGCTCTTTCTCACACCAACAACGCTACCTTCTCAAATTTCGCACCAACCAATCCTCTTTTATCAAGTGTTCGATCAAGTGGACTCCTTAACCTATAAATAGGAGTAAAGACACTAGGTAAGGGATCTTTTAAATACTCTCGGGAACTCACTCAATTTATCTGCTCCTTTATTCACCGAAATCTCAATATTCTTCCCGCTAATTTGAGTGTTAGAGGGTTCTCATTGATTATGCTACAGGTGTCTTTTTGTAGGTCTACCATTATGCACAACTAACGGATCACTAAGAGTTCACTTAGGAGTCATACCCCTGATATACACAATCACCATATATAATTAAAAAAAAAAAAAGGATGGAAAACTATTTGGTACCAAAAATATTAACTTATAAATAAGGAAAAGGATATACATTATTTATAAGATATGTCAAAAAATATTTAATTAGGGCTTATTTTTAATGCTACCATAGTCCCTTTAGAGGGAGTCATATGATAGAAAAGAAAAAAAAGAATATAATTCTTGTATTTATTGAAAATCTAATTTTGTAATGGAATCAAATAGGTAAGGCTCGTGTGTAGATATTTGTTTAAGGATATATATACTTTAACGGTAATTTAACTTCAATCAATAAAAGTTACAACTGTTATTATAAGAAAATTTATATACACATAACTATTATCATTAATGGTTATGATTCCTTCTTTTTGCAGCACTAGAAAATGAAAAAAAAAATGTTTTTAATTTTTTCCCTAAGAAAGCTATAAGTTTAAATGGCATTGCCTTTGTAAAAAAGTACATACTACCGGCCTTTTAATCATGTTAGAACTTGTGGTGATTGGCTTGGAAACAAATACAACGCCAAAGGGCTAGGTGGACTTTTACAGCTTCTTACGAATGAACTAAATTTTAGTTATTTCATATATTTGAAGTCCTCATTGAATTAAAGTTGATGTATTTCCAAGTTTATAAGATAAGTTGGAAATACAAGAGTTAGAGAAATATATATGTATATATATATATATATATATATATATATACATACCTAAAAACATGTATATAAAAGGGTCCATAGTATCAAGGTCCCTTTTTGTAATATACTTATACTAGTAAATGACCATTCTTTTGTACATATTATAACATAAGGAGAGACTTTCTTTTGTGCAGTAGGGACCTTACTATTATTAAAAATTTCCACTTTTAGAAAGCGGCGCCATTTTATTAGTTTTAATGTCTCCTCCTACCAAGCCTAAAAATGTCAATAAAGCTCTTTACGGGAGTGTAAATACTTTTCTGAATCGAATCTCTTACTCACCACATTGATTGATAACAACCAACAATACCTGTTACATGCACTGTGCCCACATACACATACATTATAATCTTGTATTACTGTTGAAATTAATAAAAGTATGCTATTCATTTTTCCATTCGCACTTATATCTCTTATATTATGTTGGCTTTCTTCTTTAGTTGTGTTGCTTACAGGTTTAGGCATTATCGACTAGTGTTGTGTACGAGTTAGGCTTGTTTACTACTGTAAAGGTAGAATAGAAAGCACCGCACGATCTATTTGTCTGCTAAAGAAAGCCCTAAACCATGACAATTAGTATCAGAGCTTAGGTTATTCCAGTGGGAATGACCATGACACGATAAGAGGAAGTGAGCAAGAGGCTAGATAGCTTGGAGGAAATCCTCAAAGAATTGTCCAAGTAGATGGATGATTTGGTCACACTATCAGTAAGAGTGGCCAAAGTTGAGGCCAATCATCAAGAGATGAATGCTAAGATGATCGAGATGGCTGCTAAGATGATCGAGATGGCTGAGAATTTCGGTGTTATAATACAAACACTCAGAGGGGAAATGCACATAACGACCGATGAGGCAAGACAACACTTAAAGATTCAAGTGGAAAACTTAAGAAGACAAGTTATTACTCATGCCCTAATTGAGACTGTTGAGGAGTTGAGGGCATAAGTAGTTATTTTGACTCGGGATGTAGGAAATGCTACTGCCCTTGTCCCCGTACATATTCCTATTCATGTAGGACATTTAAAGATGCCTGAGCCCAAGGCATTCACTGGCGTGAAGGACACCAAGTTGTTAAAGAACTTTCTATTCGATATAGAGCAGTACTTTACCACTATGGCGACAAATGATGAGAGAACAAAAGTTACCATGGTTGCAATGTACTTAACTGGTGATGCTAAACTATGGTGGCGCACCAAATATGAGGATATCCAAAATGACAACGCTCGTGTAGATATATGGGTTAAGTTGAAGGCTGAGTTATGGACTCAATTTTTCCTTGAGAATATTGAGTATAATGCCTAAAAGAAGTTAAGGGAACTTCAACAGGGTGATGACATTAGAAAGTATGTTCGTAAGTTCTCGACATTGATGTTGGACATCAAGAGCATGGCCGAAGATGATAAGCTATTCTATTTCCTAGGATGACTAAAGCCCTGTGCTAGGAATGAGTTACAAAGGCAACGGGTTACTACAGCACAGGCAGCAGTTAAACGCTTGATTGACTACACTCATGACAATAAAGGGAAGAATGTATCGATGAGACATGAAGGTGGAAAGTCAGTCAAGTCGAGTAAACCCAAGAGTAAGAGAGCCCCAAGTTCAAGTAATAATAGTAATAATACTGGAGGGAGTTAGAGAAAATCCTATAACTCTCACCAATCTGGAAAGAGTAGGGCAACCAATGAAGGTAAGAAGCCCCCATTCTCATGTTTCCTGTATAATGGCCCACATAAAGCAACTGAATGTCTACATAGGGCAGCACTCGATGTTATGGCACGAAAAGCAAAGAGTGTTTGCTAAGATGATGAGTCGAGGAGTAATGGGGAGGATCAACCCCGAATGGGTGCATTACACATGTTATCAGCTGTTGGAAAGAGCTCCTCAGTGCTACGTAAGCCCAAGACTAACAATGAGTTGATATATGTCCAGTTGAACATCAATAGGAAGAATGCTAGTACAATGGTAGACTCCGATGCTACACACAACTTCATTAATGTGCCTAAGGCGGAAAGGTTAGGGTTAGGGTTAGTGCTTGCTAAGGACACTAGCCAAATTAAAGCTATTAACTCCAAGGCCCATCCTGTTCGAAGAGCTGCAAGAGGAATGAAAGTGAAGGTTAAAGATTGGAGTGGAAATCTCAACTTCACAGCTGTTCCATTGGACGACTTCAGCATGTTCCTTAGAATAGATTTCTTGAGATAGGCCAGAGTTACTGCCATGCCCACAGCAAATTGCTTGTTATTCATGAGTGAAAAAGCCTTGCTGTGTGACAATTTAAAGGAATAGGGTAAACAACAATGGCAAGAAAGGGAAGACTATTGGGGCTATGATGTTATCAACGCTTTAACTGAAGAGAGAGCTCAAACATCAAGAGCTAACTTTCTTGGCTTTCCTTACAAAGAAAGAGGAAGCAAGAAAGACGGAGTAGGAAAGACAAAGAAACCGAGGGTAAGAGAGAGTGTCCTCAAGGAATATGATTATGTGATGCCTTATAAGCTCCCAAAGGAATTACCTCCCAGACAATTGATGGACCACAAGATTAAGTTGATTCCTGGTGCCAAACCACCCCTTAGAGCTCCTTACAGAATGTCGCCTCCCAAACTTACCGAATTGAAGAAGCAATTGGATGAGTTGTTAGAGGCAGGCTTCATTCGACCCTCAAAAGCACCGTAAGGGGCTCCTGTTCTATTTCAAAAGAAGCAAAATGAGAGTTTAAGATTATGTATTGACTATCGGGCTCTAAACAAGCTAACGATAAAGAATCATTACCTAATTCCTCTAATTGCTGATCTATTCGATCAACTGAGTGGGGCTAAGTATTTTACAAAGCTAGATCTTTGCTCAGGCTGTCATTAGGTTCGCATTGGTGAGGGTGATGAGCCCAAAACAATGTGTGTAACCCGGTATGGCGCTTATGAGTTCTTAGTGATGCCCTTCGATCTCACTAATGCTCCTATGACATTTTATACCTTAATAAATAATGTATTTCATGAATATCTCAACAAATTTATAGTCGTCTATCTAGACGACATTGTTGTATATAGTAGGACATTATAAGACCATGTGAAGCACTTACGAATGGTTTTCAAGAAGCTGCAGGAGAATCATTTGTACGTGAAGCATGAAAAATGTGCCTTTACCTAGAAGCACATCAACTTGCTGGGTCATGTTGTTGAAGAAGGGTGAATCCGAATGGATATGGCTAAGGTAGAAGCAATCAGGCAATGGCCAATGCCTAAGAGTATAACAGAGTTGCAGTCATTCCTTGGACTCGCAAATTACTATAGAAGATTCGTTAAGGGATATTCCCGTCGATTCGTACCCCTTACAAATCTATTGAAGAAGGACCAAGCATGGTCATAGGATGAGGTATGTCAAAATGCCTTCGAGGAGTTGAAGCGTATATTGACAGAGGAGCCAATCCTCGTACTTCCTAACATTTTTAAGCCTTTTAAAGTCCACACGGATGCCTCAGACATTGCATTGGGTGGTATGTTGATGCAAGAGGATCATCCAGTGGCATATGAAAGTAGAAAGCTAAATCAAATAGAGCACAAGTATTCAACCCAAGAGAAGGAGTTACTTACAATCATTTATTGTCTGAGGAACCAGAAACACTATTTGTTAGGATCTAAGTTTCTAGTGAAGACAGACAATTTTGCTGCTAGCCATATATTGACTCAACCGAAGCTTTTAGCCAAGCAAGCAAGATGGCAAGAGTTTCTTACAGAGTTTGATATTGAGATTGAGTACCGCAGCGTGTGGACTAATTAGGTGGCAGATGCTTTAAGCAGGCGAGCCGATTTATCATTCTTAACACAAATTGCACACTAGTCGGCGAGTCAAATCTCGACTTCAATTCAAGAGCAGATCAAGTGGGATATAGGTCAAGACTTGTTGGCCAAAAATCTTAAGCAGTTGGTTGAGGAAGAGAAGACTCATAGATTTTAGATAAAAGGCAACCTCATTTATACAAAGGGGCACCGATTGTATATCCCGAAGGCGAACAACTTGAGAAAGGCACTCATGAAAGAGTGTCATGATACTTTGTGAGTTGGACATCCCGGCTAGCAGAGGATACTAAGCTTGTTGAAGCAAGGCTATTACTAGCCAGATATAAAGGAAGATGTGATGAGTTATACAAAGACTTAATTAACTTGCTAGAAAGACAAAGTTAAGAGGTAGAAGGTGGCATGCTTCTTAGAGCCACTTCCTATACCATATTACCCATGGGAGAGCGTCTCCATGGACTTTATCACTTTCCTACCAAGAATGGGGGAGCACTCATCCATTTTTGTTGTTGTTGACAGGTTCTCTAAGTATGCCACCTTCATTCCTACCATGAAGAGTTCAAGCGTAAAAGAGACAGCTTAGCTTTTCTTCAAGCATGTGGTGAAATTCTGGGTTATGCCCCAAAATATTGTGAGTAATAAGGACACCAAGTTTACAAGGAAGTTTTGAACAGAGTTGTTCCAACTCCTGGGTTTTGAGCTAAGCATGATCTCCAACTACCATTTGCAGAGCGACGGGCAGACAGAGAGATTCAATGGTTTGCTGAAGGAATACCTTTGGCACTTTGTCAATGACAACCAGAAGAATTGAGTTGACTTGCTAAATATTGCCCAGTTCTATTTCAACATCTAACGGAGCTCTTCCTCCAACAAGAGCCCTATAGAGATTATTACGAGTCAGCAACTTCTGTTACCCCACATAGTGGCAACACCATATACCGAAAGATGCCCAAGAGCTTATCAGTTCACTAAGGATTGGAAGCAAAGTTCAAAAGTAGCAAAAGCATACCTTGAAAATGCTTCTTAGAGAATGAAGAAATGGATATATCAGAACCGCCGACCAAAAGAGTTTAATGTTGGAGATCAAGTCCTCTTAAAGCTTCTTCCAAAATATGTCAAATCATTGAGGAACAAGGATAGAAGATTGATCCAAAAGTATATTAATCCAATTCCTATCATCTCGAAAATTAGAACAGCAGCCTATAAGGTCGAGCCTCTTACGTAGTTGAAGGTCCATCAAGCTTTTCATGTCAACGTCTTAAAGTCATATTATCCAGACATAAAAGACTCATCTCGCAATGTGTCCAAGGGGTCACACGTCAAGATCAAGTTCAACCTGAGTCAAGCCATGGAAGACATCCTTACAGAGTGAAAAGTCAGAGATCCCGCCACTAGAAAATAACATAAAGAATATTTGGTCAAGTGGAGAGATCGAGGAGAAGAAGATACTAGTTGGGAGACTGAAGAAGATCTAAAGCCCTTATCCAAGAGAAAGTCAACCTTGCCAGCTAGAAGACCTTTGCCACCAGATCCAAGCTCTAGTACATATTGCCAAGGATGTCAATAGAATTAAGTGAGAGAGGGTATCAAGGTCCCTTTTTGTAACATACTTATACTAGTAAGGGGGCATTCTTTTGTACATGTTATAACATAAGGGGGGACTTTATTTTGTGCAATTAGAGCTTTACTAATATTAGAAATTTCTACTTTTAGATAGTGGTGTTATTTCACCAATTTTAATGTCCCATCTTGCTTGGTTCAGAAAGTCCATAAAGCTCCTTACGGGAGTGTGAATACTCTTCTGGATTAAAGCTCTTACTCACCATGTTGGTTGATCACGACCGACAACACCTATTACATACATTATACCTTCGTGCACACACATTGCAGCATTGTATTACTATCGGAATTAATGAAAGTATGCTATTCATTTTTCCATTTGTTCATGTATCCCTTATATTCTATCGAGTTTCTTTCTTGGTTGTGTTGCTTACAGGTTTAGGCCTTGTCGGCTAGTGTTGCGTGCGAGTTAAGCTTACTTACTATTGTAGAGGCAGGACAATAAACACCGTACAGTTTGTTTATCTACTAGAGAAAGCCCCAAACCGTAACATGTACCATATTCATACCAAACGGTCCTCTTCCTTTATAATTTGCACTTATGAATAGGTTTTTGGCTTAAGAAAAGTGATCGATTCTTCACTTTACTTTTCCGACATAACTAGCTATGTAGATGGGTGCTACATTAATTATAAAGAAATTATTAAACTCATGAAATAATTAAATAATGATGGCGAATCTTTACTTAAAGTACCATTTTGTAAAATGAATAAATATTTAGATGAAGGGATGTTTAGAATATTAATATGTCATCCTAAGTATTTATTTTAAGAACTCTTTTATAAATGCACTTTAATATATACATTTTGTAATACATCCTTCGATTACGGGAAGTGATGGTAGTGAGATACCGTTCCTCTTTACGCTATAGTAATGAACATTGCACAAGATTACAAACAAGGTGCTACTTCCAATGTTTTGCGTTGTAATGCAATGTCCTTATCTTTTTTTTTTTCAATACCGCTTTGGGAAATAAAGGGACGTATAACATTTATTATTATTTTATTTGAAACATCTTGCCGCTCTTAGGGATCTTCATTGGGTTCCTTAACACACCTTCTCGACAATAAAAGCCCAGTTGAAGTTTCTTCAACGTTAAGATGGATTTCTTGAGAAAGTACAGTCCTCTTTGAAGGATCGCATATGACTAATTTATTTATGGAAAAATTATAAATTTAGAATTTAATTTTTTATACATTTTTATTTAAATTCTAAATGTTTTAAATATTTTATTTAAGTTTTCAACATTTATAAATGTTTTCAAATAAATTCTCTATTAATTTACCGTTAACTTTTTCGTTAGCATGACATGCAATACTTTCTTATTAGTTTACGAGAACAACCATTTTTAGATTTCCTATTTGAATCCTAAACATACTAAAATTTTTATTTAAGTATTCAATATTTATAAAAGTTTTCAAACAAGTCTTTCTTTAGGTTATAATTAACTTTTCTAATAACATGACAGTAGTATATTCCGATTGATCAATGGGAAAAATACAAATTTAAGACTCAACGTTTTATACATTTTTTATTTGAGTTCTAATAATTTTAAAATTTTTATTTAGGTCTTCAACATTTGTAAATGTTCTTAAACAAGTCATTCACCAATTTTTTTTAATTTTTTATTTGGACTATGATATGTGACATTTTTTTATTGATTCAAATATTTTTCTCAAATAATTATTAAATATTAACAAAATAATAAAGACTACAATAATTTTGGAAAAATAAAAATAAAATAAAAATCAAATATTAAAGATATATATACATATATAACATAATAAATGAATTTACATGTATATTTATTATAATTTCAATAAAGAAAAAATTATGAAAAATCAAAAAATTAAAATTAAAAGATAATAATTGGAAAAAAATTAATCAATTCGTTCCATCCACCCTTTAGTCTCAAATAGCAGGAAAAACCAAAAGAAAGTAAAAGGTCACGATCTACATACTAATGAGAGTCGAATAAACCCAACACTAGTCATCTACTTTAAAAAAAAAAAAAAAGAGTGAAACTCAATTGGGTTTCCAATTAGGGTAGATGGTTACACACAACTAAGTATTAGAATTAAAACCCAATCAATTTTAACTCTTATTCCCCTTTCTTTTTTATTTGTGTCGAAGAGTAGGTCGCCACCACTTTAGTATGTAGGTCGTGACCCACCACTTCCTTTCAATCATTTCGGCCACCTTATAACCTTAAAGTGATTGGAACGAATATTTTTTATTTTTCTAGAATTTTCCTTTTTTTCAAATTTTATAATTTTTAATTTTTTTTCTTTTATCAAAATTATAATGAATACACATGTATATATATTTATTATATTATATCATATACATATACATCTTTATTACATGATTTTGCATTTCTTTATATTTTTCTTTTTTTAACTCCCTAATTTATTATTATTTTTACTATTTTGTTAATATTTTTAATTATTTTATTATAGTAATTATTTAATAAAAATATGCGGACCAATTAGATAGTGTCACATACCATTATTAACGAAAAGGTTAACAGTAAGCTAATAAAGGACTCATTTGAAAACTTTTGCAAACATTAAAACTCAAATAGAAATTTTGAAATATTTAGGACTTGGATTGACAATATATAAAATATTGAGTTGTAAATTTGTACCTTTCTCATGAACCAATCAAAAAGTGTAACGTGTCATATTAACAAAAAAGTTACTAGAAAATTAACGAATTATTTATTTGAAAACTTTTGTAAACATTGAAGACTCAAACAAAAATTTTAAAATGTTTAAGACTCAAACAAAAAAAGGATAAAAGATTGAGTCCTAAATCTATACTTCTCCCTCTATTTATTGATTTTATCCTGACATTGTAGAAAATTGAGTGCTAGTTAAGACTAATTATAATGTAATACTGTAAAGAACTTATAGAATTTCAATAGGGTTGAAGACGTTCTTACATATATTGCGTGAAATTAAATAACATATAAAATATAGGATCATCTTAACTTAACCTAGATCGTTATAGCATAATATTATGAATATTGATTTCCAATAAAACAAAACAAGTTCAATTAAGACTCAAACAAAAAAGGGGTAAAAGATTGAGTCTTAAATCTATACTTCTCCCTTTATTTATTGATTTTATTCTGACATTATAGAAAATTGAGTGTGAGTTAAGACTAATTATAATGTAATACTATAAAGACCTTATAGAATTTCAATAGGGTTGAAGACGTTCTTACATATACTGCATGAAATTAAATAACATATAAAATAGAGGATCATCTTAACTTAACCTAGATCGTTATAGCATAATATTATGAATATTGATTTCCAATAAAACAAAACAAGTTCAATTCTCCCTCCTTCCTAAAGTTGCAATATGATAATTAGAGGTGGAAAAGAAAAAGATAAACCTCAATCTTAAGTGGCATATAAGAGTGTAAATGAACCAAGATTATTCATAAAATACTCAAGCTCGACTTAAGTTTTACTTAAATTCGATTTGGTAACAGTCTAGTCAAGCTCGAGCATAAGCTACTCAAATAGTAAATTGAGCTAAGCTCGAGTTTTAAAACACTAAGCTCCTCTCTTGGGAGCCTGATTAAGCTAGATATATCTTTTTAATTTATTTTTAATTCTTCCAAATATAAGTAAATGAGGGGTTCTTTATGAAAATCTTATAAAAAAATTCAAGTTTGATTGAGTTAATTGAATTAAGGTTGAACTTCTTAGATTTATCTTCAAGTCAAGTTTAAACTTAAAATTTAAGGCCTTATCAAACTTAAGTTTTAAGTCTTTAAATTGAGTTTAAATTCAAAGCTATTGACAGGGCTTTTTGGACACGAGCCCCTCAAGTCCATCCAAATCAAACATGCTTCGCAGTTTAGGGCCTACTACCTCAAGCTCAAGCTCTAGGCTTGGCCTAACCAAGCCCAAAAGGCTCTTTAATGGCTAAAAGATACCAAATAAGGATAAGAGACCAAGTCAACAACTACCTCCAACATATATGGGACATTTTGGATAGTACGAACCCACTCTTCAATACTTATGGGAGAAGGATTTTGCCTACTAACTATCCTCCAACTATTGGCAATACTCTACTATAAATACCAAGTCACTACCTAATAGTAAACTACTTAACACTTTGCATACTTTTGTCTGCCTATTCCTCTCAAGTATCCCTTACTCTTCAAATCACCTTGCTAACTTAAGCATCAAAGTAACTATGCCAGACAACACTCTACCATCCCTTCATAGTGTTCTATTTTACAAGTTTACCTAACACACAAAGCTTAGTTTCTACCAGCAGATACCCTAAGATGACATTTGGCATCATTTGTAGGAAACTAAATTCCTACACGAAAAACCCCAAATATGCTAAACACATTCCCTAAATGCAATTCTTAGACATCATGCCTCATCATGACAAACAAGAGAACCACTAGTTGTTGAATAACCAACCCGTGGAGAACCAACCCCACCTAAGGGAAACACTGTTAGAGCGCTTGGTTAAGGAATTTGCTAGTCAAAACAAGCTACTTCAAGCCCACTTTGAAGAAGCCAAGAGGAGCAACACACAAAGTCCCCCCCCCCCCCCCCCCTAAAGCCTCTGATGCCCGCACTGGGCAGAACCACCTACAATAGCTGTGAAATGGCAGGGATTAGCAACTAGATCCCTCGATGCAGCAATAGTTAGCAAGGTCCATAACTACCCATGACATAGCTCTAGCTGACAACAAGTACGTGGCCAACTCGTAGGGAGTACCGGCTCACTCAGCAACATCGACCTCATTTAGCAAACGATACCGACCTCAATGAGCTCCGTGCAATTGTTAAGAGGCTCTCTAAGCAATAGAAGAGTAAGGCAGCTAGCAATGCCAAGCTGGTCGCCAGTAATAAAACCCCCTTCACTAGGAGCATCTAGGACGAAATGTTGCCCCCCAATAGTAAACTTCCATCCCTGGACCAATATTACAATATAGGAGATCCTGACAAGCACCTCTTCCACTTCCACACCCTTATTAACCTTCATGGTCATGAGGATGCTATAATGTACAAGGTTTTCCCGAGCACTTTGAGGAAAGTACCTCAAATGTAGTTCAACCACCTACCTGAGAACTCTATAAGCTCCTTTGATGAGTTGGTACAGAAATTCAACCTCCATTCAAGATTAACAAGCCCCCATCCAAGGATATGTCATCCTTATACCTAATAAGGCAGAGCGAAGGTAAATCTCTGTACGACTATGTAATCTAATTCAACAATGCCGTAGTCGAGATCCCTCAGCTAGACAAGAGAGTTGCTACCCATGCCGCTCAGCTTGGCATCTGACCTTCAAGAGACTTCTTCCAATCACTTATGAAGAGCAAGCTAAAGACCTTGGCCAACTTCTAGAATAAGGCCTAAAAGTGCATCGACCAAGAGGACAATATTTACGCTAAGCACGATGCCGATCGAGAGAGGTTGAGTGGAAAGTTGAACAAGGAAAGATTGTTCGTGAAGCATCACCTTGGCGAAAGGATGCTAGATAGATCGGAGGGGGAGAGTTTGGAAAAGAAGAAGCATCGAGCTAAGTGAGACCCGCTCCCCCTTCCTATCTACACATAGTATACCCCCTTGAATAAACTTATAGCCTAGGTCTATAATGAGGTAAAGAACAAGAACTTGCTGCAAAGACCCTCGAAAATGGAAGGGAACCTTAGCCGTCAGAACTCGGATAAGTACTACCAGTTCTACGATGACTATGGTCATACCACTAATGAATGCTTCCAGTTGAAGAACGCAATCAAATTAGCTATTCAGTAGGACTTCTTCAATGATTATGTAGCCTAATTGAGAAGCGATGACCATTCTAATGACAATGAGGACTGAGCACCCTGGAAGTGATGGGCTGAAGGTACAAGAGTAGAGTAGAATATTGACCACCACAATGACTAACCCCCCCCCCACCAATGGCATCATCAATATAATAGTTGTAGGCGAAGCTCTAAGAGCCGTTCGAGCACTAATAGTTCGATTAATGCCCTATCCGAAGTCCTAGTAGTAAGGTAGAAGAGATAGAAGCTAGATACTTTTATCTCCTTCTCTAATGAAGATATGGAGGGGGCAGATACCCCCCATCATGATGACCTGGTCATAGGGGTGAGGATTACGAATTTCAAGGTCTTAAAAATAATGGTAGACACCAAAAGCTCTACCAATATCCTCTTCCTCCACACATACAAGAGGATGAGAAAGAAGTCGCCGATCAAGATGAAACCGTACTATCACAACTTGATTGGCTTCAATGGAAGTACCATTCGAGCCAAGGGGATCATCACTCTAAACATGGAGCATGGTGATGACGACCAAATGGGACAACGACTAGGGGAGTTTGTCATGATCAACTACCTCTCCCCCTACAATGCTCTCTTAGGAAGACCAAGTCTGAATAAGTTTAGAGTCATCACATCCTTCCTTTACCTAAAAGCAAAATTCTTAACCCTGATCAAGGTGAGAATATATAGGTATAATCAAAAGCTCTCATAAGAGCTATATGTTAGGGCCGCCAGAGGTAATGGAGTCTTCGCTTTAGAGTCTGGCCCACAAGAGAAGCCAACGAAAAGGGGCGAGCTAGGTGAAAAAATCGAAGACGTCTAAGTCGGTCCCTCTCTCGACCAGACCATGAAGGTTGGGATTAAGACTCCTCTTGAGGTGAAGGATGCAATTATTGCTCTCCTGCGGGCTAACTCAAATAGATTCACCTAGTTAGCATTAGATATACCTAGGATAACACTCGACCTGGAAACCTATAGCCTCGACATTAACTCCACCATGCAACCTGTCAAGTAGAAGAAGAGGCACTTCACTTCGAAGAGACAGGTCACGATTAAGGAAGAGGTACAAAAGCTATTCAAGGCCGGATTCGTGAGGGAAGAGAAGTACCCGACCTAGCTAGCAAACATGATGCTAGTCAAGAAGTAGATTAGGAAGTGGCATATGTCCATCGTTTATACTAACCTCAACAAAGCTTACTTGAAAAACTGCTTCCCCTTCCCAAGAATCGATTAGATCATCGACTCCACTTCGGGATATACCTTGTTAAGCCTTATGGACACCTTCTTAAGGTACCACCAAATTAAAATAGACCCAAAGGATGAAGTCCATACCTCCTTTGTCACCAACTATGGCACATACCATTAAATAATGATACTATTTAATCTAAAAAATGCTAGGGCCACATACCAATGGATGGTGATGAAATTGTTTAAGCCCCAAATTGGGTGCAATATGGAGCTATATGTCGACGACATGGTCGTCAAGAGCACGAAGTCAGACAATCATGTCAAGGACCTCCAAGAAGCCCTTGACCAGACGCAAACATACAACATGAAGCTAAACCCCTAGAAACGCATCTATAGAGTCAGCTCAGGTAAATTCCTAAGCTTCCCAGTCACCTAAAGAGGTATTGACGCCAATCCCAAAAAGATAAGCGCCATCAGAGGGATGAAGCCCCCTACCTTAGTCCTAGACGTACAGAAGCTCACCGATATGGTAGCCGCATTGAGTAAGTTCATCTTGAAAAGTGTAGATAGATGTGTTAAGTTCTTCAACATCCTAAAAAATCCAAAGGGTTTTGAATAGACTCCAGAGTGTACCGCTACCATTTAGCAACTCTAAGATTTCCTCATGCATCCATCGATCTTCTCCAAACCTATCCACGGGAGGACCTATTCTTGTACCTGGTCGTAAGTGATCAGGTACTCTCCTCTATGCTGATCAAGCACTCTATGGAAGAAAATACGGGCCTATATACTATGTCAACTATATACTCTACGGGCTTGAGGTCAAGTATACTTAGGCTAAAAAATTCGCCATAACCATCATCATCTCAGCACGTTGGCTAAGGCCCTACTTCTAAGCATACTAGATTATTGTACTGACATATCAATCGCTGCGCACTATATTACAGAAGCTTGATGCATCTAGATGGATGATAAAGTACCCAATTGAGCTGAATGCATATGGAATCTAATACTAACCGGGAACGGCTTAAAAGGCATAAGTGCTGGCTGATTTCATGGTAAAATACATGGGAGAGGAAGAAGCACCCTTGGGTAATAACAAATCGGTGTGGACTCTCTATGTCAATGGATCATCCACCTTAGGGGGTGGAGGTACAGGTCTCATTTTGACGCGCCCACATAAGATCGCAGTCTATTACACCCTCAAATTCAAGTTCAATGCCAGCAACAACAAATCTAAGTACGAAGCCCTCATCACTAGTCTCAAGTTAGCTAAAGAGATTAGCATTGAACACTTATAGGCCTTCTCAGACTCTATGCTAGTCGTCTAGCAAGCCCAAAGCGAGTATGAGGCTAGGGATGATACAATGGCGAGGTAAAAGAAGATGAAGAGCTTTCTAACTGAATTCCCTTTGTAAAGGATCACGAAGATCCTCCGACTCGAGATTTAGTGGTAGATTGGCTATCCAAACTTGCCTCCGCTAAGATACAAAAATCAAATGTGAGGGATAGAAAGGTCTTCATAAAGCACTTGCCAGAGAAGAGCATAACTCTAGTCTCAGCTAAAGTCTTAAAACTGACAATAACAGCATCATAGTCGAGCTAGATGAATCCCATTCGGAGTTATTTGGAGTAAGGCAGGTTCCTAGAGGACAAAAGGGAGGCAAAGAAGCTTAGATATCATACTACCAACTACACGTTGGTCAATAGTATCCTATACCACTAGGGCTTCAGCTTCTCCTTACCCAGATGCCTACAAAAAGGTAAGGGTCTATGCGTTATGGAAAAACTACACCTCGGAGTATGCAACAACCACATTCGGTCATAAGCCCTCTACCTCCGAGCACTACGGCTTGGGTATTATTGGCCTATCATGAGGTAAGATGCCAAAGTAGTAGCCTAAAAGTACCTGTAGTGCTATAAGTACCCCCTTATCAGTCATGTACCCAACACCAGTCTCTAACCTCTAACTATCCCATGGCAGTTCGCACAATGGATTGACATCCTTAGGGCTTTCCCGAAGGCCTTGAGACAACAGTAGTTCATAATAGTTGCTGTTAACTACTTCACCAAGTGGGTCAAAGTCAAACAGTGGCAAAAATCATGTAGAGAAGTGTTGAATCTTTTGTTAAAAACAATATCCTCTCTTGGTTTAAGGTTCTTGACGCTCTCGTCATGGACAAAGAACGACAATTTGATAACCCCAAATTCAAATAATTCTATGCCAAGCACCACATCATGTCGCATTTCATGTCGATCGCCCTCCCCCAGTTGAATGGATAAGTAGAGGCAGCCAATCGGACCATCCTGAACAGCTTGAAGAAACGAGTGCACCAAACCTATGGCACTTAGGTAAATAAACTACCCAACATTCTGTGGGGATATAAAACCACCCATTGAACTTCTATAAGTGAAACGCCCTTTTGCCTGGCTTTAGGGTCCAAGGCAATCCTCCCTATTGAACTTAAACTCCCTAACGTCCAAACCCGAAGCTTCGATGCCACCCTTAACAAGTCCCTGTTGCAAGCTAGCGTCGACACTATTGGAGACATCTGAAACCTCATTACAACTCAAGTAAATGCATACCAACACCGTGCCACCTGATACTATGATCAGAAGGTCAAGTACAAGAATTTGAGGTTGGCGACGTGGTTTGCTGGAAGTCAAAGGCCATTGGCTTGTAAGAAGGGCAAGGCAAGCTGGCCCCCAATTAGGAATACTTAATCAGAGTCAAGGAAAACTTGGGCAATAGAGCATGCATATTAGAAAGATTGGACGGCGAGCTCATCCTGTACACATGGAACGCTAATAACCTTCAGCTTTACTTTAATTAGCATAATATTATGTAAATCATTTCATAATAATGAATGAAAATTATTTTTTATAATTGTTGTCTACTGTTCCTTCTCTCTCACCATCCTAGCCTCCAAAAGGGAGAATAGACCAACTTACTAGGCAGGTTAGAACTCTACCAACCTAACCCCCTTAGGTAACCTCGTCAAAGAGAAACACCCCTTGTACAAAGGAATGCTTACTTACTGGGCAACAAAACGCCATCGACCTAATCCCCTCAAGAAACCTCAACAAGGGTAAACATCCCTTGTACGGAGGAAATCCCTTGCATGGAGGAACTCCCACTTACTAAGCAAGTTGGAACGCTACTAACCTGACCCTCCAAGTAACCTTGACAAGAAAAAACACCCCTTGCACAAAAGAACTCCTACCTACCAAGCAGGTCGGAACGCCACTGACCTGACCCCCCCGAGTAACCTCAATAAGGGAAAACACCTCTTGTACGAAGGAACTCCCACTTATCGAGCAAGTCGGAACACCACCAACCTAACCCCATCGGATAACCTTGGCAAGGGGAAACACCCCTTGCACGAAGGAACTCCTATACACGAACACTTAAATAAGGAAATACGTAAAATATTTAAAGAGAGAAAGAGAGAGAAAGAAAGCCATAGTGCACAACAAGGGATATAAGTAAGTTAAAATTCCATTCATTACTTGCAAATTACAAAATTAAGGTCGGCATTCTGACTTAGGATACAAGAAGGAAAACAAAACTATTACCTAAGATCAACTAACTTTGGTAACTCCGAAAAGTGTAAGGTTTTAATCTACTCGAAGCGCTAATTTGTCGCTAACCTTTAGGGAGGCTAGCTTTAGGCTGGAGTAAAGGTTGAAGGTTGCTGATAAGGGTTAGCAGGAGAATCACCCTAATCTTGATCATCCCAAAAAGCACCCTCAAGGTTGACCTCTTGCCAAGCTACTAAGGTAAAAGTGGATGTAGAGGCATCTTACCCATCTCCAGCAGTAGAAGGGGCACCATAGACTCCGCTGGCAGCTTAAGTAGCCTCCCTCTTCTATGCTTTCACATCCCTTTTCTCCTTAAAGGTGGAGGAATCCAACAAACTCCAATAATCAGCAATAGCCTTCTTTGTGGCGGCGTAGTTAAAGACCTCTCCACTCTCCATTTTAGAGATGATCTCCTCTATCTCCAAAACACTCCCCTATAGCTCCTAGACTTGTCACTTTAACCCTACCTTCAGTGAAGTAACTTCGACTGGTTAACTCCAGTGAAGTAACTTCGACCCTATCGCACTCGAAGGCCTTCATCGCCAGCTTAGTTTAAAACCTAGCAACTGACACCTTTAGCTCAACGTTCTTTCTCTTAAGTTGGGCCTTAGACTCCCTTTCCTCATCCAATCTCTGAAAGAGATGAGCTTTGGTCCTCTATTCATCCTCAAGCTGAGCCTTTAGGTCATCAGCCACCTTGGTAGCCTTTTCAACAACTTCTCTCTCCTACTCTGCATCCTTCAGGTGCCCTTGAAGCCCAGCCACTTGCATATAAGAGCAACGTAAGCACCAATAAAATTTGGCGAATTTATCCAAATATTTATTAGTAGAGGACTCTGCCTCTTACAGGTCCTTCTCAGCCTTGTACAACGCCTCCCGAAAGCCCTTTACCTCTTTTCAGGTTGCATCGTACTTGCTTTATTAAAGTAGCACATGGCCATGGCACTACATAGAAGCACAAGTCAAAGTTAGCTCGATGACAAAGGTGAAACACATCAAAGTAAAGAGGCAAAGGCTTACCTGTCGCATGAGCGTACTCAAATGGCCTACCATCTCCATGGGATTGCCTCTACTTACCTTAGATATCTCTTCAAGGATAGTCTAGTCGCCAAGGGTGTAAGACCCCAACAAGGCCTGATAGTTGAGAGTTTGATGCCACAACGTAAGGTCATTAGCCCAAACCTCCCACTTTAGCCTTAAGAGCTTTCCCTTAACCCTCTTGATCTTGGCCTCAAGAACTTGGCTCAAGAGCTCTTCGTTCTAGGAGACACACCTCCTTAAACAAGTCCAACTCAATCCCCAAGTATCTGAACTTATTGAAGACATCAAAAAAAATCATCCCCAAGTTCGTCTATATACTTATAAGAATGAGCCGTCAGCTACTCGAACCAAGTCGCTTGGCTTAGGGGTAACCTCGCCAGAGGCTTATGCTTCTTGGCTCCTGTAGACACCTCATTTTTGCTATTTTATTTTAGTATTTTTATTGGACCAAATTTAAAAATAAATTGAAAAATGAAAATTTAAAAATAATAAAAATCAAGAATTGAGTCAACTTCTATCAAGTTGAATCAAGACGAGTTGTTTAGGGTCGAATCGAATAATGGGGTACGTTTAATTTAATAAATTCTAAGTCATTAAAGAATTGTGCTTCATTAAAATATTTTAGTCTAGTTCGATATAAAGTGGATTTTTATCTAACTTATATTAGGCTAAAACAAACTTATGATTTATTAAGTAAGTTACTGAGCTAAATTAAGTTGGACTGAATCGAGCTCAAAAAATAGGAAGCCCAAATTAAAATAGAGTTCCTAAAAACTAGGTTAAATCTTCAAAGAGTCTAAATCATATCCTTCGTATATGGGATTCGTTATCATATCTTTCATATCTAGGGTTTTGTTGGGATCAAATCTATATCTAAAAAGATACGAAAGATTCATTTGTATGGCTTCTAAATAGTGACTCGACAGAAAAGTTTAAAACGTTTTTTAGAAAAAAAAAAACCTCCAACGCACAACACAATATCACTATGCATCTATTGTCCTTCATCCTTCACCAATACAGCCATACATACTAACACTCATTGCTACACACTATCCCTTTCCTCACACTTGATCGCTCTAATCACTCACACCGCACTACATACTTCCCTCACCAACCCATAATCCATACTCTTGCATGTCCCCTATCCCAAACCCCTACTATATGTCCCCTAACATGAAACATACACCACATCTCACGCACGATACACTTCACTTGTCCACCACGAAACACACACGACATCTTACACCAGCACACTTCACTTGCCTCCCACCACTTAACATAAACACTCAACATACACTACACTCACAACATACGGACACTTGACACATAAAATCACATACTCACATGACGCACTACTTACCTGATTGGACACACACAGATCATGCCACATATCTCATACTGTCACTCACTCCTTCTTATAGCACATACGCTAGATTTCTCACACTATCACTCACTCTTTCTCACAACACACATGCCACATATCTCACACTGTCACTCACTCATCTGACTTCACTCATCATACATGTCATACACTCCCACGCCCGAAGCATAACACACATTACCACGCTTGAAGTCAATGCACACACATACACAGAGTCAAAATTACGTAAATACACACATACAGATCCACACAAGTTACTGGACATGTATACTCACATACACGACTGATCGCTTATATGCGCACGATCACCACGACGCCACTTATGTGCACAATCAGTACACTCATTGAGCATGTAAGCGTAGTCCAAACAATCATGACACGATTAACATGAATACACCGATCATGTGCGACTCAACTTATTTAGATAATAAATTTATTATCATAACAACGTAGTATTGTTAATCGTGTCATGATTGTTTNCACAACATCCCAACTGCGCCACTACATACCACGTCACATGTTGTTGCACTCCATAACCACCCATAGTTACATGATACACAAACACATATGACATTGACGTACAAGCAAACAAAGCCACGTATACAATCACACAACCACTGTCGCGTACGAGCACGACACACCACTGCCACGCATGATCACGATCCATTGCTGCATATGTACGAACAATTGCCTACAGAGCACGTGAGCATAGTCCAGACAATTATGATACGGTCAACACGAACATGCCGATCACGTACGACTTGACTCGTTTAGGTAATAAAATTATTATTATTCTTTTATTTAATTATTTTATTTTGTTAGTTGATTACATTTTACTAATTTGTTTTTCTAGTGCAGGTTTTTTTACTTTTTGATAATTGTCATATTCTTTGCTATAATTTCTTAGATAATTTTCAATTTTTAATAAATTTAGTTAGATTGCATTTTTTAGTTGTAAATTGCATTTTTTTTAAAAAATTGTGTATCTTTTTCTCTAAGATCTATATCTTTAGAGAAGATACGTATTTTAATGTATCTTACATATAGGATTTAGAAAATACATGTATCTTAATGTGTCTTGCATATGGGATTTAGAAAATATATATTTCTTGATCATATCTCAGCATATCTTGCATATGGGATTTTGAAAAAATATGTATCTAAGATACATATCTTAGTATATCTTGTATGTAGGATTTAGGAAAGATCTTTTTTGACACGTTGTAAATTTTTTTAAATAATAATAATAATAATATTTATTGAAATTAAAAAAAAAAGGATTTAGTTAGTTAGGTTTTTTTTAAATAGATTCGTAGATTTAGATTTTTTTAGGTTTTTTTATAAAAATAATAAATGGTTAAATAAACGTAAAGCTAGCTTGATTTTAAAAAATAAAAGAAATTCACTTACTAAATATTTTATAAAAAAAAGAACTACATTAGTTTAATCCCGACTAGTGAGTACGTAGGTACCATGGGAGCAACCGTTTAAAAAATAATTTTTTATTTCTTTTTCTTGAAATTCGTAATAAATAAATAAATAATTCATTTTATTTGTATTCTATATATCTTTACATATCTTAGTATTTTTTAGAAAAATATAAAAATAAAGCCCATTAATTGATTTTTTTTTATTTTCACATGATAACTTAGTTTTAATATGTTAGCCCCTGAACTTTGTTTTTTCAATTATTTTTTTTTAAATTATTTTCTTAGAAAATACTTGGATTAGTGGCGAAACTAGGGTTTTTTCACCCGAAAACATTAATTTCATTTTTTACCAATTTAACTAACTAATGACTCTAATTTTTCAAAATATTTTTTTTTTCAAAACATTTTTTTTAAATGTTTCTTTAATTTTATATCGAGTAATCTATATCGAGTGGACTAAGCTTAATATAGATTAAGTAGTTCGTTTAATATAGATTAAGTTTAGGAAAACCGAAATATGACTCAACAGCTCCAGCTACCGCTTCCTCGACTGTCTAGGAGCCTTCCTCTTTTGCCCTACTATCTCAAGTGGGGCAACAACCTCGACCACCTCCCCCCAAGCTATATCCTCAGCTCCTTATTGCTGGCGAGCTCATCCCCAACAATAATGGGCTCGGTGGTGGGGACGAAGGTAGGAGAATGAAGAGTCATGCCTAAAGGCTTCACAACTAATAGCTCTACCTGGAGACCGATGGCAATCCTCTAAAGAGCAGCCATTGGCTGGACCCTGCTGGTCTCCTCAACTCCTGACTTCGCCTGCACCCCCTTACCCTTCAAATCAGACGCCTTAGTCTTTGCCTGCCACCGATTCATTAGCTCGTTCATTGAGGGATGGGGAACCTTAGCAGCTAAATTTTTGCCTGCAAAAACAAAACGAAACAGTGATGAAAAAGAAAAAATAGGTGAAAACAAAGAAACAACTACTGCTATTCATCAACTCCACTATAACTGGCACGGATCAGGAAGATCCACCCCCCAATTTTACAAAAAGAGACATCAGACGAAGCATCTCTACCCTGGCACAATAGATGAAGGCGTTCACAAAAGAAATAAACCAGTACCTTCGGCCCCTTTCTTCGATACAGCTTTCTTCGTACTAAAGAAGAGCTTGGAGATCAAATACTAAAAGTATCTCTCTACGGTCTTCGCAGGATTTATCTCTTGGCCATATCTAAAGGCCATGAAGGCCTGAATCTCTTACGCGACCTCTGCATCACTAGGGCCAAACCCCTTTTAAACCTTTGTCCGAACTAACTCGATCCACTGAGTTTAAAAATTTGCTACCTCGAGCAACTCAACTACCACGTAATTATCTTGCTAACCCTTTACTGAATCTATAAGGCCACTAAATAGCCTCTTTCTAGGACAAAGTTGAAGGTATAGCCATCACTCGCCCCCGCCCCTGCCCCTGCCCCCATGCTTTTCCATATGTAAAAGTGGTTGAGAAGCTAAGGAGTGACCCTTATTACTAAATAGTCATAAAGTGCCTAGAAATTCTTTAACACCTTCCTCCCATAGGGAGAAATCTAGGCTGGACTATACAAGTGGAAGTTAAAGACCTCTTTCTCAAAGCTACTTAAAGGGAGGTGTTACCTAAACTCTAAGAACTTCTTAAACATTACAAAGCACCTCCCTAATAGTAAGGTCACCCGCTCATCCCTGCTCGGCAACTGTATCTACTACCTTGGGATCGCCTTAACAATGAAATTACTCAAGATCCAATTGAAGGCAGATGACTTACTCTTACTTACCTAGTCGCTAGGGCCCTTACTCATCCCAGGCTCATTGAATAAATCCTTAGGAGGAAGCGAGGGGCTTATGCAAACATGTCCCTTAAGATGGCGTTGATTGAGCTTAACCCTATCAATACCTCTACAACTATCCTAATAGACTCATCAAGTTGTGCCAACAACAAGACTTCATCCTCTCCTATTGGGGGGGGGGGGGGGGGGGGGTTACTCCTTATAGACTTAGAGTCAGAGATGTGTCGTAACGAGTCCAAACCTATCTCACCTATGTTAGTCGACATGGTTAGGAAAGGTGATGAAGAAGATCAAAGTTTGAAAAGTTTTCAAAAGAAGTTTGATGCAAAAAAGCGAATTTCACAATGATAAAATAAAGAGATTGTGGAAAAGTAATTTCTTATTATGATTCTATTATTTATAGGCTAAGCGTCTAAGAAAGCACATAGGTAGTTATAAGGATTTGCATAAGTATAAATCCTTTGGAATGACGTTGGGTAGACACATGGAATTAGGTTTGATTGGACATTCCCCTTTAAAAGGCAAAACGCATGTAACTGTACGTTGGCCAACTAAGACAGAACAGTTGTCACATCACATTAAATGCACCAAAATCAAACGCACTAGAGTCTAAATTTGAAAAGGTTTCTTTTACAAGAAGTTTCCTTAGGGTCCTTTAAACTTCCACTTGGTCGACATGTTAAAAGCATGGCGTCTCAGATTGAGTAATCATGCTTGATTGGACCATGACAAGCGTAGTTCGATCGGGCTTATTCAGTGTTTCACATTGCCTACCCAGTTAGATATAAAGGTATTCTCCTCTGAAACTTTAATTAAAGCTCCATCTTGCTTAAGTCATTAGCACGTCGCTTCGAGACAATTATTGACACCTTAGTTTTTCCCTCTTCGAGCATCTTTTCTCTAGTTATTCACCACTATGAACACTGTCGACCTGGATGTTGGTCGACTAAGCCTTCCACCTACTTAGACATACACCCTTACTACGTTAGCACGACAGCACTAGCTCGAACTCCTTTGAGTCAAATCAACTGCATGCTTAAGCGGCCTATATATCCCTTCTCTTTGTCTTCAACTCAGCAACGAGACTCTAGGGGAGGAGGTAAGTGTTGATAGGGCTCTTTGAACATGAGCCCTCAAGCCCATCCAGAACTGACGTACCTTGTAGTTTAGGGCCCGCTACCTTTAGGCTTAAACCCTAGGCCAGGCTTGATCGAGCCTAAGAGACTCTTTAACGGCTAAAAGATACTGGATAAAGATAAGAGACTAAGTTAACAACCACTTTCAGTATACGTGGGACACATTAGATATAATAAACCCACTCTTCCATACTTGCGAGAGAAGATTTTGCCTATTGATTACCCACTAACTACCTACCGGTAACACTCTACTATAAATATCAAATCACCACTTAACAATAAACTACTTTACACACTTAAATCTGCTTATTACTCTCAAGTATTCTCTACTCTTCAAATCACCTTATTAACTTAAGTATTGGAGTGGTCATATCGGACAATAACTTATCATCTCTTCACAATATTTTATTTTGCATAATTACTCAATGTATAAAACCCAATTTTTATCGACAAATATCCTATAACAACAAAACCCAATACTAAATTAGTTTCACTTTACCTTATTACGCCTCTAGTGTTGAACCAAACCTATTTTGGGTTATGGAGAATAAAATATCCATTCAATCTTATCCATATTACGCGATATTAGAAAGCAAACATGAAAAAGTAATACGGTCGCATCACCGACCCGACGGACCCGATTCAACAATCGCTTTCAAACTCGCTTTTTCCGGATACATACGTGTCACTCCATCACCGTCCGCACACATGTGTCTTTTTCTCTCTCTCACTTGACCCAAGCGGATCTTCGTTACTCGCCGGCCAACGGTCGTGCACCTACGTTTCATTCAAAAGTAATGGCGCCCAAACGGAAACATAACACCGTTTATTAAGTTTTAACCCCTAAGGAAAACAAACCAACGATCCAGATCGAATCAGCCCGCTTGACGGTCAAGATCTATTGTACCCGCTTGTGAATAAATAAACAAAAACCTCCTCAAGTCTTCTTTCCATTCTCAGTAGCTTCGCTGGACGAGACTATTGCTTTTTGACAGCTAGAACGCAATCGTTTTAGGTTTAGGGTTTCGGGACTCACTAGTGGTTGGAGCTGAAGCATTTTGCGTATAATGACGGAACACGAGGAATCGAAAGGCGAGTCGATCATGGAAAAGATCGCCGAGAAGATCCGCGGAGACAGTGACTCGTCGTCTTCGGACTCCGATGATGAGAAATCGAAGTCGTCAGAGGTGAAAGCAAAGATTTATCGCTTGTTTGGAAGAGAACGGCCTGTTCATAAGGTTTTCGGTGGTGGAAAACGTATGTATATGATAGTCATTACTTGAAAAGATTTGATTTTTGAGTTGCATTTTGAAGGTGCATTTCTATGAGGTTTGGATCTTTTAGAAATGCGATTGAGTTTTGGTGTTTCTTTGTTCATAAATGATTGATCTAGATCCTGGAAATTTTGAATTTCATTTTAATTTTGTTGATTTAATATGTTATTTGCATTATACTGGTTTAATTTTATTATGTTAGAAAATCTACCGTGAGTACTTCTAAAAAAATTATTGTTCGTCGAGTTCTCATTTACTCGCTCATTCCACCAATCACTCTACATTGAATATCACCGCCAGTGAAGTCTCTTCACCACCGCGAAACACTTCACTTAAAGTATTTATTAATTTGTATTCATTTAAAAATTGCCTTTAGTCAATAATTTTGCGTAGAAAGTACGGGGAATTTCTAGGGTAATTATAGTCCTTTTGCTTAAATGAACACAGGAATAAGCTTTAATGAAATATATATATATATAGTGTAGTTGCTAAACTATGTCAAAAATGAATTTGAAATAGCACCCATGGTTGCAATGGGGTAACATTTGTGGGAGGAAAAAATGAAAATAGATAAGTTTTTCATGTACTTTGCTGAAAAAATATATTACATTGGTTCTTGCAATGAGTAAAATTAATTCACACATGTTATCTCTACTGCTGCTTTCTTTCTCGGAGTGAATTGGTCTATAAAAGGAATGCACCATCCATGAGTACGGCAACTAGCTCTTCTAAAGTTTCGAAAATGATTTTATAAATGAAGGTGGTGGCATTTCATGTATACTATCAGGGCTGCTACTGTGAGTGCTTCTTTTTTCTTTCTTGTTTTCTCTTTGGTTTCATGAATGATTGTAAGTGATGCATGCTTGCATGTAAATGAAGTTTTAATTTTTGAAGATGTTGTCCGTTTGACTATGTTGAAACAGCTGCTGATGTATTTTTGTGGAGGAACAAAAAGATATCTGCTGGAGCACTTGGAATTGCAACAGCATTATGGGTTCTATTTGAGCTGCTTGAGTATCACCTGCTCACCCTGCTTTGCCATGCTTTGATCCTTGCCCTTGCAATCTTGTTCTTGTGGTCTAATGCCACCACCTTTATTAACAAGTATGTCGGCTCTCATCGCCACTGTATAAATATAATTTTCTTTATCAGCATTCAATATTCGAAGCACCTATTTGAATTAGTTTAAATGGTTTAACTCTTGTAATGTTTTCTGCTTCAGGTCCCCTCCACATATTCCTGAAGTTTCAATCCCGGAGAAACCTGTGGTAGAGTTTGCCTCTGTGCTCAGCTATGAGATTAATCTTGCATTTGCAGTTTTGAGGGATATTGCATCTGGAAGAGATCTTAAGAAGTTTCTTTTGGTAAGTTTGTTTGAAGACAGTACCACATTTTAACTTTGCAAGAAAGTTTTTTTGTGGTCTGGGACCATAGAAGATGGTGTTCAAGTAGTGGGGAACAATTTGATCTTTTTGGCATGGGCTTGAATAAACTTGATTGCTGATACTCCTATGGCTTTCTAGTGTATGGAACAGCCATCCTCTATGGCCCCCGTGGTTATGGAACTACTAACCCTGAACTGTTCATACTAGTATGGTGTTTAGTCTGCTGAATTTGCTTTATTGTCAGGGCTGTACATGCCCGACACCATTTTCAGGATTTGCCCTGCATGATAGTTCTTGGGATTGTGTTTATTTACATCTCTGTGTGAATTAGGTAATTGCTGGAATGTGGGTTCTGTCCATTGTAGGCAGCTGTTGCAACTTCTTGACCTTATTCTATATAGGTAAGATGGTTTGATGAATGATTAATGATGTTTATTTTGGGACTGAAGGTATTAGCACTCATAATTTTGCTCATACATTGTTTTTTCCTTGAAGTGTTTGTGTTGCTGCACACCATACCGGTACTCTATGAGAAGTATGAAGACAAGGTTGATCCATTGGCTGAGAAGGCAGCTATAGAGTTCAAGAAACACTATGCTGTATTTGATGCTAAAGTGTTGAGCAAGATTCCAAAGAGTCCTTTGAAAGAGAAGAAGGCTGCTTAAAGCTGCTAATATGCATAGACGATTAATAGTTTTCAGAGAACTATTTCCAGATGTGTTCTGATTGATGTATTGTTGAACTTCATCCATAATTGCAACGAACCCACACCATCTTTTATTTTCCGGCCATGGTTTCAGATGTGGATGAAGGAAGAAAGCGGTTATGTACACTCATTTTGCTATATGAATGTGCTTTTCAAGATAGGTTTATGGTAAATTTTGGTCTTGGAGTGCTTTGTTATCTTTTCAGTGAGCATCATATTTTCAATCACTTCCAGGCATTTCGGGTCATGCCTCTCTCACTCTCGGTTTTCAAATTTGTCTTTTGGCCTTTCGTTAATCTTTATGCCTGGTTTGAATGAATGCTGTTATCTTCCAATGCCTTGTAATGACCAGATAAGTAAATTTAAAAAAACAAAAAAAGGGTTTAAAATATCCGCAAATTCTACAGAGGCCATGATTTTTCTGTTATTTCTATCAAATAAAGCTTGTGCTTCAATGATGGTTTGTAATGAGTTTCCAGTTTCCACCAACTATGGCAGTTGTGAACTCGAAAAGTTCCAACCATCGTCGGACAATACCATTCAGCGGTTGTAGCTGATAACCACTGAATCACAAACGAAGGCTATGCCAGAACATGGTCAAGATATGGACTTGAGAAGACAAGACTCAATTGCATAGGAAGGAAAATGGATTCCTATCATTAAGATATGGATATAGTCTAAGCTGTTTCACTTTAGAGTGAAGGGAACTATGGCTTCCCGCCCATTAAATCCTTAGGATTTGGTACAATTTCTTTTCCTCTGTTAATTGAAGTTTCAAGGAATTAAAAAGATTCGGATATTATGATATTCCTAACCATGCAATTTTATTTTAATTGAAATACGGATAAATTGGATTTAAAGGATTTTTACTCTATGAAAATAGCTAATAGATGATTAATACAGCAAGTATACTTATATTTGGGAGACCTATAAAAGGCGGAAGATGAGAAATAGGGCTGATAAGTTGTGTTAATGTATTATATTTTGCATTCGTGTTTAAATCAATTCATTTTTGAAAAATCTCAATCTATAACATGTTTATTAATTATTTAGAGTGTCCTTTGTCTATGTTGAACCTATTTATGAAAAAAAAAAAAATCAATGTGTCAAAGATTATGAAATCTTGATCTAGAAAAGAATATCAGATAACAAAAGGAAAAATCCAAATATTGATTGAGTCAATTCATCTCCTTATCCTTTATTGTATAAGCTATTATTGTGAAACTCGATAAATATAACCCAACGTTTGTTAAGAATTTCATCTTTAAACTTAAAAGAATAAAAATAAAAAAAGAGAAGTAGAACACCACAAACTAACTATTAAAAACTCTTTTCGTACCATCTTCAATTAGCTGAATATTTATAATGAAAACTACTTAAAAACTATAAAAATATTTGTAAAGATATATTTTTATTTCCATTGTATGGACAAGTCTAATGCAAATTTGACAACTTAAGAATTTAACTAATAATTCAAATTTTGAGTGCTATGTTGATAACTTAACTGAAAATTAAATATATGATTACTTTGTTGAGCTAATGCATAGCATGTTATGCCTTACTTAAACAAAAACTAATTCATACACCTAATCTGGTTTTTATTAAATATACTAAGTAATTTTGGTAGTGAAGTTCAAGTTTGAATAGTATATGTCTTATATATAGGTTTGTAGACAAAAGCTACAAAAGCAAACTTGAAAGTACTCATATATAAAATGTTTTTGTTTAAAAAAGATAGAAACTAAGAGTATAGAAAGAAATCAAGGTTAGAAGTCTTGTTCTTATAGAAATTAGAGTCAAAGTAAACGATGATGATAAGGTAGCCTAGATGACACATAAAATAGAAAGAGAGAATGGTGCAAACGAGGATACTAGAGAAGAGATTAGGGTAAATAGATAGTAAAGTATGAAATGGAACTATAAATATTAGAAATGACAATTTTAAATAGGTTCATAGGTTAGATTTGAATAAATTTATAGACTTATTTATTAAATAAGTACATAAACGAGTTTAGGTATGTATTTGTACCCAAATATATTTATAAAGGAATCTAAACGAGCTTTATCTATTGATTAATCATGTTAAGTTTTGTTTACATAAACTAGTTTATAATTGTACCATGATGTATTTGGAGATTAAAAAGACTACATCGTATCCATCGAGAAACTTTAGGGTTTTTTTTAAAAGCTTACTATGGAAAAGAGGCTTTTTGAAAATGAGGGAAAGAATTGAGAGGCCTTTGGATTTTTTCTTTGTTTTAAAATAGCTATAACACATTTTCAAGTCTTATATTTATCAAAATAAAGACATGAAAAAAAAAATAAAAGTATAAATATATATATATTCCTTTTACAAAATTAAATACCCAATAAATCTCCATAAGATTATATTATTTACTCTTATTTTTCTTCCAAGGAAAAAACTAAACAGTCCTTTTCCGAATGCATAAACTATGTAGTTTTTTAAAACTTTCATCTTAATAATACACGATCTTCAATTTCCAATTCTGATCGTCCATTCACAATATTCGCCATTATTATGCAAAGAAATCAATTTATATAAATATTTTATTTAAATTTACCACAAACTTAAGCCATTCCAAAGTCAGGATGGCCGAGTGGTCTAAGGCGCCAGACTCAAGTTCTGGTCCTCGTGAGAGGGCGTGGGTTCAAATCCCACTTCTGACAATTTTATTTTTTCATCAGCTCAGCTGCGTGAAACGTCGAAGCACAAGGAGACCATCCATACTATGATGTTCTTTTCTTTTTTATTTTTTTAAAATTATTATTATTAATACTACTATCATCATTATTATCATATTATTATTTGTATAGAGGCTATAAAGATTAAAAAAAAGAAGATAATATTTAGAGACTTTTTTTTATAAAGATATCAGTCACAACATGATATGGATTATTTATTTATTTATTCCATTACAGCAAATATTTTTTATTTCAAAGGATCAAGGCATATAAAGAAATTTTTATGTAGAATAAAACATATATGATATAAAATTATATTTTATATTTTCAAAGCGAAATGGCATTAAAACTTGATACACGTGTACTTAAGGCATATGGAAGCATATTTAAGGTCAACTTAAAACTGCACCTTCCAAGTAAAGAAATAACAATAAATAATCAGACACAGTTTTGTAATTTAGAAGAAAAAAGCAAAAAGCACTAGAAATTTTTTCCAAACAGAAATTGCTACCTAACCCATCCTTTAGAGATGGGATGTACCTACCTGTACATGGATACGGCGGAGCAAAAAGGTCGATTGAGTGTTCCATCCAAACTTCACAATATTTAAAAAAAATTTCATTAAAAAATATAAATATATACGTTTTTTTTTTCTAAATGATTTCACTCTTTCAAGTACGGTATGCCTTCTCGCAAGTTAAATTCTGGATCCATCACTTTATCTGCGTTACTTCCTTTTAATCTATATTTGGAGTGAAGGAAGGAATTAGAAGAGTAAGGAAAATAAAAGGCATGTGGAACAGGACAAATGGATTTATTAGGAAAAATTTTCTTTGATCCTACCAAATTTAGTTTCCTTACAAGTTTGAGAGTGTTGATAGTAAAATTTCCATTGGATGCTTGTGGTTGAAAACAACTTGCACAAAGTAACAAAACTAAGCTATGAGTGGGCATCGAAGTCCGCCAAATACTCAAGTTGACAGAGATGCTTAGATGGAGAAAATGTATGGTATGTATGAAAAAGTTCTACATACGTTGTGGATTTACCTAGTATTTATAGGTATACGGAGTGTATAACGCAAAAAAAAGTGTATCATGTTTTAAAATATTAAATAGAATTTCGATATTTTTTTTCAGCTAACTAAAAGTTTTCACAAACTTCTAAAGAGGTTGATCAAGCTCTAAAGCTCAGAACAACTTAATAGGTTCGCCTATTGGAAAGAAGATTCTCGATTAATACTTGGCGAGATTAGCTAAGCTCTACAAAGCTTTATCTAAGCTTGAAGAGAGTTAATTAGGAATTGAGGAGCTCAACCCATGGTTTAAAAAGGTAGGTATAATTTCAAGAATTCCCGTTTAAAATAATTTATTAACAAAAGAAAAAAGTTATTTAATTTGCCATGTAGATGGTTTGAGAAAGATTAACATTAAAGAAAGCACTCGCCATTTGTTTTAGTAAAATCCCAACTTCAAAGTCTCCAGACTCCAGAATTAGGCTTTATTTTAATTTCACCTGCCCTGGTGAAGATGCCAAGTGTGGGAGACTTCGATTAAAACGTCATTCTTACTTAACCGTTGACCATAGTGATAAAGAACATGTAATCATTTGCTGCCTTACGTATTCATTGATAGGCACAAATTTATCGAATTAAAAAAAAAAAAAAAAGAAAGGAAAAAACCCTTAGGGAAGTTGACCGAATCTATGTCTTCTACTTAAATATAAGCTTGTTGAGGGAATGACGTTACATATGAAATGGTACGTTTTTAACAACGGTTGATATCGTCAAGTGGGGCTCCATCACCAAGTGGCATGATGAAATCCAAATCATCTATATGTTATGTAATTGATGCATAGCTTTTTACTATGTAAAAATAATCATATATAAAATTGTTAGAAAAAGATAACAAATGACAAACTTATGATAGGAGAACCCTAAATAAATTATTAGAATATTTTAGAATATGTAAATATCTGTCAATTATGTAAAGAGTATATTTAGGATATTTGTTTTTTATATTTAGAAGGTATTAGAATATTTTAGGATTTGTATATATCTAGTAATTATGTAAAGAGTATATTTAGGATATTTGTTTTCTATATTTAGGATATTTGTTTTCTATATTTAGAAGTTTGGTTAGTGCGTCTATGTTGTATATATATTGACCTTCTTTGGCTTATGATATGAACAAAATTACATAAAAATTTTCTTTTCAAAATTTATATGGTATCAGAGCCTGGCTAAAAAAAAAAAAAAAACGCTATGACTAGCGAGGAAAAGAAACCAATCTCCTTTTACTTGTTGACTTCGAGTGATAATCCTGGTAATATAATTACTCAAGTGCAATTAAAAGGAGACAATTATGATGAATGGGTTCGAGCGATGCGAACGTCGTTGGGTGCCAAGAAGAAATTCGGATTTATTGATAGAACGATTAATCAACCTGCTGATGATTCAACTAAATTAGAGGATTGGTGGACTGTGAATTCAATATTGGTTTCATGGATGCTCAACATAATCGAGCCAACACTACGATCTACCATAACATATATGGAGATTGCAAAGGATTTATGGGAAGATATCAAAGAGCGATTCTCTATCGCTAATGGACCTCGTGTTCAGTAGATTAAGGCAGAACTTGCCAACTGCAAACAGAGAGGTCTGTCGATTGTGACTTATTATGGGAAATTGAAACAACTCTGGGAAGAGCTTGCAAATTATGAGCAAATTCCCATCTGCCGTTGTGGAAGGTGCAATTGTAATATTGCAGCTGAACTTGACAAGAAACGAGAAGAAGAGAGGCTTCATCAGTTTTTGATGGGGTTGGAAGATGCATTATATAGAGCAGTTCGTTCCAATATTTTGAGCACAAAACCATTGCCAAACTTGAATAAGGCATACTCATTGGTGTGCCAAGAAGAACGTGTTAGAAACATCTTACGAAGAAAGGAGGAACATGGAGAAGTTGTGAGTTTTGCAGTGCAAACCAATAGAGGAGGGCTAAAGTATAAAACAGAAGTGAAAGATAAATCTGCCATTTGCTTACACTGCAAACGAGAGGGACATGATTCTGAAACTTGTTTTCAACTCATTAGATATCCGGAATAGTGGGGTGACCGACCCAAAGGGGCTAGACGTGGACGAGGGGGACAGAGTGCAGAACGTGGACAAAGTAATACGCCAAAGGTGAATACAACCCATATAATTGGGCAGCCATCATCATCAATAGCAGCAACGGAAGAAAATACAGCTTCTAGGACCTTGACAGCAGAACAATGGTCATTCTTTCTCAATTTGCTAAACACGTACAAACCGGGTACTAGTGAGAAGATGAATGGTAAGGATAATCTGAATTGGATTATTGATTCCAGTGCTTCACAACATATGACAGGTACTTTAGAATGTTTAACAAATTTGAAAGAAATTGTAGCATGTTCAATTGGATTACCTAATGGAGAGCAGGTGATGGCATTGAAGGAGGGATCAGTTTGCTTGAGAAAACATATCAAACTAGACAATGTTCTCTATGTTCTAAATTTGAATTGTAATTTGATATCTGTGTCGCAATTGCTTGATGGCTCTAATTGTAATGTCTAATTTACTGATAAAATTTGTGTTATACAGGACCGCACCTTGAGGATGGTAATTGGAGCGGGTGAACAGTGCAAGGGACTTTATTATTTGAAGTTAGCAGTATCAGTCCAAGCATGCAAGACAAGCTATGTAGATTCTTTTGAATTATGGCATAGGAGGATGGGGCATCCATTTGCAAAAATTGTGGAATCTCTTCCTCAAATTGAATTTAGTAATAGTTCAATAAAGAATAAACCATGTGACATTTGTTTGAGAGCTAAACAAACAAGAGAAGTTTTTATTTCTAGTGACACTAAAACAAATGAAATTTTTGAATTAATTCATTGTGATTTGTGAGGACCTTATCGTGTTAATGCTTCTTGTGGGGCCTCGTATTTCTTTATCATTGTTGATGATTTTTCTAGGGGTGTATGGATATATTTGTTAACTGAAAAAAATAGAAGTGGAACTTGTCATGCGTAATTTTTTTGCCATTACTAAAAGACAATTTCAAAAAGATGTGAAGATAGTTAGAAGTGATAATGGGACTGAATTTGCTTGCTTGCATAATTATTTTTCTGAAAATGGAATTTTACATCAGACCTCATGTGTAGAAATACCTCAACAGAATGGACGTGTTGAGAGGAAACATCGTCATATTTTAAATGTAGCTAGAGCTTTAAGATTTCAGGCCAATCTTCCCATCAAATTTTTGGGAGAATGTGTTCTGACGACTGTATATTTAATCAATCGGACTCCTTCTAAGTTATTAGGAGGAAAGACTCCTTATAAGATATTATTTGGTAAACCTTCTAGTTATAATCACATTCGAACTTTTGGGTACCTGTGTTATGCTCGGAACTTAAATAGGGAAAAAGACAAGTTTGCTAGCAGGAGTCAACGTTGTTTCTTTGTAGGATATCCTTTCGGAAAAAAAAAAAGGGTGGAAAGTTTATGATCTTGATACAGGAAAATATTTTGTATCCAGAGATGTTGTGTTCTCTGAATCTGAATTTCCATATGCTGATAAGGAAGATGTGCAACCAGATCTTATACAAGGTGCTTCTTTCGATATCACTAATCATTTTAATGGTGAATTGAATGAGGAAGACGAAAGTGAGATACTTGAGAATTCGACTGTGGCTCAAAGTGATAATAACGACAGGGGGGGTGTCATTGAAATCTTAGGTGAATCTGTTCCAGAACAACTTGGATGGGGTCATAGAACAAAAGAAGCTTCTACTCGGCTACGAGATTTTGTGATATATACTGCACAACAAATAAGTCCCTCTGCATGTTCCTCTAATCTAATTTCGTCCACAGGTACCTTCTATCCTATAGCACATTATGTAAATTGTAACAAATTTTCTCCACAACATCGTTCTTTCTTAGTAGCTATGACAGCCGAAAAGGAACTTGTTTCTTATATTCAGGCCATCAAAGACATTCGATGAAAAGAAGCCATGATGAAAGAAATTGAGGCACTTGAGGCTAATGGGACATGGACTGTGGAAGATTTGCCACAGGGAAAGCAAGCTATAGGTAGTAAATGGGTTTACAAGATCAAGTATAACTCAGATGGTTCGGTTGAACGTTATAAAGCTTGATTGGTGATTCTTAACAATAATTAAATTGAAGGAATTGACTACAATGAGACCTTCGCTCCTGTTACAAAAATGGTTACTGTATGTACTTTTCTTTCAGTGGCAGCAACAAAGGGATGGGAACTCCATCAAATGGATGTTCATAATGCATTCTTGCATGGAGATTTAGAAGAAGAGGTATACATGAAGATGCCACCTGGGTTCTCTACTCAACAGCCTGGCAAAGTTTGTCAATTAAATAAATCACTTTATGGGTTACAACAGGCCCCCCGATGTTGGTTTTCCAAATTGATAACTGCATTAAAGCGGTATGAATTTCTTCAATCTCAATCGATTATTCATTGTTTACTTTAAATCGAGACAAGATACATTTGAGTATACTAGTATATGTCGATGATCTTGTTATTGTAAGGAATAATGGAGTTGCCATTCAGAAGTTTAAAGATTATTTATGCCACTGCTTCTACATGAAAGATTTGGGAACATTGAAGTATTTTTTAGGCGTAGAGGTGGCTCGGAATCAAGAAGGAATTTTTCTTTGCCAACACAAATATGTTTTGGATATTATCAGTGAAGCTGGATTATTGGGTGCTAAACCATCTGGTTTTCCCATTGAACAAAATCATCATTTAGCCTTAGCAAAAAATGCATTATTGGCAGATTCAGAGAAGTATCGAAGATTGGTAGGAAGACTAATTTATTTGACTCTTATTCGACCTGAGTTGTCCTATAGTGTTCATATTTTGGCACAATTTATGCATCAACCAAGGGAAGCATTGGGAAGCAGCTTTGCGCGTGGTTCGTTATTTGAAGGGCAGTCCTGGACAAGGAATACTTTTACGAGCTGATGATGATCTTCGATTGTATACTTATTGTGATTTTGATTGGGGGAGTTGTCCTTTAGCTTGACGATCTCTTATTGGATATTTTGTTATGTTAGGGACTTCTCCCATTTCTTGGAAGACTAAAAAGCAACATACAGTGTCGAGATCCTCTGCTGAAGTAGAATATCGTTCCATGGCTACCACTGTGTGTGAACTGAAATGGTTGAAGGGTCTTTTGCTGTCTCTCGGTGTTGTACACTCTCATCCTATGCTATTGTATTGTGATAGTCAAGCAGCTTTACACATTAGTGCAAATCCCGTATTTCATGAGCGAACAAAGCACATTGAAATTGATTGTCATTTTATTCGTGATGAAATTCAACATGGACATGTTCAGACTGCTTATGTACGTAGCTCTGAGCAACTCGCTGATATTTTTACTAAGGCATTGGGGACACAGCAATTTAGGTATCTTCTACGTAAGTTGGGGGTTTGCAATCTTCACGCACCAACTTGAGAAAGGCTATTAGAATATTTTAGGATTTGTAAATATCTGTCAATTATGTAAAGAGTATATTTAGGATATTTGTTTTCTATGTTTAGAAGGTATTAGAATATTTTAGGATCTGTAAATATCTGGCAATTATGTAAAAAATATATTTAGGATATTTGTTTTCTATGTTTAGAAGCTTGGTTAGTACGTCTATGTTGTATATATATTGGCCTTCTTTAGCCTGTGATATGAACAAAATCACACAAAAATTTTCTTTTCAAAATTTATATAAATATAAAAGAATTATACAATTAAAGATGATTAAATATTCAATCACACTTTTTTTTCAAAAATCTTATGATAAAGAATAGAAAAAACATAAAAATTTATTATTGCATTTTCAAAATTCAAATCATCAAGAACTACCAAATGCAAGGACTATTTATTTTAATGAAATAGCTGATTTAGTAAATTCAAATAATGCATATCAATAATCTGAACTAATTTTTATTTTCTTCAAATAGAAGGTTTTTCACTTTTTTTTTTGTTTTTTTTTTTTCTCTAAGGTTGACAATTCATACTATTATATTATGTCTCATTTTCATGTCTAAATGAGTTTGTGTTAAAAAAAAATTAAACCCGTGGTACAATCCATTTATTAAACATTTATAAAAATCTAAACTCGTGACCTAACTTATCTCATGTTTGAATTAGACCTATTTATATTAGGGTTGATAATTTAAGCTATCATGTCGTATCTCATTTATCTTATATTTGATACTATTTATTAATTAAAATATTATAATTAAATTTATAAAATATTTATAAATATAAAAGGAAAATAACGATAATGATATTTAAATTTCATAAAGATAAATGATGCATAATTTTCATACTCAATAAAAAAATTACAACACAAAGGAAATTTTTTAAGAAAGTAAGATCTTAGAAATATAGAAAATCCAAAAATTGAAGTCATATAATATCACTAAATTAAATAAAAATATGGATTAAATGAATATTAATATTAGTACTAACATTGATTTCCAAATTTATTGCATTGTTTGTCAGATTTAAAGGGAGACAGTAAAAGAATATACGGATGAGTTCGTAACTTGTTATCCATTTAAACTAAAATGTAATAATAAGAGTATATAAAGTTACATAACATCATTAAATTAAATAGAATCATAAGTTAAATAGATCTTAGTATTACTACTAGTATTAATTATGAAATTTATCATATTATTTGTTGAATTTTCAAATGAGATAGTCAAAGAATCTACACATAAAGCTGTAATTTTCTATTATTTAAAATACAATGTAACAAGAAGAATATATAGCTAAAAATATCTCAAACATTTAATTAAGATCTTTCACTTAAAAAAATGATTTAGGTAATAAAATGCAAATATGGACTAATATATAACGTATTTCATATCATATGTCTAAGTCTAAATGCTTGACTTAAACCCAAATATAAATTTAACCGTATTTAAATGAGTTTGACCCATTTATATCTCGTATCAACTTTTTCCATACATTAACATATTTAAATTGTGTCATATCATATCTACATCCATTATGCCCAAGTCTCAAATTGTCAGCCCTATGTATCTTCGTTTCATCATGCCCCTAAATTATCAACATGCGACCACTCCATTATATACTCCGACCACCCATACTATGAGAAGATGAAGATAAAAAATGCATTAACAAGTAAGTAAACAAAGCTCAAATCCTCTTTATTGCTTATTAAGCTTTTAAAATTTAATTCACACTAGAAATTACATTAAAACCTTGAATAGATTCCTAATAGTTATTCTCAAGAGCGCTAGGGGTAGAAATATAAATAAATCTTCATTTAGAAAGTTTAATATAATATAGATCTCACTAAATTTAAGAACCATAATCATCAAAGAATAAGAATCTTTCAAAATGAATTGTAATGGACATAAGATGAATCGTAAGTAAATAATTACTAATTTCAAGAAATTCTTACAGTAAAAGGCTCACCTAATTTGAGGTATGAAGTAGTAGAAAGTATTTATATAAATTTACTTTAAATAAAATAAAGTCTTATGACGAGCAACGTAAAGATTTAATTCATTAAAAGACTTGGTTTTAGAATAAAATCTAACTTCAAAAGTAAAATTCCCACCAATGAGAATAAAAACTCTTCAATATAGTTATTGGTGTAGAATGTCTTTGTGATTTTGCAATCGAGGAAAATGAGATAAATATAGAACATATGAATGGTTTTGTAAACATCATTATAAGATTTATGTCAAATCCCTAAACATGGAGATAAAATTTAGCTTTATTTATGGTGTCAAATGATTTCATATAGTAATATCATTAAGAGTAGTTGGTAGTTTAAAGAGAATGTGAAGAGTGGAGCGATCATTAATATGGCTAACTTAAACATCTATATAAAGAACTCAAAATGTGTTCACTATATATTAATGTGTATTTAGCTTAAAATAAGTATGCAAAATTTAAATAAAGTAGATACTAACATAGTGTAAAAGGTGTATAAATGTAATAAGGGTGAAAATAACAAATACTAAGAATTATACTATAATATAGATGTTGCAATTATTGTGTGAAAATTATAGCAAAGCATAGAAAGTTTTGTCTATGAAAAGAGTTTTAGTGACAACCAAAGTCAACAATTTCTATCCTTTTGGTGATATTATATCATGTTATGTGCATACAGTGGAATATATAATGGAAGGTCTAGAGAAGTTAGATTGAGATATCGATATTAAGGTTTAAAAGTGTAATCTATGTGAAGGCCAAAGGTAAATAGTTCAACTAAGACAAGGTATTGTCAAAATTCAAAATATCTAGTCAAGTAATTTTTCATGGAGTTTGAAACCCTACTTAATGACAATAATGGGTGGTAAAAAGTAGGTAGACAAGGAAGATATTTATTTAAGCAAGATCCCCCATTTAGGATGTGCCACATAAAAATATTATCCTACATATGGGCCTAACTTTTTATATATTACGTTTTTAATGGAGAGTACTGTTAATATAGGAAGACTCTTATCTACCTATCTATTACTTGAACCTTCACTTTGGTGGATCACCGACTTGAAAGTTTAAGGAGTAACGAAAAAATATTGTCAATTGTGACTTATGTTTAGTAAATTAGAGATGAAATATTGTAATGTCTCTTCATGAATTCACTGAATATTGAAAATTTGATCTTATTCCGAATAAATTCCACCTATGTGGATATAGAAGTAGTGTCACTTTTAACATCTCTTGTAAATATTTATGAAATCAAATGAGCATAAGGCATAAAAGCTTTGTTAGAAATCCACTTATTTTTAAGGATAATGGACATACATGTGGTTTTCCTAATATTAATACAAAGCGCTCATGTTCAAGCAAAAAAACCACCTGACATCCTATTGCGACTTACACCAGGGAGTAGCTCAAACTTACATATGGCATTCATTATGTATTTTCACAATTTGAAAGGAATTTCAATAAAATTAGTAATCCAGTGGGGATGTCAAAATAGATCCCAATTATGTATATTGAACTTTAAATGAAGTTTTCAATAATAACTTGAAAATATTGAGAGTTCAATATATAAATTAATTGTTGAATTGAATTTTTTGAAGTCCTTGCAATTAAGGTTCGTTCATATCCTTTTATGCAATGATCCAAACAAGTTCGAGCCGAATAAAAGAGAAGTAGTTCGGACATTAGTTTGTTCAAATCCTTTAACGGAGTGATGTGATTAATCCTCGCCGAGATAAAATTGTGTCACAGCAATAAGATCCCTTTAGATTATTGGGGAGAATCCGAATGAACCAGTAATTAAAGAAAATTCTAATATTTCATGCATAGACGAGAAGTTGTACCCATTACCTGAATTAATGTATATTTTCATTATTTGAGTTGTATCCATTGATATTGGATGGTTTAGATTAATTAGTAATTGATTTAAACTCAACCTAATTAGGAAAAAAAAAAAGATAACCTAAACTAAAAGGTTCCAATGATTAACCTTCCTTGTGTGTCATAACTCGTTGCGTTTAGTGAAGAGTTAAGAAGGTTTATTAGATATATTTAGCTAGAATTTTAAGGATTATCATTTTATTCTCTCTAACATCCAATTAATTATGGTAAAATTTTTCGATTAAAAACTTGCTCACTTGCATTTGTACTTTGACAAGTCTCTCATAACCTCCAACTAGCTTAGTTTATGAATCGACACTCCACCTACTGTACATGGTTGACAATGCGTTGTCAAACACGCAGGAAAATATATGTAAATCCCCTAGTTCCCCCCACAATTCACTATCACTCATCCTTCCCCTCCAAATCATTAGACAACAAGACGACGACCATATATTTGCAGTTGCAGCAGCAGCTCCTCCCCCCAGAGCGAACGTTGCTGAGAACCCGATGGAAAACCAAAGTGGTGGCTCGGTGGGATATACCATTGATCGAGACCAAGTCCATAAGGATATCAAATTGCTGGAGAAATTGAGTAGGACTCAAGAGGATCGAATCCAGAAGATACAAACAAATGCTACCCAAATTGCCAATCTTTACTTTGTCTTCCAAGGAGTCATCCTTTCCTCCACTTCCTTAGCATCTTCACCTCACAAATGCAAACAATGGGGCATTCCCTTTTCCCTCTCGCTATTGGTTTCCATCTTCAACATATTCTCAATATTGATGACCTTTAAAACATTGCAAACATATAATCTGGAGCTGGAGCGTAACCGGGACGAACTCGAGTCGAAATGGCTAGAGCTTAGCACTGGAAGACGCCAGAATAATGATGGAAATGTGGATCCAACCAAAACCAATTTTCGCGAACTTGGCTATTGTGGAATCCTCATCTTCTTTCTGGGGTTCAGTGGGCTCATGATGTATGGTTGCCATCAATTTCTTTGCAATTCAGGTTAGTGATTGTAGGAATATTGCAGTCCATCATGTGGTTATCTCATGGACGAAAAGTTTGTATATTTGGAGATTACTCGACCATATTTATTTGTATGTGTATTATTAATGTCTACGTACAATGTCTTGTTATTTTAATTTCTTTTTTCCTCTACAATGAGAGTCATGTGTAAGTAATTCGATGAATGAAATCCCATATAGATGCATGTGTATTGTGAGTGTGTATAACAATAAAGAAATATTTGTGTCCTTAGTTAAGTTTGAAGCATCGCTATAATTTGAATATCTATTTGACATACTTCTTTTTCTTCTAGATCAGATAGCGATTTCTTCTAAAAATAAACGTAATTAGTCTGAAGAATTTCTCTCTTCTAAGAATTCTACCCATATGGGGAGTGATGCAGCGGCATATGATGAAGAAAACCTAATCATAAATAGTTGAAAAAAAATTCGAATCTTGTATCGCTTATAATTTTCTTTTTTTTTTTGCCACAATACTTTTATTATGTTCGATTAACAAATAACGACAATTTTAAAGCATAAAATAACAAATAAGGTAAATTGAAAATACACCCTTTTACGTTCATTTCATATATCCTAAGTCTCTTATCTTTTAAATTAAGTGCCAGAACATCTAAATATTTAAAAAATATGCTTTTAAACATTCTATAGTCTACGGCATGAATAATGGTTTCTAACCAAATGGATCATCTTTGAATCACCATTTCCTAAATTATAATGTAGTTGGTAAAAAGAAAGAAAATCCCTTTTTTACCGTTTCGTCTTTTTACCATGGCTAAGTGTATTTACAATTTATATTATAAATTATGACATTTTCATGAAAAAGATTCAAATTACAATAGAATTTATTGCTATAGAAAAAGGAGGAATTCATTGTTAACATTGTCAAATGCTTCTGAGTAACTTATGAAAATGTATTATCATGATACTTTAAACAAATTAAAAAAGGAAAAAGAAAAAGTTGTGTTTCCATGCATGAGTAACATATTTTTAAACGCCATTCCTACAGGGTAACGTAGTTAATCTGCTTTAATAGCTGGAGAGGCTAACAACTAATAAGGGGGGCGACCAAAGGCCTTAACAAATTAATTGTAATATCGATATTAAGCATCTGACATATATGACAGACCCTTGACGTGCCAAACGATTCATTTGAGGTGCTCACCGATAATATTTAAATGTGATAATATCAATAGTAGATACTGATTTTGAATTCAATTTAAATCTCATAAATATTTTTTTTCTAAATTTCTTAAAGTTAAGATTCTATTAGGTGCGATCAATAATTGAGGATATAATACATATCTACTAACTTTAGAAAAAAAGTTATGTAATTACAAATTATATAAAAAAATTACTAAAATATTAAAGATATATTGTATTTTGAAGATGCAATACTACTATTTATATTAATATTGCATCTTTAGCTACAGTGCATAGAAGATGTGATATAAATATTATATTAATATCGTATTTAGTATTTTGATAATATTTTTTATCTAACTTATATTTATGTAATATTTTTTAATTTTGATGATAAACACGTAAAATTTTTCAATAGTTGACATTAGAAAAAGGAAGATGTGTCGACGATGATGTCGCAATATAGAATTTCAAAAACCTGGCCAATTTCAACGTTTGGATTTGCAATCTCAACATGAGATATTAGCGAGCTTTTATGTATTTTTGGCGTCAAATTTCATGCATATATGTTGAGAAAATGATAGAAGGTATTTGGATACAAACAATATTAGCGACCGCTATCCATCTTTTGTGAGAATATATATATATATATTCCATATGCACTATTATAATTGTGCATTTGAGATTCACCAATTGTGACCATATTTTCTCTAAAGTTTAGACACAAATTAAAATTTATTGATTTTCAATTATCTTAAAAGAGGCATTATATCTTTCATATTTATGTAATGTGGCCTTAAGGCTTCACTAGATTTATCTATTTATCATATTTGTTCGAGATGAAATAGCGGTTCCCATAAGAATCAAAAGCGATAATTTGAAGCATTTCATTTTTATTTTTCTTTTGGGTAAAAATTTTTGAAGCATCTTTAATGAACAATATGTGGCGCTATTATACAGGAATATTTTCACCACTTCCACGTTCTGAGTATGAGAAATATCTTTCAACTTTAGAAGCTACAATATATCGTATTAACATCTATAATCAATAAGTAATTTAGAAGGAAAAAAATCAGGAACATTTATAATCAATATCTTCATGTTATATAGTTTGTTGTGGGACATATATAAAATAAAACACTGATTCCTGTAAACTTTTTCTGTGCAGACCTGGTTTATGTCATTAAAAGGCCAATGTTGATATAATTATATTACAATGAAATTTGCTTAACGTTTTTGTTAAAACGTCGGAATTTGTCATGTGGCGATTTGAACTAGAGTAATCTTGAACAGCAGTCAACACCAACGATGATTGGATGTCCTTCCTTAGTTAACTATCAATCATTACAATGACGCGAATAAGATTTATTGTCCTGTTCAATAAGTATATATATATATATATATATATATATATATATATATATATATATATGTTGGAACGATCCAATCTCTAGCTAGTGGGCCTTGAGAGGTATGATTCTTTTTCATACATGTGAGTTCATCTTATCAAAGGACAAAATCGGCCTTAAACCGTTGTTTCACGGGTTGATTTACCGATGAATTGTTATCGGCCATGTCCTAATGATTCCGAGCTAGTTCAGTCGGCTTGGCAGTTTAAGTGCTGATTCGCAACTCTTGAATCATTTTTTTTATTTTTTCCTTCTCCCCTCCTCCAAACCTTACGTTTCAAACAAACAAAATTTAAAATACAAAGAACTAACTTGATCAAGTAGAGTGAAGTGATCGAGGAAAAAATATTTTTTAGTATATTTTACGATTACCTAGAAGGTGTTTATGTATCTGCTAATCAGAATCAAACCACCGTAGTTTCATTTGGATATTTAGAGAACCTCTAGTCTATTAGTCAATTTTACGTTTGGTAAAAAAAAATCAAGTATACGTAATTACCCAATTTAATTTTTTTGAAGAATAATAATTTCACTTAGTCATAATTTGGAAAATCCTAAGACTAGATCACCACTTTTGGAAAGACCATGCCATTTAGTTTTTACTTTTTTTAAATATTGATAAAACTTTTTCTAAAAGGATAAAAAGAAAAAAACTTACTATATCTTTTCTTGAGGTGGCTATTCATATTCGTGACTAGAAGTAGAACTTGCAACTCCACTTGGGCTTCCATTAGATCGATTCTAATTGTTAAAGTAATTATCCTCATCACTTAATGTCCCACATGGCTCTTGTCATCTGCAGGCCGCCTTATACCGGTTTTCTATGTAAGCACTTACCCCAATATTGACAACAGGTAGGGAGGCACGCTGGTCATCAAGGATAAGGTTTGTTGTACTAAACGCTTACTCAACAGTGACCGTTGAAATCAGAGCAACGAGTACTTCATAGGCAATGCGAGATAAGAGTAGGTAGTTCCTTGTGTGCCTCTACCACCACCCTAAAATATCTAAGTCCTTAATGGAGATATTCTTAAAGAACTTAAAATTCGTATTAGTGTATTGCAACATCTCAGACATTAGACCACCAAACCATTGTCTCTTTAATTTTTACGCTAGTAACTACTCGCCCATAAATGAATAATGCCACTCCTTGGTGGATGGTAAAGGAAAGACTGATGACTAGCCATCGTATTGAGTTTAATAGTGGTTGAGCATCTCTTCTATATCTGCCGTTATTGTTGACACTTCTACTATGCTTCCAAATTATACACATCTTGAGAATCCCTTATATGGTCAATATAACTGTAATAACTTTTCAAATTCATCAATAGTACTTTCGCTTTACAACGAGAATCTAGAATAATTGCTATAAGATAAATATGAAGAATGTCTTTATAATAAGATAATCACTTCAACGTCATATTATATACATATGCCTATAAGTGTAGGTCCTTGTAGGCTTAAAGTATCACGCCAAGTATATTGACGGTTGACATAATGAACGAGTATATACTAAGTCTGTAAACCTACGAGAAAATCTTAATAGCATCATAAAAAACTTTCAAAACATTCAGTAACTGGATACATATATTCTAGCTACTGGGGAGAATGTCAACTTTACACATGTTATAGATTGCAAAGTTACACGACAATTCGCTGTAAGGAACTGTACAATGCAACAACTCGTAAGTCGAGTTCCAACAGTATTGCACATCCATCTTAAACTTTCGAGACCTCTTCCCGCACCCCATAGAGAAGTTCATCCACGTTTTGTGAAGGGATGACCTCTTTATTATTATCTTAATGATGTTCTTGACTGGAGTTATACTGTCTTGTAAAGTAGCAATGATATCCGTAACATATAAGTTAAGAACATGACATGCATAGCGTATGTGGAAACCCCTCCACCCCCAATGTTGGTTGACAATAATTTTGCATATTAGATATTGAGGCTGTGTTGGCACTTGTATTGTCAAAACCAATAGAAAAAAAATTTCCTCACTAATCCTTATCCAATTAAGATTTCTCTAATAATTTTATAAATATTTTGTGTTGCGTAACACTCGTTATATATCCTTAAAGCCAATAGTCATTTATTAAGTTGCCAAGTATCTTTTATCCAATGAACAATAACACCAATATAAGAAATATTATGAAAAAGATCTGTCCATATGTCTATATATATGGACAAAAGCGTATTAAGTGAAGCAAACTTATCTACGAGCTCCCTCTTACCTTTGTGGTAGAACTTCTGCATAGCTTGGGTGCTACAGCTAAGCTATTGCTAGCTAAGGTTACGTGCCTCTCACTCATAGTGACTCTACCACTTTGATACACTTACATTAAATGACATTTGCATGATCATCAGGTATTGCACCAAGTTGTACTTATGCCTCTCTTAATCATATCTTATCAGTAGTTGACTGAATGAACCACTACCTTGGGCAATTTGTTGCTACGTACTATCTATTCCCACCTTCCCAAGATGCTTTGATCTCAAGTGCCTGTTAAAAGTACCATATTCCCCTCCCGTTTTCAAAGAGTAACTTGCGTATAGTAGTTGCAAAATACCATCGAGTTCCCCTTCTCATCTATACCTTTATGGAAATGCATAGTAAAAATATTAAATTTACTAAGTTTAGGGGGCTTGCTTGAGCTTGAAGGTCTCAAATTACCAAGCTTATGCTGTCCCATATATTGCTCCTTTATTTCAAGAATAATTTCTATCCCGTCCTCCTCATTCTCAAACATACTTATGGGGCAACTCATTTGTAGAGGTTCAAATCCAACGGGTTATGCAGAGACACTCATGCAAAGAGGTTTGAATCTAGTATAATGTTCTGGGATACTAATGCATAAAGGTTTGAACTTGAGAGGTAGTGTACCTCAGTAACTCATGCATTGAGGTTCAAGCTCAAAGCTAAGAGTTAGGGTGCCGCGATTACTCGTGCAATGAGGTTCTAGATCGAAGTCAGGAGGTAGTATAACTCATTCTTCAACATTCTCAACCACCCTGTATGCTCTATGCTCATTCAAGTCATACTCGTAACTCGAGTACGCCTAAATGTTATCAAACCATTATGGCTCAGACGATGTACCATTTCTAGTGCTAATGCTCTTGCCCTTACCCTTACCTTTCCTACTAGATAAGGAACCATGGTTTTTCCCAGAGAAAGTACGACACAAGAATTATTCCATGGATGTAAATTTTTTTTTTCCTTATTTACTACAATAAAGGTTTATGAATGAAAGATAGAAATAATATGTAAAACAACACAAAACGGAAATTATGTTTCGAGTTAGTGTATGTCAATGTTTTTGGTTAATGCAAATGGTTCAGTGAAGTAGAATAAAGAATTATGCTCGAATCTTAGTGGTAACTGAAAGAAATATTTCTCTTACAATGTTTCACAATTGCAAAATGCAAAGACAAAATGGTTGGAGCATTTCAATGAACTTGTAAAGGAGTAATAACTGCTGCACTGCACCTTTCAATTTATAAGGAACGAAGAAGGTCTGAATGCGTCGTTTAAATTTTCAAAATTTGAATTTGAATCCCTCTTGTCCCTACAATTTTTGAATTTTGCAAAAATCCCTCGCCCATTCCACCTACATGATTATAATTCAGATTTGAATTTTCATGTGCTGAAAGGGAGACAACATCTACAAAGGAAAAAAATTTTAAAGAGAGAAAGATAAAGCAAAAGGAGGAGAGGGACTATAGGGAAGAGAGGTGGGGGGGATGCTGGTTTGTATCGGCCACTTTAATTTTTTTTTTTTCTCTCTCTCTATTTGGTTCGATAGGCCATGAACCATCGAGTTTAAGGCTCAACAGTTGATAGGATAGTTTAACTCAAACTTGCATGGACCAAGCCAATTCACGATTCAGAACTAGCCTTTACATAGGTCTATATGTAAGTGTGTATATATATGTATATATAAATCTTGAGTACGAGCAACAAAGATTGAGTTAACAAAGAAAGATAGGTGAGTTTAGTTTATTTCCTTCCTTGAGCAAGATTAAGAGCTATCCATTCATGCTTCCCCTCGAGAAGCACTTTCCATGAAAAGGAAGCTTGTATTAAACTATTACAACTAACAAAATATTGCAGAAGTGTTTATACGAGAGAAAAGGAAAAATTGTAATATAAAAACTCCCTACAACTATTTATACGTCTGTAACAAACTAAACTAACTCCTAACCAATGAAAACAATACATATGTGCTAATGGAAAAATGACAGGTGGAATAAATAAAATAGTAGTATCCTATATCTTAGCATTCCCTCTTCAAGTTGGGGATTCGAGAAGCACCAACTTGCTGTATAGAGATTGCAATTGCTACTCAATGACAGGCTTGGTGAGTAGATTTGCAAGTTGGGAGTGAGACAACACATAGACAACAAATAATAGTCTAAATGAAATGTAGTCCACACAAAATAAGCATACACATTAATATGTTTTGTACAGATATGTAAACAAGGGTTAGAAGTAATAAGCAAAGTAGACTCCTTGTCACAATACATGGAGATAGGCAAAGTAGTAGAAACATGAAGGTCTCTTAATATTTAGGAAATCCATAAGATCTCCTTAGAAGCAATAGCAAGACTCCTATATTTTGCTTCAATACTAAATGTTGAAACTGTTTGTTGTTTCTTTGTCTTCCAAGATATCAAAGCAGACCCTAACATGACTGTATAACTAGTAACTAATTTCCTATCAACCTAGTTAGCTACCCAATCTAAATCAGAATAACTCTTCAAAGATTAATTCACTGACCATTGGATAGAATAACCCCAATGAAAATGATCCTTTCAAGTACTTCACAACATAAAAGGCTACCGCTAAATGAGAAGAACAAGGGCATGAAAGAAATTGACTTAGAGTATGAATAGCATAGCTAATATCTGGCCTTATGAGTGTGATGTAAGAAAGATGACCAACCAACCTTTGAAAAAATGTTAGGTTATCAAGTAAATCTCCTATATCATTATCAAGATGAAGACCACTTAGTAAAGGAGTTTAAGAAAGCTTAGCGCCTGTTAATCTAGTTTCTAATAGCACATCAAGGATGAAATTATATTAATGCAAAGTACAATCTAAATTTGTTCTATATAACTTTAAACCAAGAAAGTATCTGGCTAAACCAAGGTCTTTGATAGTAAAAGTGTTGTGTAAAGTTGCCTTAATGTCTTCAATTAAAATAGAACTAGACCCAATGACTAGCATACTGTCATAAGCCGAGGGGACTAATCGTGGCAGTCATCGTATACCGTATAAAGGACTGTAAATTGATTTCTCTTTTCAATCAACAATCCTTTATGCGATATACAAAGCTGTTACTACTACAACTAACAATCTAAAGTTAGGTAAGTGTAAGTAATATCATTTCATGATAATAATAACAAACTAATAAAATATAAAACACACACACACACATACACATATATATATAGAAATTTATAAACAAGAAGACAATAATGTCTCATATTACAAACTATTAATACATCATATTACATATTAAGGTTCTAAATCTAATTACAATATCATAAGTCCAATCTTATCACATCTTACTCTCACATCAACCCTCTAATGTACAACTAACCTTGAGCATACAGTAACCTAACTCCACGAACAAATCAACCTGCAAACAAGTTTAGTAAGATAATTCCCTCAACCATACAACAAACAAGTTATACAACAATTTAATTCAATCAAATGAATGCATGAATAATCAATATGCCCTACAAATACATGCAGATGACTAGGTACTGCATGCAACTCAAATTTAATACCCTCTGAAGTTAGGGTTGGAGATACATCGATACCAATTAAATCCAAGTATTATACTAAAACTTACATAGTAATGAAACTCCGCATTTCGTATTCAAAATATAATGGTATATCCATTTTTTGTTTTCATCAAAATCCAATTTTACGTATGATTGTGAGTAGGTCTACGCAGCCCTCACTCACCCCTAAACGGAGGTCTTTGGACTCAACCCTTAGTCAGGCGATTGGTGCTTCTAACGCTTGGTGATCCCGTTGGCCAAAGTAAGATCGTATCGTACGTATGCATCGTACGAAATATAATAATCACGAGAATTAACCCACGTTTGGCCTTTTGCTACCTCTCTATGATGTGATGGCTGGAATTAGTTATGCAGTATATGATTATGCAAATCTTGATTTAGTTTATTAAAGTTGGATGATGTTAAGTCTTTTTATTTAGTGATCAATAAAGTCACAGACAAATCGGTTCCTATTAAATTTACTATGCAACAATAGTATGTTGTTATACTTTAAAGTAAATTCACTATCAACAACCAGTATCATATACAAGCATAACTCAACCTCACACAACATTCAATTATTGATAACAATTTATATTCACTAACTAAATACAAAAGTAAGTATGGAATCATTAAGAATACCCATTCAGTTATACTCAAGTTAAGAGTCATAATAGTCGGATAGCGAATCAGAGTGAAAGTCGTGATCACCTGACAATAGAAAATATAAAATGTAGTAATTTTGGAAATTAAATAACTAAATTAGTATTACAATTTGTACTATTTACTTAATTTAGCTATTGTTTTTGTGAAATTATCAACTCGAGCTTTTTATTGAATTGCGTATAATTTTTTTTATTTAGCTCAGATTTTTATGAACTTATAGTCTATTTCAATCATTTTTAAGCGTACTTTCTCGTAATGAGATCCATTTTGGACATTGTAACCTAAAGTTTTGNGTATATTTACATTTATACACATATACTAAAATAAATACTATGTACATATACATATATATATAGTCACTTGTACATATACACACATACTTAAGTAATATATACATATATATACTCCACTCATACATACATGTAATAAATAAAAAAATATACTAAATATACATGTACATGTTGTAGAATATATATATATATGTACAAATAAAATAAATAACTTACCTAATATCTTTAGTAATTTGAATAATAAAAATCCCCTTAGTTTCTTCTTCTTCTTCTTATTTTTCCTCTTAGTATTTGCTAAGTTTGTGTGTATGTGTGCTTTGCTTCTTTTTCTTTTTTAGTTTTGTTTGTGCAACATTTCCTAGCGTGTTAAAGATGGGTAGGAGAAAAAAAAAACACAAAAGCAATTTATAAGAAAAAATAACTAAATCTATGCATTAATTAAGACAAGACCATGTAATCATAACTTTTGGTTTTATCCTAATAACACAACACCTAGAGAAGCTTAAGAAAAACATGGGCTGCTGGATTTTACGTGGAAGCAAGGGAAAAATAGAAAGAAGAAAAGAAAGAAAAAAGGAAGAAAAAGGAAAATAAAAATAAATATACTAAATTTTTCCAAACATAAAAATCATAAAATTAATATTTATAAATTAATTTTTGGATTTTATAAAAATTTATTAATTTAATTAGTACCCGTTATATTAATAATATTTACAAGTTATTTCAATATTTTCATTAAGGTTTATACACGATATTGTCATTTAGTCGATAACTGCAATTGACTGTGGTTATATTACTATTAAGTTATATTTATTCATTTTATGAGCTTAAAGTTATAATTTTAGGATTTTAATGAAGTTCGGGTTTGATTTTAGGTAATGTACATTGAATTTAAGGGTTTTGTACGTAATTTAGGTTTCGATCAATTTTCTAAGATTTTTACTATTGATACTATATTCAGTTTCTCATTTTAATAAAAATTTTATCTCATTTAGCATTATCAACTCATGATATCACATAAAACACTTGGACTTATATTAAAATTTATACTACTGACTACATAAACAGGTATTACCATAAACCTTGATTAGTACTTTTAGTAAATAAAGAATGATCACGTTTAAACTTATCAAATCCATGAGCAATTAAAAAATTGGATATTTCCAAATTCCATTGCCTAAATGCTTTTTTAAGACCATATAAGGAGTGTTTCAACTTATAAACTTGATGTGGCTTTACTTTGGTATACCTTTTTGGAAGATTTGTATATATCTCCTCATCAATGAAGCCATGAAGCAATGCATTATCAACATCTATTTGATGAAGAGGCCATGACTACACTATAGTTACAACTATTAGTATTCTAATTATACTCAATTTAGCTATCAGAGAAAAAGTATTATGAAAATTCCTTCAGAATTTTTGTATAGCTTATAGCCACTAACCTAGCTTTGTAACGTTCTGTACTTCTATCCAGCCCATATTTGATTTTATATACCCAACAATAACCAATTACCTTCTTACCCTTAGGCAACGTAGTCAACTCCCACGTATCCTTACTTTCAACTGCATCTAACTCATTGTTCATTGCTTCAATCCACTCTTTTTAATAAGCTACTTATGAATATAATTAGGTGAATAGCTAGTAAAAGAAGTTTATGTGATATTTCATATGGGATGTAGAAGCATTTTGAGGCAAAACAATAACAGGTTTATGAGAACAAACATTATATACAAAGTCTTGCAAATAGCTTAGTGTTTTACGTTCCCTAAACAACCTATGAAGGTTTTAATCTGTAGTAGCAGAAACTGGATCAGAATGAGTAGATGTAGGGACTAAACAACCAATATCATTCAAAGAAGAAGGAGCTATAGAAGGATTAACAGAAGGTGTGTCAAAAAGAACTAAAGGACGAGAAGAAGCTAGCGTACAAGTAGTAGCATCAGAGGCATCAAGCGTATGTAACACAATAGTAAAAGACTCTATAAAAGGAAAGATGTGCTTGAAGAAAACCACATCTCTACTAACACTTGTTTAGTAGAGGGATTAGAAACTCTATACCCTTTTTGGCCATTAACATGCCCAAGAAATACATATTTCACTCCTTTTGGATCAAACTTGTTAAGTGAAGGAGTTAAATCTGCAGAATAACATAAATAGCCCACAACTCTCAAGTTATCATATGTAGGTGCTTTATGAAACAACCTTTCAAAGGGGGGTTTCCAATTTAGAATTGGCATTGGCATCTTATTTATAAGATAAGTTGCCGTGAGAATGCATTCACCCCATAATTCCATAGTTAAATTGGCATGAATCCTTATTGCCCTTGAAGTCTTTAATTAATGCCTATGTTTATGCTTCACTCTATCATTTTGTCAAGGTGTATAAGAAGTAGTACGCTAATGTACTATCCCAAGGTTAGCAAAGAGTGTTTGGCATTCTTTAGATGAGAATTGGATAAGAACTCTCCTCCATCATCAGTTCGAATTGATTTAAGTATAGTAAAGAAGTGGTTTTCAACATATTGAAAGAACTGAACAAGAAAAGTACATGCTTGATTTTTATGATGCAACAAATATGTCCATGTAGTGCATGTAAAGTCATCCACAATGGTTTAGAAAATCTTGCACCATTTAAAGAAGGAACTTAATACAATCCCCATACATCAATATAAAGCAACCTAAAAGCAAAAGCGGCACAACTTGAATGATAAGGAAAAGGAACACAATGAAATTTGGCTTCTTAACATATACTACAAAAACAATCATAAAATTTCAACCCTTTGCAAGGATTTAAATGTCATAATTTAGAGAAAGAAGTAGGTCCCATTCTATAATGAAACAACCAAACAACATCATCTTTCTTACATAAATGAACAACATTGGATTTGAAAGCTAGATCACTTAAAGAACTAAAAACAATAAAATAGCTAGGTCTAAGTATATAAAGCCCATTCTTTACTTTGGCTATTGCAACAACTTGACTAATGGTCTTGTCCTGAAAATAGTATGAAGAATGATCAAACATTACTACTTGATGCAAGTTAAGGTTAGTGTTTAGTGTGATTGAACCAAGTTTATCAACTTGTAGGTTTAGTCCATTAGGTAATTTTATAGATATGGGGTTGGGCAAGCCTTATATGTTATCTAATAACAAGGCAAAGGTGGTTATATCATCAGTTATACCTATATCAACTATCTAATGAGAGAAATTATTATTTACAATAGCTGAACAAAAAGTAGAATTTGAAACAACATTAAACAAAGAAGCACTCGAAACATTAGCACACTATACATGTACCGTTATTGCAACATTCTCCTTTTTCTTCATCATCTTCATCACAAATGTTTTGAACAAAATCCTTATCAATAGTGTACAAACTAATAGCTTGATTTGGTTCCTCATCAAAAGGTGAATTATGCCTTGAGTTATAGAAATTTTGATAATTTTTGTTAACATTTGTATAGAAAGAGGTTGTAACACTTTATCTTCCTCTTGCAAAAACCTTTTCACCTTTATACTACTCTGGATATCTAATCAATTGAAAGAACATTTCAATTGTGTGACCATCATTCCTATAATTCTTACAAAATTGTCCTCTTTCCTTTCTTCTTATCAATAGAAACTTTACTGTTTTGCACCTTGTTTGCAAAAAATCCACTATAAACTTATATATCAATTTATGTATGTATAAAAGATCTTGGTGTGATGGTCTCATGAGTACCCTCTCGTTTTATGTGGCCTAAATTCAAGAACTTCTTACAATAAACACATGTGAATGACTACTATGGCAATTATGTGTGCTTGTACATTACATACTAGAATTTGTCTCTCTTTCTTTTTCAAGCACAAGTTCTAAGGACTATGTTATTTAAGATGAGCCATTTGTTGATAATGTTCAAGAATAAGGAGTTGAATACCTTTATTTCTATGATAATTAGACTTTAAGACGAGTTATGTGAGTTAGTGGATGATAGATACTACTAGACTTTGGTGGATTGACTAGATTTTGACTTGTAGGCACTCTGCTATTTAATGCTTCTGTTTAGTTGTTCAGAGGAGATAGATTTCTTTTAATCGGTTCATGTTACTACTTAAGATACTACGTGGGGGGTGTAATAGATTCCTTTGATAATTTTTTAGTTACTTATGGTTCAAGTGTCTGATAGACTCCTTGATGTTATTTGCTTAGTTATTATGACAGGAGAGAGTTAGAAGCCGATTTGGTGATATTTGATTTTTATAGGTTTGTTGAGTTATGGAGAGAGTGGAATTCTACTTCTACTCATGCTTAAGTTTTTTATGACATATTTGTATTTGAGGTTATGCATGAGATGAATTGTTACAAGTGGTGGATATTATGGATTATGAAGCCATAGCATGTTCCTATTTAGCAGGGACACGTAAAAGCTTGTGACATCCACTAAGGAACTAGAGGTTATAGTTTATGGACTACATAAATCATTATTTCACTTGAAACAAAGCTCCTAGGCAATGTTTTGGGAAGCTTTCAGCTCCTTTAGCTGCTTGTGGTTTCCGACAAAGCAAGACTGACCATTTACCTTTTTGTTCAACAAAACAGAGATATAGAATTGTTAATTTAGGTATATGTGAATGATGTCACTGTTAGCTGGAAACAATGATGTCTACATTTAGCCTACACAGTCTAGATCCTCAATGGGTTCGTGCATCACGCTTACTCCATTGGAATTCTATGATAAGACTCCTTTAGCATGTTGACACAACAGTGTATAATGGCCTGTTGTTTCCATCTAATAACCTACCTCCTTTGAACGCATGCTCGGATAAGTATCACATCTAACATCTCGATGCTCATTATCTTGATACATAATGATTCCAACACACGAGCGCCTTTTCTTTCCTAAAATAGAAAGATTTCCTTTCTTCAATACATGGTAACGCTCCTATCACTTGGAAATATAAGGAGCAATCATTAGTTGTTCGCTCGTAGGTTGAAGCAAAAGATTCTTCAATGCCTGTCACTACAGCTAAGTACGTTTGGTTACCAGCTCTGTTTCGAAATTTTACGATGTCCATCTCCGTTTCTTGTTCCTTATTTAAGGACAATAAATCCGCAATCTACAACTTGATTAATATTGTTCCATGAACGTCTAACACAGAAATTCATCGTCATTTTGATTATGAGTAAATTCAACGTCTTATCAAACCATAACACATCTCCACACATCACCAGCATGCTGATATTCTAACTAAAAGTCTTGGACAACGTTAGCTCTACATGGCAATTGGCAAGCTTGGCGCCCGTGCCCATCTAGATCTGTCATGCCAATTTTGAGGGGGAATGTTACGGACATTTCTAAATGCACTAAGCTAATGCAGATTGATAACTTCAGAGATTGAAGAGCTTGGCTTGAGAAGAATCTCAACAATGAGGATCACTCCCCTGTTTCAGCTTGAAGTAACAGTTGATTTATCTTCTTGCAATAGATTTTATTTTATATCTTTACATTACGCATTATAATTGCAGGTTATCTTAGTTAATGATTTCAAAGGCAATATTTATATAGATCAATCGTGATCTTGGCTTAAATTTTACAGTGCTTCTAATGAAATCATCGACAATGATCTCACTGAACACGTTTTCTCCATCTATAATGTCATCCAAAGATCAAAATGAATCAATTTGTTGAGATAGAAACTTTGTGGAAAAGGCAATCTCTGATCTTTGGATATTAAACAAGCTAAAACCCAAAAAAAAAAAAAAAGAAAGAGGAAGAAAGGAGTAACGTGAGCTTTACATACCGAAATGTGCAACAGTTCTGGACATTCTGGCTAAAACTTCTTGGAGACTAATCAAACAAAGGTGTTGGTAGGTGTGGAAAATGTTTCTCCATCTACAAGGGAATATCCCGAGAAACTTCATGATAATAGCGCATCAAGGATTTGAAGCTAAGACATACAAGAAACACTGAGCAAGCCTGATTGTTAAATACTGAATCAAAGATAATCGCGAATATAACTGAGCTGAAAACTCGCCCCATTGACTACTTCCGCCGTCTGTTGGGTGCCAACTCAGGATTGCCTTTTCTCATCATAGCTACAAACTCATCATAATTTATTCTACCATCCTGGAGGACAACAAAACCCAGAGAAAATGTTAGTTATCAACTTACCTACTAGAAAACTTCTTATAAATATCACAACTGTCAGGTCACAGAACCAACTTTGTAAGCATTGCCATGTTGGTAGAAAAAGAATCTTCATTTCATGCTTCATTTAGTCAAGGATAAAACTATGCTCACATACTGCATCTATCTTGCAGTAAGCCAAAGCCTCTACATCAAAGGAGGCATTTAATTGTCTAACTAATTGCCCTAAATCCACCCATACAGTGCACTTACGAAAATGTTTCAGGATTTCTAGTGTTCGATGTAGAAGTATCAAATTATATTAATACTAAAGCATATCTATAATGACAAGATGCTTTAAAAGTTAGAGATTTGTCTCGAATATTAGAAACTCCTATATAGCTAAAAGCATATTTGACAGAGAGAGGATTTTCGTCAATGAAAAGTTCAGGAAGAAATTTATATCTTAGTTAAAAAGGAAAATGTAAACTAAAGTGAACAAAGTACTATCAATGCTCTAAAAGTAAAAGTAAATCCATATTGAGTAATGGAAGAACTAGGCCTCCCCTTTACCAAGTGAATTACGTACACTCGAGTGAGAGACAAAGTTAAGATTTTGAGTGATTCTAAAATAGAAAAGGTGGCCACATATCCATGAATTTTATGCATAGTAATAGTAAATGTATTGTGTCTGCATGCGTGTATATACAGAGGACTTGAGTCATTGGGCTAACTACACAGAATTGGTTTACAGAGAGAGTCAAAGAACATACATGATCTGTGTCAACTTCAGCAATAATTTCCTTTATTGTTTTCTCATCACCCATGTTATACTTCTTAAGTGCCTGCTCCAGCTCCTCCATTGTAATGTACCTTGAAACCCAAAAACAGACAGAAGAAAGCCAGGACAAATCTTTAGATCCTTACACATGCAAATTTTGGTTGAGTTCATTGAACTGATACATCAAAACTCATAACACCAATAAACAGTCAGGAGGTACAAAATGTGTTACCCGCTTTTGTCATTGTCAAAATATTCAAAGGCCCTGTACAAGTGATCCTCTCTCTCCATTCTGTTCATGTGCATAGTGGCCGTTATAAACTCGATATAATCAATTGTTCCATTCCCATCAACATCCGCCTGAAAATTCCACCAGTTTTCTTATTCAACGAAAACTCACAGAATCACACTTTAAATTCAACCAGTAGAGATGAGAAGATACCGCTTCCATCAACTGTTTGACTTCATGCTCAGAAAGCTTGGTCCCCAATTTCGGAAGACCTGCTTTCAACTCTTCATATGTAATTGTTCCACTGTTGTCTGTGTCCATTGATTTGAACATTTCCTTCAGTCCCATAATCTCTTCTTCAGAAAGGTTTTCAGCAATCACCTACAAAGTATCGGAGTCCCAAAAATGAATGAATATTAATTACATCAAATGCTCTTTAATAATTCTAAAGCAATTATTACTGTCTAGCATTCTGTTGTTTCTTGACAAGCAAGAGATCTTTGATCCAGCACTAAGACAACATCTTTTTGTTTTCCCATCCTGACATGGAATTGGAACAACTTCATAAAGTGGAAATTGATTACTCCTGACCTATTTCAAAGTAGTTGCAAGGTTAAGCACAACCATTGAACAAGGGACAACTCAAGAAATGAGGTCTCCTTTTTCAAAATGTCAACAGTTACATTCACCATATGAATCTTCATCTTCAATGCTCTGTCTTCCAGCACCATGTCCTGAACTAGAATGTTAGTACTTTAACTATTGATCTTACCCAGCACCTAACCTCGTTACCCTACTGATATACCAAAATTATTTGAGCAGGACCAACAGCTGAAATGCAACTAAGCATATTTAAGGTGGTCCAAAATATGAAGAGATATTAAAATAACACTTTTGTTCTATCAATCACATTGATTTATCTGGCATAACACCCCTATTTTTTTGCCTCAGCAACTATCAAGTTTCAAATGCTACTCCAAGCAATGATGTATTTAACTTATTTAAAGCAGGATCTTCTGTTGTGATTTATACTGTATTGCAATTGGTTGCGACTATGAAATGCGGATGTCTTCAAGAGGAAAATATTCTGAATTCTCCACAGACCACAATCACGCAAGACATACTCATTTATCCTAGTAAAAACATGCAGAACACGATTTCTTTGTTGATGCTCAATGTCACTGCAGTATAAGTTTATCACTCCATATCTGCTCTCTTCCCAAATATGATGGGAGAGCGCCATATAACAATTCTAATGATGCTGAAAGATTGGAAAAATTGTCACAGGAATTCTCACTTTTAGAGCAACTTTCTTTAGTTTGTTCATTGCTCTGAATTGTTTCATTCTAGTTAACACAGCAATATCAAGAGGCTTATCAGATGCTTCCCCATCTTCTCTCATCCAAGGATGATCTGCATAGTAGTTTAAGCAGCAAACTCAAATTTAGACGGGAATACAGAATTTTAATCATAGAAAACAAAACAAATGAAATTCAAGCATAAGTGCAAGCAAAGCACCCGCACATGCAAGCTGAATATGCAGAGATTTGACAAGGGACAAGTAAGACTATTGCAACTAGACTTCTGATCTCCAATCCTATCTTTTCACAAGTAGCCATCGGTCGAACATATCAGATTCTTGAAGGATTGATTGGTCAAGAATCTTAAACAATTTGTAAAAATCTTTGGGTTTGGTATTGGATTTAGGAATGGGTAGAGGGAAGAAAGCTTACTGAGTACTTCAATCGCCGAAAGACGTTCTTTAGGATCTGCACGTAACATTTTCTTTACAAGATCTTTTGCACTACTGGATATTGAAGACCAAGGATCAGAAGAGAAATCCAAGTGTCCCCTCAAGACAGCATCAAATATGCCTTGTTCATTCTCTGCATAGAGATTGGAAGAATCCATATGAACGGCAAGGAACCCCATTAGAAGACCACAATCCATGAAACTTGCAAATCATGCATAAGAGATGAACTAATTAATTTTGATAAGTATATAAGAGATGAATTATTGTCAAAAGTAAAAGGAAAAATTATAAAAACATGACCAGCATTTTGGTGCTTTTGCAAACTCATGACTGGGTCTTTTCTTTTGACAAACACATGACCAATATTTCAATACTATTTGTTAATATTAGTCATGGATACATGTCAAATTCAAACATATAATTTGCTTTATAAAGTTATTATTAAATATATTTTAATTAATCAATAAAAAATGATAATCAATTGCAGAAGATTAATTTGGTCGTAAGGCCTCGCAAGGCTACAATAGCCTCCATGCTTGTGGAGATGATCAGTGGCAAATAGACTGTCCTTCCAGGACCACAGTGACTGAAGGGACGATGGATGAAAGGTAAACATTATCATCAAGCCCCAAGGAACTTAAGTGAATAGAATTAGGGTTTCCAGGTGAGGGTACTGAAGAAGAGAATCATTTGCACCATTGTTAACTCTATTTATGAAAATTTTGGATGGTGTTTGATTAGGGAACTGTTGGTGCCATCTACTTTTGAGACGCTCATCCTAGAGAATTCAAACTGTTCGCATTTTGCTGGATGTACTTGTGGCTTGACAGCAAGGAGCTGTGTCTTGTATGTATAGCTATATTTTGCTTGAGAAATTGTAGTTAACTAGCGAAAAAGGGTTCAGCCAGAAGTTGTCCTGTCCTTGTAACAGTGAAAGAAAGTATAGATCAAGAAAGAAAGGAAACAAGAACTTAGAGAGAGTCGTGAATATTATTTCAGGTAGAGAATAGGAAGGACTGAAGTTGCAGAGGTGAATGTCATTTGATCTTTTTTCTCCTTATTTCAATTTTCTGCAAATGATTATTATTTTACCAATTCATTTAATTAATTATGTTTAATAATATTATTTCATTAAATTAATTATTATGCACAAAATAAAAACTGACACATGTCTCATCATATAATTAACAAATAGTGATACAATAGAAGTTATGTGTTTGTCAAAAGGAAAAAAAAAAAAAAAAAGGTTCATAAATTAGCAAAAGCACCAAAACATAAGCCATGTTTTGTAATTTTCCCAAAGTAAAAACATCTGCATTCAGATAATATCTAGTGATTTGTTACGGCCAATCTATTATTCCCTACAGCTCAAGATGAATAGAAAATGGTCTCCTTTTAGCTTGTTTACAGACGCAAGAAGGATAATTGTGTGATAGTAGTAGTATATTTCGTGTAAATGTGTTGTGTTTTAAGTGATGTTTTTATATTTGTTTGGGTATTGCAGTAAGTCAAGATGGTGTGACGTGTATATTGTGATGTGCAGGAATGTAATAAGGTTCAGAGGTTGTGTCTTGTACGGCAGTTTAGGGGGAGTTACTAGTGTCCACCCATGTGTCAGTTATTGATGTCTATGTGTCATAAAATAAGGGAAATTAGGAAGCTGTTATAACAATTTAAAATAACTGCTAAACTGCTATGATGATATGGATACATTTATTGATCAGATTTATGGAAAAAAGGAAGGCAATCAGAATTTCTCTTAACAAAACCGTTCATTAAGAGATTGTTGGTTCTCTCTTAACGAGCCCTAGCCAAGACATCCTTAAGTTCTCTCAGTTAAAGAGCATGAAAATAATTCAATTCGATCCTGTAACATGATTCCCTCTTAGTAGCTTAGGGTTAATATTAAACTATTAGTTGCAAGTATTGCATATCCCATAAGCTAAGGTACTAAAACTACCTCCTGCATTAATTTCTTAGCCACCAGTATATTACATATCTCACAAGCTAAGGTACTAAAACTATCTCCAGCATTAATTTCTTAGCCACCAGTATATTATCAAAGCCATTGTTTCATGAAGACAGAAATGTTTCATGGAACTTATATGATGATGGAGCGAAATAATAATAATTGGATAAACTAGTTCTTGCCATTAGGAATGCTAAATATATACCTCCCCAGAAAGGCGGGACACCACTAAGAAGAATGTACAGTATCACCCCAGCACTCCAAATATCAGCTTCAGCTCCATAGTTACGGCGCAGCACTTCAGGAGCCACATAATATGCACTCCCAACAAGATCTTTGAATACATCTCCTGAAAATCAAATGTAACTATGTTTTTGAAAACCAATCAACCTAAAAAAATCAGGGATAAAAGAAGCTAGTTTTGTGAGAAAAAAGATAATGTTGGCAGAAGCATTAATGGAGAGGCAGAGCGGTCCATAGGAATTTTTTGAAATCATGCATGGTAAGACATTCAAATCTAATAATTTAGGTGTCATCAAATAGCTTCTCCCAAAGTATCTTTTGAAACTGACAAGAATTTCCCATGAAATGTCCATTCTAGAACTTTAGATATTGCACAATGTATTCACTTACCATTCAGAATGCTAAATATTCAAATTGTTATTACTCGCTCAAAATGAGTGAAAGATTATTTTGAATAAAGCCTCCATTGTGATTCATAATATCCAGATGAATGAATTTTATGTATGAATTCACCATCTGCTGTATCACGTCATGCAATAGGCATAGCAAAGTCGAAAGGAAGTTAGTGATTTACCACATCTTGGGATATAATATTTCATATCAGCATTCACTGAGAAAAGGAAGTTTTTCAGTGAATCCCTTCACCAACTTCAAAATCTACTTACCTCTCCCTTCTGTAATCTTATTCTACCATTAACATCAACAATAAACTCTTCAGTAATAACTTATTTGGCATTATCACCGATGACAGCTAATACGCTATTTCTTCTTTTTATCAGACAAATACCATATTGCATTAAACCCACAAGTTTTAAGTAGAAGATGGAGCCTGCTGCTAGTTACACTAATGTTAAATGCCATTAAAACATTCCTTTGTACAGAATTGACTCAGATAATTTCTGCCTAGTGCTAGCATTTCATATCCTACCAAAGCGTGAAAATAAAGCATGGATGCAAAATGCACCAACACAACAAAATGAGTAGGAAACGGAACCACAAACCTTGCTTGAAAAACACAGAAAGCCCAAAATCTGTAGCTTTCAAAGGCGAATTCTCATCAGTACTCAAGAAAAGGAAATTCTCAGGCTTTAAATCTCGATGCATAACCCCCATAGTGTGACAATTATGCACCACTGTCACAATCTGCCTACACAGGTTTGCAGCAGCTCGCTCAGAGTAATGCCCCTTGGCAATGATTCGATCAAACAACTCGCCTCCAGCACACAGTTCCATAATTAGATTAACCGAATGCCTATCCTCATATGCACCTTTCAGTTCCACTATATTTCTACACCAAAAACAATAACCAAAACTCACGGTCACAATAGAAATAACAACAAATCAAACCGTCATTGCAAACTCCAATTCTGCTCTACCAAGAATTGTAACAGGACCATGAGTACAAGCCACTCAATCTTCACCTAGTAACAATACCTGGATTGGCAGAAGCAACTTTTGACATGTCACGGATAATGACACTTGCAACAACATCACTACTTCTAATTACACGATCTTCAACTTATAACAACATTTTTCAATTTAAAACTGTAATGTCTAACACGACAATAGCAACGCCACTTGTAACAAGAGCCCCAATCCTAAAGCCCAATCACACAATCTACCTCTCATAACAATGCTTCAATTTAAGATGGCAATTTCAATCACTATGCCACCACATGATTCAAAGACAATCATTTTGCAATCCAATTAGAGATAAACCCCGAAATTAATTGACACAATAGGACATACACAAAATCCTGAAATTAATCCAATCAACATGAAAACACAAGCCGCCTTCCTAAAATTAACAATGCTTCGGTTAAAAGATGGCAAAGTTCAAGCAGTCCACAACCACACGACTCAAATTCAACGTAAATGTTATGCAATTAGACAAGAAACCTGAAACCGAGACAGTTTAGCAAGTCTAAACCAACTGCTATGCGATCTTAAATGAAGTAATAGCCCTCGATATTCTATCAATTTTACATATACTCGACGTAGCATCTAAAAAAATTCAAAGGCAAGGACACGGCGTGATAACGCGGATTTCCGCCCATTAAATCGAATTCCAATGGAGATCTACATTTTTCGCACAGCTAACTTCCCTAGCTAATTCAGTTAACGAGATAAAGGACTAACTAATTCACTACCTGTGACCAGTCAAGTGGTACATGATCTGAACCTCTCTCCTAACATCCTCAATATCATCCTTATTAATAAGCTTCCTGGTGGCGATCGACTTACACGCGAACTGCTGTTTCGTTTCTTTGTGCGTCACCAAGTACGTCACACCGAACTGTCCGCGTCCAAGCTCACGACCAAAAACGTAGGTCGCGCGGACATCCTCCATGGGACGTCCGAGGACGCGGCCCACCGTGGAGTGCGGCGGACGGGGACGGGGTTCGGAGGAGGGTGGAGGAGAGGGTTTGGGAATGGGAGGTGTCGGGGAGTTGGACGGGAGGATGTTGATGCCATTGTGACGCCGATCGGAAGAGGCTGTGGTGGTGGTGGTGGTGGAGGAGGAGTAAGGGAAGCCGCTGCAGTTGCCCATTGCGGGGGAAGAGTGATGGTGATGGTTAATGTGGGAGGTCGAGGCGTTGACTGTTTTTGGTGTTTGCTTGGATCAGTTTCAATTTTTTTCAAGTCTAAAGAGAGAGAGAGTTACGGGTTAGTGTCGGAGATGTGTTGGCGTTGGGGGCTCCGGCATTCAGACATATTTTTATTTTTATTTTTTCTATTGCATAAAATTCCTGCCGGCACTGCCCGAAAAATTAATTATTAGTGTGCGTGATGGACTTTTTATAAACTTCTAACTTATGCTTTTCTTTTTTAAAGACATAGTGTTTTAAAATTATTTATTAATGTTAATTAGAGTACATATATGGCCTTATGATCAGTTTATAATAATTAATTTAAAAATTATATTATTAAATATATTAATTATAAATTATAATAAGCATAAAATGGTGTAAAAAAATTTTAAAACTTAAAATAAAAAATTAGCAATAAATTAGAAAAAAATTTCAAGTTTCTTGTGATCGTTTTCCATCCAATCCAAAGCACTGAGATCAGCAGCAACCACCTTAGGGTGCTATCGAAGTAGCCATTGAGATGTTGGGTTGCAACTAAAGCGCGGGAGGTGGATTGTGCAACTACTCGTATTGATGGGCTGTAGTCAACCATACCGTTGCTGGTGTCATTCTTTTCTTCTAATTTCTTGGGACATTAGGCTGCAACAACCTACCTATACTGGTCCATCATAATCCATCATGTATTTGAAGTCACAATTGGGGCTAAAAAGCCCAGAAGCAACCGGTCACCAAATTCAACGTGGTTTTTTTTTTCCTAATTTCTAGTTGTTTTTCTTTATTTATTTTCCTATAATCTTTCTATGGTTTATTAAGTTATTTAATAGATACATTTAATGATATTATTTTATTAAATTAATTATTACTAATCAATAAAAAAAGACATGTCTACTAATTAAAATTAACCAATAGCTATCATGTATTTGTCTAAAATAAAAACATAAATCATTTATATGTCTAATTTTGAAAGTACAGATTATGTTTATGTAATTTTTCTAAAAAATAATCAGAATATGGTACATCTATAACATAAGAATCTTAAATATAAACATATATATATGCATAAATATATATACTAGTTTATAAAGTTAACACATAAAATACTATGTTAATATTGATTAAAAACTTTTAAGTTAAGTAATCGAAAAAGATTTTTAAATTTTTATTAACTTGATTATTAATTACTCTTAACTTGCAACATTTTCATTTGTCTCAAATTATTTCCTAACAAGCACGTCAAAATTTTCCTAGTATTAGCAATAAAGGGCTTTCTTAATTTTATATGCCTTTCTTCATAGTGGTTAAATTTTTACAATGTCTATAAATTTCTCTTGCCTGTGATATTATTGTGTTCTTATGAATATTTTATTGGTGGGTTCTCTAAGGAATTTGCGGACAAGTAGGCATTTACATTCCTTATAGTGTTTTTTCTTCATGTAATTTTTTTTTTCTTTTTTTCTACTGTTTATATATTATTTTTATTTTTCCTTTTTTAAGTTTTTGGTTGTGTATATAGTTGATTCAATATTGGTTTTATGTTTTAAATTGTATTATATCAATTTAATTAATTTTTACACATACGTCGTAAGTACATGTTTAATAGTTATTGTACAAAATTAGGATATTTATGATAGTGTGTGATGTGTATATATATATAATTGACGTACTTTGTATCATAATTCTTTGAAAGATAATATTAATGCTATTTAGATAGTTGTTTATAAGTCGCGCATATTAATATACAAATAGATTATAGATTTTATAGATTAATATCTAAAGTATTAATCATTTTTTTAAACTAAAAAATTACCAATTACTCCAATTTACATTTTCATATGGTATTTTATTAATGCTGTCCTAAGCTTTATTTTTTAAATAATTTATGTTTGTATTATTAAGCAAAAATCCATGCATTTTAATATCAACTAGTAGATAATGCACCAACGTTGCGTATATACAAAATGAATAAAATTATGTAATATAATTAAATATATTATAATATTAATAAAAGATGATATAAGATGAGGAAGAGAGAGAGATGGGGGTTATGGGGGAGAAAAATAAGGAGTAGTGGAAATGTTGAAGGGGAAAGAGAGTAGAAGCAGTGAGAATGTTAGAAGAGGAAGAGAAAGATATAAAATTCCTAAATTGTTCTATATCTATAATCAAATGTATTAAAGAAGATTATTTATCAATAATGAAAATTTTATTTAAAAAGATGAATAAGTAAAAATAATCAAGATATTGTTTCGACGGTTATTTGAGACTTCAAACGCTTTAATAATATAGATATAGATATAAATATATATGTAAGTTAAGGTTAGAAAATATTCTATTTTTCATAAAAAAAATAGAAAAATAAAAGATAAAAATTTATATCACAGTTTGAAATTTAAATTATAAAGAAGTCATTATATAACTATTTAATGAAAATACCATAAGACTACAACTTAGATCAAGAATCTACATACTAATGTTACATGATTTTGATAGTTTTAGGCTAAGTTTGGTTCATTTTTTTCCCATTTTATTGGTATTTATTTGGTATCTATTTGAATTTTGCTTTTGATAACAATAAGACACCCAAAACGAAGAATGATTAGAGTTAAATATACTTGTTCCAATTTTGAAGGAATGCATTGTCAATAAAGGTGTAAGTGAACTAAGTCGATTCTTGAATTACTCGAATTTAATTTGATTTTTACTCAAATTCGATTTAGTGATAGTCAAGTCAAGTTTAAGCTCAAACTACCAAAATAGCAAATTAAGTCCACTGCAAGGTCTTCTTTTTCATCTCCAATTACTCGATAATTTCCACAAGCACAAGTTCCACTTTGTATTAGACCATAAAGATGCTCACAAGCCTAATTGAAGTTATTATGATTTTTTATTTTTTTAATTATAAGTGAATTTGAGATTATTTATGAAAATTTTATTAAAAAATCAAACTTAATTAAGCTGGACTTGAGCTTGTATATATATCTTTTAGTTATGGTCGAGCTTAAAATTTAGAGCTTGATTGAACTTAAGCTAACTTGAAGTTTGATTTTTTAAGTCATGCTTGAGCTCAAGCTCAATCCTATATTGGTTTTATTCAATTCAATTATACTCTTAGTATTAAATCCTAAATAAACTATGATTGAACAAACACCATTTGCGATGGTACATTTGTTTCGTTAGCTCTTCATACCAATGATGCTCTCTTTTGGAGGTTAGGAAACAACTACAATATCAAAGCAACGTCATGCACTAGAGTAATATTGATGATAGTAGCTACGCACTACAATGATTGGGAGTGCTAGGCATTATAGTGATTAGTGATGGGCTAATAACCAAGATGTGTGCTATTAAGGTTTTAAGGTTATATCATAATAACAAATGGTTTTGAAATGACATTGGGGAGGCTTGAAGATGGAAACAAGTCGAGTTAAGATAATTTGACATTAACCTTAAGTTCAAGCTTGATTTGAAAACGTAAATCTTAATCTTATATGAACATAAGGCTCTAAACTCTCTCTCAACTCATTTAAAAACGTTTAAGCTTATTTTATTTTAAAAAATTCCTCTATATAAGAATAATTATATCTAAATGTAACTTGAATTTGTTTTACATTTAAGCTTAACTAGATTCATGAGGAGTTGGATATCATGGAAATCAAACTCTATTAATGAACTACTTATGTAACTTAAGTTCAATTTGACCATAATTAAATTACCTATTTGTAATTTATGTTCAATTTAACCATAATTCACTTAGATATCAATATCTTAAGTGAGATGTGTTTATAGAAATTATGTTTAGCTTTACCTTATTGTCGAGTCTGATTTTTCGATTTTCTATTTAAAATTAATTTCCCCATTTCTCGATTAATACTAAACCTTAACCCATTTAATATTAATCCTCGATTAAAGAAATTGATAAATTCCAGTTTTTTATTGAAAATAATTTTTTGGAGTCGCCACCCAACTAGAGTCGGAAAAAAGGAAAGAAACCGTAACCAATTGGGTGGATTGATTATGATTTAGTTACCGGTCTTTGATTTCAATTTTAAATAAAAAACCAGAGGGTTCCAAGTTCGGAGGCTAACCTATTAATCCCTTAACGGGTACCACTATCTATTTACTGAAATTAGGATTATTTTTCTAATTATAAAAATAAATAAATAAAATCAAAAGAAAAGGAACCTAAGTTTCTACAAATTTTATCGTCGCCCCGAAGATGTCTACGTACTCGCTAGCCGGGATCAGACGATCATAGTTCTCTCAGAAAATTTCAGTGTATTGGTTGATTTTAATTTTTTGAAAACCAACCGAGTTTACGTTATCACCAATTTAATTTATTCAAATAAAACCTAAAGGGCCCTAATTCTTGAGTAGTAAAAAAAAAACTCTCTAAAACCTCCTAAAAATTTTTTTTTAAAGGTTTGTTGTTAATTTTTTATTTTTTTTTAAATAATTTTTCTAGCTAAGAGATTCTAAAAAACTTATAATCCTAAAAAAAAAAATCCTAAACTGAGAAACATATATATATATATATATATATTTTACTATTAAACCACTACTAACATAAATAAATAAAATATACTACACTTAATCTATATAATAAAAAAAAACTAATATTAAAAGAATCTCCTAAACTAATGTATACATACCTACTTATATACTAAGGCACTAATAAAATAATAATATAACAATAAATAAATAAATAAGTAAATAAATAACAAATTAAAGAAAACCGAACCTAACTTGGCTGTGGATTGTTTTACATGACGGTAGGCATGTGTCTGTGCTTCCTTGTTCTGGCGTGGGATTGACAGAGTGCAGGACGTCCTCAGTGATCGGAGACACGTGTAGAGTATGGCAGCAGTGAAGCGTAGTCGGCAATGAAGTGTGACTGTATGTGGCGTGCTGTTTAGTTGTATACTGTTGTTGTTGTCATGCGTTGGTGTCAGGAACTTAAGGCCACAGACGCCGTTGTGCTTCTAACTCTCTCTAGACTAATTTTCCATATCCACCTCTACTTGGATCATATTCAGTACGATATTCATCTCGAACCTGCCCACCACTTCGACCACGGCCCCATTGCCTTCCGTCTTGAAAACCCTAGTCAAAGTCTACACGGATAGGGCGATCATCGAGAATTGTCCCACTTATGTATTTTACTGCATCTTCA